>CM069446.1:58762596-58944437 GCA_035610835.1 Ophiura sarsii | reverse complement strand
GTAAAACATTTAACTAAAAAAGCCAGAAGTGTTTCTTCACAGAATTGTTCATAGATTTATGAAAAATTTGCTATTTAGACCTATTTTGGACCACCCTGTATTCAAAATAAAAGGAACTTTAATGATATTCATGTAGTTCATTTGATAACCATTTTCCTTTAAATTAAATAGTCCATGCTAACTAAATTTCATAGAATATATATACAAACCTTCATTTTATGCATTATTTCAACATAATTTTAGACACCCTGTACTTTTCCTGTGTACATTTTGGGCAGGTGATTCTTAGCAAATTTGGTAGCACCTTCTGCGGTTGTACTGATTTGGTGACTAAACCCTAATTGTACAAACTATCAAAATATTTTGTGAGGAGCAAAAACGATCAACTTTTTTATGTTCCACCCTGTAAAAAATTGTACACACCCTGTATAATTTGATTCTTTTTTGTAAAATGAAAACCTTGAATCATAAGCTTTCAAACAATATAGTTTGTGGGTCATTAAGTATGTAAAACTTAAGTTTTGTCCCGTTTAATCAGAATTGGTGCATTTCTCAACATTATTAGAAGTGAAACATTTTTTGGACCAGTTTGTGACTCTGACCTGGGGCACTGCAAAAAGTAAGTTTTAATCGGTAAGTTTTTAATCCCCCCTGTTTCTACTCACGACATTTACCGCTAACTGTATGGGCCACGACATTTGACATTGACACCACCGCACCTGAAAAGATTCCTTCACACAGTAATGTGTATAACCCAGCGTGACACGGTTCACGGCGCAAACCGCTGAGAATCGCCTTTCTGTTTCTATTGGGTTTATTGCGATTATTGCCGGTTTCAAACCTGGTTTGTGAAGGTTTTTGGGATTACCAAAAATACCGATTATTGCCGGGTTCTGCCTGTTTCTACTGGGCAAACTTCGTTTATTAGCGGTTTCTCCCCAGCAGAAACACGCTCATATGGAGTAGTCTATGGCAGAACCCGGCAATAATCGGTATTTTGGTAATCCAAAAACCTCACAACCAGGTTTGGAACCGGCAATAATCGGCATCAAACCCAATAGAAACAGAAAGGCGATTAATCTTAGCGGTTTGCGCCGTGAACCGTTGTCACGCTGGGTTATACACCGATATTCTGTGAACATTCTTAATCACAAACATGTTACCATTAGGTCCTATCTGAATTTCAATAGCATATTGAATTCCTTGTGAAATTACCGTTCAGAAAATATATACTTTTTATAACAAGTAGTTATTGCGATATATATGCTAATTCATTAATGCCAATAAGCTCAGATGGTGTAAAATGTAAAAATCTGGGACTGTAACGGGAAGGGTGATGGCGAGTTCAAAACACATGGCCGTGTACGTGTGTCCGGGTACAAACAAGTTTGTCAACGGTAGAACTTGACTATGGTTGATTAAACGTTCCGCATAGATGGTAGTCTGGCCATGTATACTTACTCTACTCAATGGCGTCACTAAAGTTACATATTTTAAGTGTAAAGTACCTCATTTGCATATTTTTAAATATGTAAATGAGATAATTACTATGCAAATATAGCGATTTCCCCATCCAAGGTATCCAATGGTCGATTCTCATCAAGAACGAACCCTATCAAATGTCTAAATCTTCAATTCTATCACAGCGGCCCACTCATATTCTTCGAATGTACCAAGCGCGAAACCCGAGAACTGCGAAGGTCTAGTATATTTCTTTGTTTCCTGTTACCCATCCCTTAATTTGTAATCATCTATCATTACAGCGCAACGATGATGGATGATCATAAAGCTCACACAAGGTGATGGGGAATGACGTTAACTGGATAGTCTCGTTTATTATAGACCAGTAAGTTGAACCCATAGGTCCGTATGCACAAAACAAGTTATAGACCAGGTCTAACTTTAAACCAGGTCTAACTTAGTCTCGTAAGGGCCAACATTTACCGCTTTGTAATTGTCGAATTCCGCGTTTTTCCGCTTTGTAAATTTTGCATTTTTCTGTGATGTAATTTTCCCCAAAAAGCTTAAAATGTACGATCTATAAAACCAAAATAAACACACTTTACAGAAAAACACATCATTTTTATTGTTTGTTTTGTTTTATTACGTATTGTTTTTTAATATTTATATTGTTTTATTCAAGGACTATTTATAAATTGTGTGTTTTGGACGTTTTTTGTGCATTTTTTCTTCTTCTTTTCATCAAATTAACGTTTTCCCCGTTTAACCTCAATTCCGCGACTTTGGCCCTTTAGACCTTATCTAAATGCTAGTCTTTACCAAAGGGACCCGTTTACTATTTTCTTTCCCTCCTGTAAAGTTTAACTGCTTCCATCTAATATGCCCTCATCAATATTTGCTGTCAAGTGTTAATACAATGTTTTAATACAGTTTCCTGGGATACTAGGTAAGGTAAACTAGTGCTTATTTGAATCGGTTTCATAAATGATGATTATGATTATATTATTAGTGTTATTATTAATATTAATATTATTATTATTATTATATATTATTTCAGTGGATTTTGGATACGGTAACTTTTTTTGCGGGTATATTCGATTGTGCTCAGTATCTCATCTGGTTTACCGATGGACCTACAGGTTGGTATAATTGAAAAACAAAATACGTAGACGTCGTAGCTGCGTAGTATCTATTCATTCATTCTATTGTTTATCATAAGGATAATTCACTAAGCTTGCATAAATCATCGGTCAAGTGAAACTACCTTGACAAATGCACTGCTGCGACCGTATTTATCCATCACACACTTAGCATGCACCAGTTTTGTTACATGGTGCTATTAACGGCAGAAATACAAATTTACTTTCTATAATACACTGTGCTACTTTGAAGAAAAAATACAAATTGTAGAATTATGGGAAAACTGTAAATTTAAGAATATTGTTAACTGTGCGCCAAAACTTCCTTGTCTCCTCCCTGTTGGCTGTCAACCCCACCCACCCCTTATATTCCGTTTGTTGCACATACCCTGACTCTGTCAACCCCGAAAATTTCTCCCGGGCATGAAAGGATTCTGGGAACGAAATATGTGTAGACGAATGTGTATATGTAAAAAGAAGTAAGTGCGAAATGCTGGTTTGACTCTGGAGGAAAGTGGTCGAAAATACAGGATCATGCGTAAATCTGTGTATTAGGGTCTATATAGTTATAAGTGTCTTTGTGTTTGTTTATCTTACAGTTTTCTCCTTTGGATTAGTGCATTTGGTTTTTTGGATTCTTATGCCAATCCATATCTTCGTCACTGTAGTGCATTGCTGTAAAGCTGTTCAGGCACTGAAATGGCTTATCGAAGTAAGCTTGCGAGAGAGAGAGAAATTAAAAGAGTAACGTTTGAAGCCTACACTCTTTGAAAAAAATAAGCAATGTTGGGTAAAATACTACACTTCAGGATGGTAAATAGGGAACATGGTTGTTTGTTGGGTAAAAAGCAACACAACAGTGTGTAGAGTCTTACACAACACTTCAAGTTTAAAACTTTGACACAATATCGTTGGGTAAATGTTTACCCCAAAAACGACCATGTTGACCCAATTATGTGTAACACTTTACACAACAGGTTTTACCCAACACTTGTGTCATTTTGGTACACATATATTAATTGTTAGAAAATGCAGGTATATATTTTGAAAATGCAGGTATATATTTTAAGCCATTTTGGGTGTCATATTTTAAGCCATTTTGGGTGTCATATTTTAATCTTCTTTCGCAATTTTATTATCCACGGAATTAAAGATTTTTAGAAGAACCCACAACCTCTCGAACCCACAACTTCTGTATACTAAGACTGACGCCGTATCCACTGTGCTAACGAAGTAGTTGATATGTGGAAGTGTTTTGTGTTAATATAAACTGCTTTATATGACTAAATATGACAAGATAGAAAGAAATTGCTGAAATTAGTTGGTAAATGTTGAGATTGGCATGAAAAAACATAAATATGATGAAACTAGTCAATTATAATGCTATATTATCTTAAGGGTGACCGATGTGTGAAGGTCAGGTTGCCGGCAAACTGTTGAAAAATCGACCTTGATAATAATATGTTCCCGCGACACTACACGCACGGCTAATTTACCAGACAATAGTTACATTGATCGGTAACGCGGCTTTCTACACAGAGAATGACAGAACATGCGAAATGTTGCCAAACTAAAATCATCTGTTCATCTTATTTTCGTAGACTTGACCGTTTAGAGCAATAATACTTGCGAACGCCGTAATCGACTGAGCTAATGAAGTAATTGATGATGTGGAAGTGTTTTGCTCAACATGGTTTAAAGTTTGACCCAATGTCGTTGGGTAAATGTTTACCCCAAAACGACCATGTTCCCTATTTTGACCCAATTATGTGTAACACTTAACACAACCGGGGTTGTGAAAAGGTTTTACCCAACACTTGTGTCATTTTGGTAAACATAAATTGGGTAAATTACCCAATAATGCTGTGTAGGCAATTTACCCTTTTGTTGTGTAATACTTTACACTACATTATGCACATTCATTGTCACCCGCCATAGCTTAAATGTGTAAAGAATGTGCACAATGTAGTGTAAAGTGTTACCCAACAAAACAGTCGGCCTAAATTGCCTACACAGCATTATTGGGTAAAGGAAATGTACCCGATTTATGTGTACCAAAATGACACAAGTATTAGGTAAACCTCTTCACAACCCCGGTTGTGTAAAGTGTTACACATAATTGGGTCAAAATAAGGAACATGGTCGTTTTGGGGTAAACATTTACCCAACGATATTGTACTTTTAAACTATGCTGGGTAAAATTTAGCTATTTGATTGGGTAAAATGTTAACTATGTGTTGTGTAAGACTCTACACAACCACTGCTGTGTACATTTTTAACCAACAATCTTACACTTTCATGGTGTCAAATCATGTTTTACCCAATTACGGGGACTTTTCTACACTTCCAGAGTGTAAAACTCGGAATTCAATAGTAAACTATTGCATGTGTAAAAAGGAATTTTACGATATCGATGTTTAGCACAATATGGGATAAAAAACTACACATTTCTTTTGTACCCAGCAACATTTGACACTAATTTCTAAGCGTGTAACGAACGAAATATGGCGACAATAAAATGGTTTCCCAAACAACTCATGATGCAAGACTGTGTTAGAAACATAATCCAGCGCCTTGCAAGTTTATTATCAATGTTATTCTAATAAAGGGCTCAACAAAAGAAAGTCATACACTTTCTTTAGGCCCTTTAGAGTAACTTCCGATTATCTTTTGACCAAACAGATTAGATAGACATTTGGATGAATCTTTCCGGCACAATTTGATACCAAAGTTGCCACCTAATAACAAAGATAAACCATGATTAGCACCATTTAAAGAAAATTGGTCACTTTTCAAAAGTCACATTTTCAACACACGCAAGCCGCGAGAACAATGGCCGGGAATGAAATGGATATTGATCACACAGTGCAACTGCGTTGAGTCGTGCCTGAGCGAGCGGGCTATTTGATTATGAACAGGCAACATGTGGTCTTTTCTCCCGCGTACTGTATTGAAAATGTGACTTTTGAAAAGTGACTAATTTCCTTTAAATGGTGCTAATCATGGTTTATCTTTGTAGTGTTGTTAGGTGGCAACTTTGGTATCAAATTGTGCCGAAAAGATTCATTAAAATGTCTATTTAGTCTGTTTGGTTAAAACATAATCGGAAGTTACTCTAAAGGACTTAAACAAAGTGTATGATTTTTTTTTGTTGAGCACTTTATGTGTATGATCAATTGAAATCCATTGACGTCGTGGCTAGAAAAACGTCCCTTACAATGGACTCGTATATGATTTCGCAGGTTATCAGAAAATCCAAAAAACACATCAAATAATCTGATTTTTAGGTCGTCCGTGAGGCGAGAGCTTATGGCTGCATTCTTCATGTGTCTGTCATTGTGGTGTCTGTGTATCTGTGTGTCAAACATTTGGCAGAATTCAAATCAAAACTGAAAACTCACTTTCAAATCAAAACTGAAAACTCAACTTTTTTATTCTGCCTGTTGAAATTGACTCTTGTCAGTGTTCCTCTATGCTTAGGTTTTCTTATATTGCGTGTATTGCAGTGTTTGTATATAATCGTTTATTATGGTTTATGTGTTTGCTTTATAATGTATATTATGCTCTGTTTTGGTTTTAGTTTAATATATATATATTTTTATTCCTATGAGCACACGTGTATATTTTGTGTGTGTGTTTTTAAATGATTTTTATGTTTTTATTGTACAGCGCATCGAAACTTTTGTACTATGCGCTTAACAAATGTCATTTATTATTATTATTAAACATTTAGTAAATACTTTTTGTCCTGTCCATTTCTTTTTCATACAAAGACCAATCATATTGCAACCATTATGTTTTAAGAATATTTCCTAATCATATTGCAACCATTATGTTTTAAGAATATTTCCTCCTATACCTTTGTACACAGATTAAAAGTCAATAAAAACGCGTATCTGTTCATATTTAAAACTTGACCGGCCAGGTTTGTTTGCGTATTGGACGTTTGACGTCACTTCTTGTCATATTTGATTTCATTTCATAAATATTAAGAACCAATTTGCAGCTAAAAGCTGACTTACATGGCTTTACAATATTAAAAACATCAAAATTACACACACACAAGCAAAGTGTAATAAAAGGTAACATCAAAATTGCACATAATTTTTATAGTATAATACTCAAATTTACACATTAATCAAAACACATTTAAAAGCCTAATTTACACTAATTGGGCCTATAAAATTGATTAAAAAAAAAGCAAATAGAAAAGAAGCACAGTTACTGCTGCTGATGAAGTAGTTTTGTGAGGGAAGGGATGGGACTGTTTTAGTTTTGTGTCTGGGAATCTGATATTTAGTGGTGTGTCTAAAGTTCATCTTGTTGGTCTTACTATTGCACGGGAACCATTTAGAATACCTTTCTGAGTCACAGCATTTTTGAGAAAATTGGAGGCAGCGGTGTGATCTCATGTCTTCCAATGTTTAGAGAGTCAACTGATCCAAAGCATCTGAGTAAGACTCATAATAAGCACCAAGCATGATACGGCACGTTTCTGGATGCGCTCAAGTTGATAGGCCTGATTTTTGCTCATGCTACCATGCCAGACAGGAGCGCCATATTCACATACTGGACGAACATAACCATTATCCACAGACACCAAGTCTTCACTTGGCACACCAAAGCGTTTTAGGCGACTTAACATGTACAACTTGCGACTACCTTTTGACACCATGTTATTTACTTGGGATTGCCAGCCAAGATTGGATTGAACAGCAAAGCCCAAAAGCTTGGTCTCAGTCACCACCTCAAGCTCAATACCAACAATTTGGAGGTTTTGTGGGCTCGGGGCTCCGTCTTGAAGCAGACCTGCATAACTTTGCATTTCTCCGGGTTGAACATGAGGTGGTTCATTCGCCCAAGCATCCAGGTCCCGATCAGATTAAATCTGGCTGGGTTGATCAGCTGGCCGGACTTTTGCTAGTGTAAGATCGTCTACATACTTAAATCTATTAGTCATAGAGCATTGTTGATAACACATATGAAGGTGATTGGACCAAACTTGGTACCCTGGGGGACACCACAAGAAAGAGTTTTCCATTCGGAAAGGGCAGAGTGGTATCGCACACATTGGCAAACAGTAAGAAAGTTCGCAATCCAGGGTAAGATAGCACTTCTGACGCCAAGCTCGTAGAGTGTCTGAATAGCTAAAGTATGGTCGAGACAGTCAAATGCTTTTGAGAAGTCCGTCATAACCAGGGTGCCTACGGTGTTCCCCTTATCTCTACCTTTAATAAATAATCAAGAATTTCCATTATACTGTGAGAGGTACTAGACCCTTTGATACTACCATATTGGTTACCGTGTAACGGTCAATTGAGCTAGATATATCATCAAGTGCCCACTTGGAAATGTTGATATTGATGCAGGGGTTTCATTTGGTATAGGGGCAATTGTCGTATCTTTCCACACTTGGGAAACCACGCCCTCTTTCAGAGATGAATTGAAAATATCAGTGACGGGGGTGCTAAACTCACAAGCAAACTGTCTGATCAACCCTCCTGGAAGCAGGGATGCAAAAAGTGCGGGAGCGGGGAGCACCGCTCCCAGGAAGCAACAGTACAAATTGAGGAAATCATGCCAGTGCCTAAAAAAATAAAAGGAGAAAAAAGGAGGAAAGAAAGAAGAAAGAGAAGAAAGAGAAAAAAGAGGGAGGAGAGAAAAAAGAAGAGAGAAAAGAGAAAGAGGAAAAGGGGAAAAAGAAGGGAAAATGAAAAGAGAGGAAAAGCCTGACGAATAGTAAATTATGAACCAGTTGAACATGGGAATACATAGGGACAATACGATGCAACTCATATTTGAGGAAATTTACAATTATCATCGGGACAGGCATTCAATGAAAAACAGTGAAAAGATGCGAGTCGAGTGGTGAGGTGGAAATAACGGAGAATATCTGAGGATACAACATGTACAAGGAGGGTTCCGACCTTTAAACCAAAGGAAATTCAATTTATCAATGCAGCACTGAAATTGAAGAAAGAGCTGTTGAGGATGACCTGGAAAACCCTGAGGAAATAATATTGGATCGATGAGACCAGTATTAAAAGAAACCAAACAAGTTGTAAAGTAGTAAAGTTTGAGGAAATAAAAAAAAAAATAAAAAAATAAGTAACACGAATGGAGATGACTAAAGGACAGCAGATTTGAGGATATAATATTTTGCTAAATGGACGAAAAAGAAAGACAAGACCAAATTGACAGTCACATTTACAAGAAATCCTTATAATGCAAAAAATGTTGAAAGATAAACAAAGTACATGTACACTGTGATGTAAGCGAAAAACCTAAAACGGACCTGCTAACGAATCGGGTCCATGGCCCCCCACGACTCTGCTATCATTCGGTTGAAGCAGCACCCATTCGTTTAAATTGAAGGCATTTTACTTCTTATCAGCTATCCCATTTTAAGGAGCAATCGGTTGAATCGACACCAATTTAATAAACAAATAGTTTTTTTCTTGCTCGCTACGCGCGCATATTTCAAGGGTATCATTTCAAAGCTTGCTCAAAGCCAAATGTAACATAATTATGGTCAAATTCACTGTATAGTGAATAAATATCGCATGTTTTCTGCAAACAAATAATCTCGAAAAAGGTGTGTAGTCATTCGGATAAATGGAAAACTTGCCGCCTCCCCCCCCCCCCCCCCCCCCCCCCTTCAACTTGCCCTACCCCCTCCACCGGAGAAAGCCTGAAATGACAACAACGCACAGTTTCCAATGATGTACCTCCTGGGAGTTCATCATTTCGTTGTCATAATGAATGAGTAGATATTAAGCTGATTTATGTGACAACACAACTAATATTATGTAAACATTCCTGCTTTTGAAGTGATGCAGAAGTTATTTTATGTAACCATGGTCCCGGTTTGATTGAGGAAATCTTGATTCTTAGAACCATGCTCCTGAGGAAGAAACAACTGTTTGCACCCCTGCCTGGAAGCCTTGTCAGGGCCAGCTGCTTTTGCATCATTCAATTTCTTCAAGGCATAATATATTTCCCAAACCTGTATTTGGAGAGGTAGTCTTGCAGGCAATTCCTGAAGGTTGCTTTGGGAGACAGAGGCGAAGTTATCATTAAAAGGCTCGGCAATTGCTTTTTCATTGTTCTGTTCGATCCCTGGGACTGAAATAATTGGGCGTTGTTGAATTTTATTGATATCAACTGGATCAACTGATATCAACTGATATCAACTATCCACATTTATGCCAGCCTAATGGATCAGTGGATTTGAGGCGATCTCTGTAGTATTTTATTATAGCTTAACTTATGGCACGGATGACCTTGTTGCGAAGAAAACGCCAAAGAAATCTCTTGTTCTCAGTAAAAGCTACTTGGCGCTTCGTTATCAAGCTCTTGATCTCTGAGGTGGTCCAAGGGTTGTCCTCGGAATGAATTTTGATCACCTTGGTGGGCAAGTGGGTATAAATCGCTTCAAAGACGGTAGCATAGAATGCGTAAGCTTTAGTTGTACAGGATGCATTCAGAACCTCATTCCATGGATGACACACGCAATTCTGATAGTACAATACAGTAATAACTGTAATTAAAGTGCGTATTATATTACAGTTTTACCGTGCCTGTGTTATAACACGGTAACATGTGTTACGGTATATTACAGTTGTTACTGTTCCTGTGTTACAGGGTGTTAGCGCCCTCAACGGAATAAATCGCAATAACACTGACAATGACAGAATGCGTACAAATATAAAATACGTACAGTATACGTATTTTATATTTGACACCGTTTAAATGATATTGATACATAATTATATGGCAAACACTCAGGGGGTTGGTGGTCGGGGATGTAAAAACAAGGATGGCACAATCATAAACTATAAGTATTTGATATCCAACAATCTTAAACTATAAATATTGGATATCCAACAATCTTAAACAATAAATATCGGATATCCAACATTCTTAAACTGTTTTCGTTAGTGTTATTGCGATTTATTCCGTGCAAGTGAGCAATATAGCGTTTCTAGCGGCGTTTTTAGCGGGGTTTCTGGTCTGGCAATAGCCCGTTACCGTGTTAAAACACAGGCACAGTAAAACTGTAATATAATACGCACTTTAATTACAGTTACTACTGTATTGGACTATCAGAATTTGGTGCACAGATGACTGGTTATCCATCTACCAAATTCATGAATGCGTGGTTTCAATACGGAACGAACGGTCTTTTTTTTGGACTTTACCCTGTTTTTTACACACTAGTGGGGACCAATATAAGGTAAAGTGGTCACTTCTACATTAGGGTGAGTTCACAATTAGAGATGTATAGCTGTTTGACAAGTTTGTTATAATCAAATCTAGAAAAGCATCACCACGAATTGGTTTATCAATATTTTAATGATGTCAAAGGTCACATACCATGGTCAAAAGTCATCTCGGGTCAAGTTGTAACATTTAGTACACACTTTTTGTCTTGTCCAATTCTGTTTCATACAAAGACCAATTGCAACCCAACTTGAATCATAGATGCAACATGGGAACCTTCATATGTGTATGAGGTCAGAGGTGACATAACAAGGTCAAAGGTCATCTCAGGTCAAGTTGTAACATTTAGTACACACTTCTTGTTTTGTCCATTTCCTTTTTATACAAAGACCAAATTGCCGCACCAACTTGGATCATAGAAGCAACATGGGATCCTTCATATGTTAATGAGGTCAAAAGTCACATACCAAGGTCAAAGGTCATCTCAGGTCAAGTTGTAACATTTAGTACACACTTCTTGTTTTGTCCATTTCCTTTTTATACAAAGACCAAATTGCCGCACCAACTTGGATCATAGAAGCAACATGGGAACCTTCATATGTTAATGAGGTCAAAGGTCACATACCAAGGTCAGGTCAAGTTGTAACATAGGCTGCAAATTAAAAAATCATTGACTTCAGGATATTTACTTATCAACCCTTATTAACGGACGACCTATTTGGACCGCGGTCCCCATTGTTGCATTTTCGTAAGAAGCGAAGGTGTACTAACATATCCTGCAAGTGATATGACCGAAAGCGACCTAATAGTAATAGGGATGAAACTGGACATTTTGGAGACTTCTGTCGTTTGGATACTTGCTGCAACACGCAATTGAATGGAGATCCATATCTTTCAGCACTTCTGTTTTTCTTCCTTTTCGTCTTTTTTTTTTGCGTGTAAAATACTTTATGGGAGTTCTGTACACGTATTCTTCACTTTTTAAGCTACTATTATGATTTTTTTTTTAACCCTTCACTGATGTCACTGATGGTTTTGGCCGTTTGAAATAATTATGACACGTTGTATACAATTATTCATTTATAGTAGAGGATTGGACCCCTGATATTGTGGGTATAGCTGCACTCACCTATTATAAAGTTAAAGTAATGTTATTTTTTGTTAGAGCCTGTCTAGATATATTATTAGTTTTGGATAATAAGAATGTTTGTAATCAGGGCAACAGTTTTGGGCATAATTCTGTTATACCCTACACACCTCCATCGGTAGTATGCGTCGTTCTTAAAAATCACGCACTATGAATGCCTTTGTGAAGGGTATAACAGAATTACTCCAAAAAATGCCCTACTGGGCGTACAGTGAAATCAGAAAAGCGGCTGTACCATGGAGTAATTCTGTTATAAGTAGGGCATTTTTTGACAGTTTTTTTAATCTATAATTATAATTTCAAAAATGAATATTAAATGACCTGTAATTATGAGTAAATCATACATGTTGTTATATGTGAGGGTGATTTTTGGATCTATGTGTTATTAAATTTGGTACATATGGTCATTTTAAGGTAAAAAGGACATGTTTCGGTCAAATTTAGTAATTTTGGCCAATTTGCACTGTAAATGTCAGCCTTTTAAAAAAAGATATTTGGCTAGTTTGTTCAAAATTTCATGCTGAAAAAGATGATATTTTGAATGATTTCGAACAAAATTGGCCTCTATAAGGGAGCACACAACTAAATAGGTATATCGACACGCCATCGATCAAAACAGAAAATAGTAATTTTACGGAAGATGCAGCCTCCGTAATTTAATCAGATCATAATTCAAAAATGGATTTTTCGATAGTCATGTTGTTTTTCTAGATTTGTCAAAATTTCATGCTGAAAAAGTTGATATCAATTTTGCGCTCCAATCCAGTGTCCTGTATTGCACAATCAAATACATAAAAAATCGGGTTTCAACCAAATCTATGCACTTTGAGATCTGATGGGCATGCAGTGTATTTTAACACGTTTAACGCAAAGGACAACAAGTCGGGTTTAGAAAACACGACCATGGAGCTAGGGGAAAGGGGGGGGGGGGGGTAGCGCGGATCCTCTTGATTTTACAAAACCGCAGTGTTATTTCAGTTTTTGTGTAGGTCAACATGATCAGAGACTGATCAAAAATCAAAATCAGTTGGCTTTGAGTTAAAAAGTTTCAAATCTATGAGTGAGCCTATAGGCCTAAAAAGTCAAAGCGCGTCGGGTCCAAACAAAAATCCGATGTTATTTGGCTAATTGGTTCAATATTTCATGCTGCATGAAAAAATGATATCAATTTTGAATGATTTTGAACAAAATTATCTTGAAGTATAAGGCAGCAGCACACAACTAAATAGGTCTCGTGATAACGCTATCGATGCAATAAATACAAATCTATGCACTCGATGCACCCAAATCTATATGCATTTTGAGATCTGATGGGCAGTGCAATTATCGCAAAGACCAACATGTTAGGTTTAGAAAGCACGCGCGCCAGAGGGAGAAGGGGGGGGGGGGGGGGGGGGAGCGGGGGTTGCTCCTTTATTACACAAGGGCTGTGTTATATCAATCGTTGTGTTAGGTCTACATAATCAGATACTGTTTATAATAAAAGCAGTTGGATTGGACTCAAACAGTTTTAAATAACATGAGAATACATTGTAGGCCTAACGAGTCAAACGCGTCGATTCCAGGGAAAAAAGAAAAATAATAGTGATTTTACGGAATTTGCGGCCTCCGTAATCAGATCATATTTCAAAAACGGATTTTTCGATTGTTATGTTATTTGGCTATACATGTATATACGAAAAATGTCACGCTGAAAAAGAGAGATATCAATTTTGAATGATTGAACAAAATCTTCCTCTATAAAGCATCTAGGAACACACATCTGAGGTCTCGCGCGACACGCTATCAATCAAAACGGAAGATAATGATTTAACAAAAGATTCGGCCTCCGTAATCAAAATCACTGTTTCAAAAACGGATTTCCGATTGTCTTGTTATTTGGCTACCTTATTCAAAATTGCATGTTAACAAAGATGATATCAACGCAATAGATGCAATGAATAAAAATTAAGTTTCACCCAAATCTATGCATTTAGAGAACTGATGTATTTATCGATGTATTTATCGCAAAGGACAACATGTTGAGTTTAGAAAACACGCCAGGGGGACGGGAGGGGATCTCCTTTTTAACAAAAAGGCTCAATTTTAGTCGTTAAGTCAGTTCTACATGATCAGAGACTGATCACAATAAAAAACAATTGGATTTAAGTCAAAATGTTTAATGATTCTTACGGAAGATGCGGCCTCCGTAATCTGATCATATTTCATACACTTTTTTCAATTTTCATGTTATTTAGCTAGATTGTTCAAAATGTCATGCTCAAAACAATGATATCAATTTTGAATGATTTTGAACAAAATTGTCCTCTATATAAACGAGCACACAACTAAGTAAGTCTCGCGCGAAACGCTATTGATCAAAACAGAAATAGTGGTTTTAGAGAAGATGCGCCCTCCGCAAAAATATCATAATTCACAAGCGGATTTTTCGAATGTCATGTTTTTTTGGCTAACTTATTCATAATTTCATGTTGACAAAAATCATATCAAACATGAATGATTTTAACAAAATTTTCCTCTAAAAAGGGAACACACAACTAAACAAGTCTCGCGTGACACGCTATTGATCAAAAAAAGAAGAAGATTTTGATGAACGATATAAAAATAACTTTTTAGCTCAAACGATAAACATTTTTAAAGAGATAACGGCATTGAATGGACAATCATAATAAATTCAACACATTTAAATACATCGAATTTGAATCAAACAAACGGTTAGGCAAAGGGGGATGGGGGAGGTGTCCCCTTCCTTTAAGCCATTGTTCAAAGCACATAAACATTAACAATCACACGCAATAATAATATCACCATTACAACGAGAGGAAGCCCCAACCCCTTTAATGTCAAAACAAGAACACCTCTTATGACTTTCTATACACGCCTATTCATGTTTTTTAAGAACGGCGCACACACTATCTTATTTTATTTTTACTTAGTGGACGTACGTCCCCTTCATCTTAATACTGTCCCTTTATTTCGGCATTTAAAGATTGAATCCCGCCCTCTATAGTGTACGACAATATATGCACGACAAGGGGAGGTCGCTATTTGTTTAAACGTGAAGTTATTTGTTTAAACGTTAGGGGGCGGGGTACCGTGCCATAGCACAGTTATGAGGTAGGAGGTAGAAAAAACAACAACAAACAACAACAAAACTTGTTGAATGACCTTCGTAGATACAAAATCGATTAATTCACTCTCTCTCTCTTGTAATAATTGTATCTATATTCCCGCAGATTTGGTTGAACAACGACAGTGTTAGTTTGATTTTCAAATGGAATCGATGTCAATTTCAAGCAAAGAGCTTGAATTTGAAGATGAAATCGATAGTTGTAGCCAAGGTAGTGTTTTTAAAGGGAAGTGGAGATTGGTCAAGAACGGTATGGAAGAAATACGAGAAGTAGCCATTAAACAGCTGCTCAAGAGTACAGATTTGTCGGAACTTTGTCTGGACTGAGTCATCCCAACATTATCAATGTCTTCGGATTTGTCGAGGAACATCGTGAAACATGTATAGTTATGGAACTTTGTCGATATTCCCTTCGAGGTTATTTCGAGCAAAATCCATCTCCATTGCCAGTTCAACAATTCCTAAGATGGTCATTAGAAGCTGCCCTTCCTCTGGAGTATTTACGAAAACATAATATTCTACATAGAGATGTGAAACCGGAAAACTACGTGGTTGACAGTGGTATGGTTCTCAAGCTCACAGAGGGCGTGGCGCGTGATTTGGATAAAACAGTGAGCAAGTTTACCCAAGTAGGCACTTGGAGGTGGATGGCCCCAGAGGTTCCGCTGTATGATATATTTTCACTAGGATTAGTTTTGTGGTATCTGGTCGCGAGAGAAATGCCCTTTAGCGAATATGACAATAATTTTGCAATAGCTCAAGCATTAATCGATGGAAAACGCCCGGCAATTCCAACCAAATGCCCTGTGAAGCTTGCGGAGCTGATACAAAAAGGTTGGAGTGGTGATCGTAAAGATAGACCCAACATTTCGCAAGTAATTCTTCTCATTAAGGATGTGATAGCGATCGAAGCCATAAGGTTAACTCTCATGAAAACAGTGCAAAATGAACTGTTTGATGTCTTTGGTCCATTTCTGTGTTATGCGATGTTTTCTTGCTTGAAAAACTTCTTTTCTAGATAGATCTTGATGTTTTCTACTTGTTATACTTTGATATACTTCTGATCGTGTTTTCACTAAAATAATTGCCCTCATATACCCCAAATTAGCGAAATTTCCATGTCCGCAGCATAAAAGTATATTTTGTCTTTATTAATTACAATACAAATAGGGCACCATTTATTTGTAGGGAACATATGGTCAACTCTCATGAAAATAGTGCAAATGAGATTTCAGAAGTTGAAGAAAAAAATTGTCTCCAATTTTATTTATTACACTATTTTTTAATAGTAGACATGTACTGGATACTAGATTTAAAATTTTGTGAACAACACTCATTGCATTTTTGTACAATATAACGTTGAATTTATATTATAATATCATTTGTTTGCAGCTTTTGCTCCATGTTTATTACGTTATATACTTCCTATCAGCTCTAAATCAGAACGAGTTTACAAACTGTGATGCCAAAAACACAAAATTATAGTTACGAAAGCATACTTCTACCAATTACAGCGAAAAAAATGCAATGTAATTTTGTAAATTGCAAGTATTATGAATTGTTTTTGGTCTTCACATCACTGTTTGAACCTCAGCTTTAAAACTAAAAAAATGCACGGTTTTCCAAAATGAATATCTTTGTGCAAAGTATAAAATATATCTTTAATCGTATCTTTTTCCAAGCGTTATAATGTGTTTTTAAAAGTTAGCTCAGAAACAATAAATATTATGCTTTACCAAAAACGCTGGAATTGGTATTCGGACTTTATGGGGTGGGTAACGTAATAAACATATACAAACACATGTAAACAAATATATTCATCATCGACCAAGTCAGTTTATTTTGTACACAGACATATCTTGTAAATGGTATTTTTAGTAAAAGTTAGGTTGCCTAAAGTCCACTAAAAATCTATAGCAGCATGTCTGACCTTGAGAAGAAATCAAAATGCTGCAAAGCATGCGACCTTGTTAAGGATGTTTATTACGTTGTTCAGTTATCTCCCGAACTATGTATTAAAACACACTTCATGGTTAAAAACCAATTTGATACATACACATAGACTATGTGGTTACTTGGAACACCCGCTAGCTCTTTCCAGATCGTCTACATGGTACTTTGAGTACGAAAAACGTTTACTACGTTATCGTTTATTACGTTATCGAATAAATCGAAAGAGAGACAGCTGCTCTCTACGACTGTATTAAACAAAGATACGTGGCAGGCCCTTTTCGCAGGCATGCATGGAGGATACTCGTTGAAAGTACAATGCAAAAAACCCATAACGAATGGTAAGAATTTCTCATTTTTTTCTTGAAAGTAATATGAAAATTAAGCCGAATGACAGTTGAAGTCATTATAGATCTCTTAAGCACATTGAAAATGGACCTATGATAACAGAATGGGGTTAATGTGAAGAAATGCAGTAGGTATCGTTAACATCTACATTGATTGCTTTGTATATACGTTATAATTCAACCGTTGCCAATAACGTAATAAACGGGATAACGTAACCAACCTCATTGTCTATTCTCATGTCAATGTTGGTGTCAATTCCGTAGCTTTCATGATTGATGTACTTGAGTTTCATACATTGTATCCAATGTTATAATTTTAATATGTGGACTATTCTATCTCAGGGCTGAAACCACCTTATAATGGATAACGTAATAAACTGTTCATCATTTGATAAAGATAATTGCATCTTGTTCACAGTGATTCAACATTTATTATGTGTTTATGAATGTTAACTTAGTGCACAAACATATTGTATCACATACTGACACAAACTCATTTGTTTGCATTCTTCAATAGTGTATAGTTATATGGCTATTGGATAACGTAATAAACCAATATGTATAATTGGGTGAATAAATATGGTATACCTAGCTGAAACAGCTACAATATCTTTCATCAATTTTGTTTTGTTATGGTTATCATTATTATACAGGAATATGGGCGACACAGTGCAAATAACTAATGGTAATACCGGCAGAACCAAATGCAATAATGGAGACAAAAAGGTCATCAGATTGCAGTCTTATTACAAATCTACTACCATCATTTAAAATAAAATAAATCAATATCTTACTAATTTAAACAGTATATAGACGCGATGAAAAATCGCGAGGTTCGTTTCAAAAGACGTGGACGCGGTGTGGTTTCAAGTGGTTTATGAAGAGATACTGACACGGTGATCACATTGGGGTTTAGAAATGAAACATGGTCAGGTTAGGTCCACTACTATACAGTGGCGTAGGTATGTTTTCCATATGGGGGTGGGGAAAAAAATAAAAGTGAACTGGCAATGACTTTATATACCGTCTAATCTCAACCGACATACCAGTCACAATCACAACAGACGGTGCAATTCTTAACCGACAATGCCAGCCTCAACAGAACCGAGAATTCTAAGTCTCAACCGACAAGAGTCTAAGATTGGGGTAGGGGGCAGATGTTGGTGGCTACGCCTTCTACACCTTGCTATGCCACTGCTACTATAATAGCAAAGACGCGGTCGCGATGGACGTGGTGAGAATTAATCAGGGTTACTAAATAATCGACAAATATAACCACTATGGATAGATAGATTCGACTATTTGAGCTAGTCAACCATAACATTAGTACCTTGAATGTAATTGTTCATATGTGTCGCTTTTATATATACAAGATAAAAATGAAAGGGGGGGGGGCTACCATTTTTTGCTTCCCTCCGGAAGGAAGCAAATATGTTCTTCTCCCTTGAAAAATATATCGCCGTAATAATCGGGAACATCATAGTGTAAGGGAACTGGGAAAAGGTCGACATTTACTCATCCTGGTTCCTGACTAAAATCGAGTCAACATGGTAGGGTGAGATCAGACAGGTTTTTGATGGTACGTCGCTTATTAAAGGGGCATTGGGAGATGTATCGATATACTAAATGAGCAAATAACGTAAAGATAATCATCAACATAGCCCAAATCCAAAATGTCACACAATTCCGACATCGCCTTCCTGCCAAACTAAGCAAATAACGGCACTTCCGGGTTCAGATTTGCTAATTAATATGTTATGAGTGATAATCAAGGAGGATACATGTTTTGTTTTGTTTTTATATAGAAAAAACAAGCGACATGTTGGAGACTAGACGGCTAAAGATGACACCCATGGATGATGTTGACTATGATGATCATGATCCAAGACGACATATGGGGAGACTATAATTGTTGACAACTATTTGAAATGTATGCTTCGTTACACGATTACAATGATGACGATGACAAAGACAGTGATTAGTATTTTTTGAGTTTCATGAAAATGGACGCGGTCGCGGTAGACGCGATGAAAAATCGCGAGGTTCGTTCAAAATACGTGGACGCGGTGTGGTTTCAAGTGGTTTATGAAGAGATACTGACACGGTGATCACATTGGGGTTTATCCACAATAACGCACTGCCGCGGGAAATAAATTGGGTATGGAGGATACTTCTTACTTGGGTTTCATGCCGATGTCAAGCCGAGATTTCAAGGGTGTATGAAGAGATACGGACATGGTGCTCTTTGGCTTGTTGCCGGTACTATTATAGAAATGAAACATGGTCAGGTAGGTCCACTACTATACAGGGGCGTAGCTATGTTTTCCATATGGGGGTGGGGGAGAAAAATAAAAGTGAACTGACAATGACTTTATATACCGTCTAATCTCAACCGACATACCAGTCACAATCACAACAGACGGTGCAATTCTTAACCGACAGTGCCAGCCTCAACCGAACCGAGAATTATAAGTCTCAACCGACAAGAGTCTAAGATTGGGGTAGGGGGCAGATGTTGGTGGCTACCACTTCTACACCTTGCTATGCCATTGCTACTATAATAGCAAAGACGCGGTCGCGATGGACGTGGTGAGAATTAAACAGGGTTACTAAATTAATCGACAAATATAACCATTATGGATAGATAGATTCAACTATTTGAGCTAGCCAACCATAACATAAGCGCCTTGAATGTAATTGTTCATATGTGTCGCTTTTATATATACAAGATAAAAATGAAAGGGGGGGGGGGGGGGGGGCTACCATTTTTTGCTTCCCTCCGGAAGGAAGCAAATAATTATGTTCTTCTCCCTTGAAAAATATATCGCCGTAATAATTGGGAACATGATAGTGTAAGGGAACTGGGAAAAGGTCGACATTTACTCATCCTGGTTCCTGACTAAAATCGGGTAAACATGGTAGAGTGAGATCAGACAGGTTTTTGATGGTACGTCGCTTATTAAAGGGGCATTGGGAGATGTATCGATATACTAAATGAGCAAATAACGTAAAGATAATCATCAACATAGCCCAAATCCAAAATGTCACACAATTCCGACATCGCCTTCCTGCCAAACTAAGCAAATAACGGCACTTCCGGGTTGAGATTTGCTAATTAATATGTTATGAGTGATAATCAAGGAGGATACATGTTTTTGTTTTGTCTTTATATAGAAAAAACAAGCGCCATGTTGGAGACTAGACGGCTAAAGATGACACCCATGGATGATGTTGACTATGATGATCATGATCCAAGACGACATATGGGGAGACTATTGTTGACAACTATTTGAAATGACTGTATGCTTCGTTACACGATTACAATGATGACGATGACAAAGACAGTGATTAGTATTTTTTGAGTTTCATGAAAATGGACGCGGTCGCGGTAGACGCGATGAAAAATCGCGAGGTTCGTTCAAAATACGTGGACGCGGTGTGGTTTCAAGTGGTTTATGAAGAGATACTGACACGGTGATCACATTGGGGTTTATCCACAATAACGTACTGCCGCGGGAAATACATTGGGTATGGAGGATACTTCTTACTTGGGTTTCATGCCGATGTCAAGCCGAGATTTCAAGGGTGTATGAAGAGATACGGACATGGTGCTCTTTGGCATGTTGCCGGTACTATTATAGAAATGAAACATGGTCAGGTAGGTCCACTACTATACAGTGGCGTAGCTATGTTTTCCATATGGGGGTGGGGGAGAAAAATAAAAGTGAACTGACAATGACTTTATATACCGTCTAATCTCAACCGACATACCAGTCACAATCACAACAGACGGTGCAATTCTTAACCGACAGTGCCAGCCTCAACCGAACCGAGAATTATAAGTCTCAACCGACAAGAGTCTAAGATTGGGGTAGGGGGCAGATGTTGGTGGCTACCCCTTCTACACCTTGCTATGCCACTGCTACTATAATAGCAAAGACGCGGTCGCGATGGACGTGGTGAGAATTAAACAGGGTTACTAAATTAATCGACAAATATAACCATTATGGATAGATAGATTCAACTATTTGAGCTAGCCAACCATAACATAAGCGCCTTGAATGTAATTGTTCATATGTGTCGCTTTTATATATACAATATAAAAATGAAAGGGGGGGGGGGGGGCTACCATTTTTTGCTTCCCTCCGGAAGGAAGCAAATATGTTCCTCTCCCTTGAAAAATATATCGCCGTAATAATCGGGAACATGATAGTGTAAGGGAACTGGGAAAAGGTCGACATTTACTCATCCTGGTTCCTGACTAAAATCGAGTAAACATGGTAGAGTGAGATCAGACAGGTTTTTGATGGTACGTCGCTTATTAAAGGGGCATTGGGAGATGTATCGATATACTAAATGAGCAAATAACGTAAAGATAATCATCAACATAGCCCAAATCCAAAATGTCACACAATTCCGACATCGCCTTCCTGCCAAACTAAGTAAATAACGGCACTTCCGGGTTGAGATTTGCTAATTAATATGTTATGAGTGATAATCAAGGAGGATACATGTTTTTGTTTTGTTTTTATATAGAAAAAACAAGCGACATGTTGGAGACTAGACGGCTAAAGATGACACCCATGGATGATGTTGACTATGATGATCATGATCCAAGACGACATATGGGGAGAATATTGATGACAACTATTTGAAATGTATGCTTCGTTACACGATTACAATGATGACGATGACAAAGACAGTGATTAGTATTTTTTTGAGTTTCATGAAAATGGACGCGGTACGCGATAAAAATCGCGAGGTTCGTTCAAAATACGTGGACGCGGTGTGGTTTCAAGTGGTTTATGAAGAGATACTGACACGGTGATCACATTGGGGTTTATCCACAATAACGCACTGCCGCGGGAAAAAAATTGGGTATGGAGGATACTTCTTACTTGGGTTTCATGCCGATGTCAAGCCGAGATTTCAAGGGTGTATGAAGAGATGCGGACATGGTGCTCTTTGGCTTGTTGCCGGTACTATTATAGAAATGAAACATGGTCAGGTAGGTCCACTACTATACAGGGGCGTAGCTATGTTTTCCATATGGGGGTGGGGGAGAAAAATAAAAGTGAACTGACAATGACTTTATATACCGTCTAATCTCAACCGACATACCAGTCACAATCACAACAGACGGTGCAATTCTTAACCGACAGTGCCAGCCTCAACCGAACCGAGAATTCTAAGTCTCAACCGACAAGAGTCTAATATTGGGGTAGGGGGTAGATGTTGGTGGCTACCCCCTTCTACACCTTGCTATGCCACTGCTACTATAATAGCAAAGACGCGGTCGCGATAGACGTGGTGAGAATTAAACACCGTGTCAGTATCTCTTCATAAACCACTTGAAACCACACCGCGTCCACGTATTTTGAACGAACCTCGCGATTTTACATTGACATACTCAAAGTGATACAGGACTGCAGGTGGAAGAAATCAAGACAGCTATGTTGGATAGGAAGATCTGGAGAGGTATTGTGGTTCGGAAAAATCATCCGCCCTAAGTCAAGTCAAGTAAGTCAAGTAAGTCAAGTCTAATTCAGTGTATGGTAAACATCAATGTGTGATAGGCCCTACCATAACTCTGTCAATATTTGACCTATAGCAATGATTTGGGTATCATTTTTAATGCTATTATCCTACTCTCTCTAATGGCATCAATTGCAAAAAATCATGCTTCTTTTTTGTTACGTACCTCGCCTAATAAGACCTAGTATGTGATCATGATGATAAATTTGAAACAGTTGTCCGAATTATATAAATAAGCTTATTAATTCTCTGCTGAATATCACAGATGGCCTAAGGCAGTAAGAAACCTCTATGGTCTGTTAATAGTTATCAAAGTGCTTTAATAATGTCATTAACTACTGTTATATATGATACTATGTCAAAACAAGCCTTTTAACTGTAGCACTACACACGTTTCACCCGGCCGCACTTGGCAGATTTGTACACATAACCAGACATAACACAGTCTCCAGAATGCATGGTTCATAATACTTGGTGCTCTGCATAACTTCTGGACTTTCCCATGTAACACAGTGTTGGAATGAGCTGGAATGAGCTGGGTTGCCAGTGAATGCCAGTACATTTCCCTAAATCTAGCTAGCCAAATTGCCTTTTTAACCAGATTATTGCAATTTTGACAGAAAAGTTAGTGATGTAGTCCATCTTAATGTTGCTTGATACTCTTAAAATATCAAGTCATTATGTTTTGTTAAATCATGATGTTAAACCTAACCATTTATTTTTCAATGTTATTAATAATTCAAGCTGTATATTTCAAATTTAAAAAATGCCAGGTTTCGGAAATAAACATTTCTGAAATAAAAATGGTTAAAATTCAGAAAATGGAGAAAATGCCAATTGTTTAAATAAAAGTATACACATGTCAATGAGACTTCTAATTTTGTTTTTTAGTTAATTTCCATGTCAATAACGGATTTAACCCCAAATAAATTGTACTAAAAAGGAAATGTATTGTTCTTTGATATGAAAATCAACTATAATAATTTTTAATTTTTTTTTACAAAATTTTGACATGGTGATCAGTAATGATCAATATCTCAACCCACGTCATTTTTTAGCCTTGTCAGCCAGATTTTTCATATACAGGAGAGTCTAATGACCACTTTTAATCTAATTTAAACCTCTACTTCATGAAGTGACATGAAAATCTGATTTAGAGCCTCCCGGTCCATTTGGCCTCTCTATATGCCGAACATGCAATGTAGACTTATAATGCTTGATGTTCATGTATGCATTCTATGAACAATTGCCGGTGAATAAATTATGCGTCAAGGTGATCCATCTGAATTCACTAATTGTGTAATTATTTCAATTCATTTTGATGTAGGGTTATTACATTTGGCAGTATGACTATAAACAAATGTATCTGTATACCATTATTGTTATTTGACAAATGATGATCGGGTAAAGCTAGAATCAATGAAAACATAAGGTATATTCTGGAATTTAACAAAAAATCGACAATTAATTGAATCATTATGTACTTCATGAAATGTTTAATTTTAAAAACTGAGTTTTTCTACAAAGTATAACTTGTTCGGAAGAAAATAAAAGAACTCCGATGGTCTTACGTTATTTACTAAGGTAGATATAGCTATTTATTGTATGTTAATGAGGAATTACGACAGTAAACCCTGAACTGTTTATTTTTAATTTATGAAAAAAATTAGAACATACCGTTTTTAATGGTTCAGTGATTTCAGACATTTGATCTGCAGCCCCATTATTCATACATTTTGTGCGGCGATGACCGTGAACTTTGACATGACAATAGGGCGTTTAGCATACATGAACAGTTGCTCTCTGATAGAGTTTATTCGACGAATTACCATGATCTGGGAGCTATTTTGGGCTTTTAAAATTGTGGTAAGCATATAGGCTTCATTACATATATGATCATTGAAACATACAATACAGGTATCACCTGGTATATTTAAACAAACGTATTTATGAAAACGGTTTGATAACATTTTGAGTTGTTTGTTACTAGGTCCGCGTTCTGGTTATACATGTATAACATACAGGCTTAGGCCATGCCAATGCCTAGTTACCCGTTTCATACTTTGGAATTGCAATGAGACAACTACATGTATAGTCGGCGTAGAAGTCCGGTAGGCACTTTTTTCTGTGACAACTGCGTACAGCGTAAACACGGAAGTGCGTTATAGAACAGCGTCACAACAGCGTTATCTTTGAGCAGTTCGACGCGTCGCGGTATCTAGACGTGTGCGTTGGTGGTTTTAAAAAGTGCTGAAGTATTCTGACGACGACTATAGTTAATTATTACTTATTTCCGCTGATTTCATTATTTTACCGCCCTTGTTGATGCAAAATGACCATATATGACCATGTAATTAAAATTACACGATACATGTCGAATACAACAGTCAATATAGTCAGAAATTTATATTCCTGCGGCCTTGCCAAATATTTAACAATCCATATCCAACCAGTGGCATATTAAGGACTGTTTTGATGGAGGGAAGGGCAAATGTATGTTCCGTAAACACAACCTTTTAGAGACACCTAGCTCTATCTATAGAGCCTCGACAAAAATCCCTTACCAATGATTCTGATCTAATGTAGATGGAGCCAGAGATGACAAGAAATAATACCTAGTGTAGCACACGTGCATCGTTTGTCTTGCCTACGGCCGGCTCGCCAAACCTCATTGGTCAGTGGATTTGAGCGGTTACTGTTTTTGAGCAGGATGGGTACATGGTCAGTGGATATTTCGGAGTGGATACTATTTGGTCAGTGGAATCATGAAAGTATGGTGAAGTTCATCCGTGCCATGCCGTGGTGATGGGTCAGTGTATTAAAATCAAATCGACAGTTCTGAAATCAGGACTAAGAGACACCCTGTATAATTATGATTTACTCCAGTAAAAAGATAATACATTTAAGTTTTAAATCTGGCAATGTCTGGAATGTACTCAGCATGAGACTGGAATGTAATCAACATGAGATTTACGTTTGAATAGCATTTTTTCTTCTTAAAATAACATTGAGAATAATGTCGAAACATTGAGAACACTCGTAAATGAGCAACTAACCCCCGCCTCATTCCCCCACCACATTATTTCTGAACACTTCCTAACGCAGAAAAAAATGAAACTGAATTACAGAAATGACCCCTCCCTTGAGTTCCCAACCACAGAAAATACCCCCTCCCTTGAGTTCCCAGCCGCAAAAACTTCAACCCCCTCAACCTCCTACCACAGTCTTTCTGAACATTCCCTAACGCAAACGAATGAAACTGAATTCGCGCGAAGAGGGCAGAAATGAACCCCTCGCTTGAGTTCCCAAAACGTTTTGGTTCCCCTTTCGGCAACTTCAAACTTGTTTGAATCCCTCTCATTTTGCATATCCCCAAATTTTCTCTAAATACAGAAATGACCCCCTCACTTGAGTTCCCAATCACAGTAATTACCCCCTCCCTTGATTCCCCCTTTCGGCAACTTTTTCCCCACCTCTGTCCCCTCATTTTCCTACGCAAAGAAAACCAACCACCTGAATTCTCCCATTTTCACAACTAACCTCGCCTCATTCCCCTACCACATAATTTCTGAACACTCCCTAACGTAGATAAAAATTAAACTGAATTCGCGCGACTTTTAAAATTATCCATTCCAATTTTTGAATGAGGTATACTAAAACTGCGGAAAAGAAATGTGCTAATTTAATATATATCTCAGATTTTTGGTACCGATTTCTAACCCCCTCCCCCTGCTCCCTCATTTCCCCCACCACATTCTGAACACTCTCTAACACAGAAAAACGAAGCCCTCGCTTGAGTTCCCAAAACATTTTTGTTCCCTTTCGGCAACTTCAAACTTGTTATCCCTCTTCATTTTGCCCATCCCCAAATGTTTCTAAACACAGAAATGACACCCTCCCTTTAGTTCCCAACCGCAGAAATTACCCCTCCCTTGATTCCACCCTTTTGGCAACTTCAACCCCCTCCCATGCCCCCTCATTTTGCCCCACCACATTCTGAACACTCCACCCTCACACACAAAAAAATGAATTCGCGCGAGGCAGCAATGACTCCCTCCCATGAGCTCCCAAAACATTTTGGTTTTGGTTCCCTTTTCGGCAACTTCAATTTTGTTTGCATCCCCTCTTCATTTGAGTCCCCCTCTGTCCCTCATTTTGCCCCCCCCCCCCCCGAGAATTTCTGAACACTCTCTAACGCCAAAGGAAATGAAACTGAATTCGCTCGAGGTAACACTCCCTAACGCAAAATTAGCGGTAATAGCGTTTTTAGCACCAACGATGCTATTAGCGCTATAAGCGCTAATTGCGCGATGACATATCCGTCATTTGTTTAAAACTTATACACCTATCAGTTGTAAGACGCGCTATACGACCCAGTGGTGCGTCACTTTACCGAGGTGCGTCAACTTCTCATGTACCATGACGCACCCTGTGTCAAAAAAACGACGGACCATTGCCATCCAAATACGCACCCCCAGTCAATTTTTGGACGCACCATTGGTGGATTCTGACGGACCATGACGACGCACCCCGTTGTCAGATATCGTTGACTAAACTGCATAAAACACGATGACTACTGAAAATGAAACTACTTTTGATTCACGGGGGATCTGCCCTTATTCGATGTTGTCATCCCTGGCTCTCGGATAATTATATAGAACCCGGACCAGGACCGGAATGGACGGAACCAGGAGGAGAACTTTTATATGCGCAATAATGTCTGACTGGTCTAAAATTCATAACATATTTTACTACCTCTGTGTTGTTAGATTGTTCTGCGCTTGTGCGGAAGAGCGCAATGCTGATCCCCTATCTTATACGTGACACTACTCTAAAAATTAAAGGTTCTCGGTCTACTGTCGGTTCCTTGTTTTTTTTCTCGTTTGCCAAACTCTTGTATTGCAGTTGGCGATGATCGAGTGATTTCAGGCATTTTAAAACATGCGGTATAGTGATGTTGGCGGTATTAAAGTAGAGCCTGGTTGGCGGTATCAAGGAGTTATGTGGTATAGTAGGCCTATAGCGTATATCTAAAGGTCGTATTTTGTTGTTTGTAAACAGATGTACACTGTGACGCACCCATGTAAAGTGACGGACCTTGACGCACCCTCCGTCATTTTCGTGACGGACCAAAGGCTGCCACTGACGTACCCTCCGTCAAAATTTATTGGTAAATGACGCACCCGCGACGCACCTCTCCCGGGGGTCGTATAGTGCGTCTTACAACTGATAGGTGTATTATTTGATATCGTATAATAGCGTTTTTAGCACTATCCTTACAAAATTAGCGATAATAGCGTTTTTAACACCACCGATGCTAATTAGCGTTATTAGCGTTATGGCATCCGTCAATTTTGTTAAACTTATTTTATATCGTATTATAGCGTTTTTAGCACTAACTTGGCAAATTAGCGCAAATTGCTTCAATCGTGTTAATAGCGATAATAGCGTTTAAGCACCAACCATGCTAATAAGCATTAATAGCGCTATTAACGCAAATGGTGCAAATTGGCGCTGATTTCGCTAATTATCACGGATGCTAACTCCACGCGCTAATGTGCTAACAATCATGACATCTTACTTCATATCCTCATTACCGATATTAACGCAAATGGTGCAAATTAACGCTAATTAACACGGATGCTAACTCCACAGGCTAAAGCGCTTAAAAGCCAATCCCGCACCTTCTACCCCCTTAAGTTGGTCGAAAACTGAAGAATGAACGTAGTCGAGATTTTATATATAAATCTATACTTAAAGGGGCACTAAGAGTGTTGTGTTGGAGGCTGCGCTCTCAATTATGATAAAAACTGGGATTAGTATATTTTTATAATTGTATTACATGTATGAACTTACACCTATAAGGATTAAGAAAAATCAGCCCTCTTTGTACAAGAAAACGTCGATTCAAAAATGCTCGTACAGCCCGGACGAGCATTTTACGTCCGACAGTATCCCACTGCAGTACGCGTGATACATAACGCGAACCATATTTGCATAGAGGGCATTTTTCAATAAATAGCGATGATATTGTTTTAATCAAGTTTTGCTGTGTTTTTGTTAGTATATAGAAACAACAATAATAGCCATTTTTGATGTTCATCTTGAATTCTGAAGTAAATTTTTAAACGTTTAAAATGTTTAACAACGCTTAATGTCCCTTTAAACCTACAAGTATATACCAATTAAAATTCTTAAACATTTTAAACGGAATTAATTTTATTTTTATCGCAGATTTAGGTGAACAACGACGGTGTTAGACTGACGACTCAGGAATACGACCAGGTACAAGCAGGGCATAGACGGTGCAGTAACCCACACGCAGCAGTACAAGACAGATGATGCTTGTGCGCTGATTCTAGGTAGTATTTCTGGCGGCTGCACGCGAGGGCTCCCTCTACAGTTAGTAAAGGGATCGTCTAACGCTCTATAGATAGAGCTACGACCGAGTTGAACGCCATTTAAAAAAATAGACGATGCAAATAGGAACATCATTTAATTTTCATTGTAAACAATTTCATTTAAACTATTTTTAAAACCCTCAGCACTAAAATGACCAAAATAAAATAACAATTACGTTCCTGTTTAGTTTCAAAAGTCGATAATCAGCGCTCATTCCAAAAAAAACACACCAACAATATTGTGGCTGCGATAGCGTATATCGCCGTAAAAACATTATCCGCGTGATACGGTTCAATTGACGTGCTGGTTTCCATAGCAGCGTGGTCGTTGTCAAATTAACATTAACACAGATTTGCCACTGTAAAGTATGGTGGAGTTGTTGAAACCTAAAACAGTCGGAAACTTTTTTGTTCATCATTGTCGGAAAATTATTTAAACAATATTGGCGCCTTGTGTGGTGATTTTCATTATGGTGGGATCCACACAGGAGTATACCTGACCTCATTATACTCGTGTGTACAATTATAGGCATACGGTCACGTGCCATGAGTTTGGGACCCCTTTCTGTGACACTGCTAACTTAGCTGGTAAAATCGAGTTTTTTTGCCATTCAATCATCTAGCTAGTGGTAAGGTCAGTGGCTGGGTAACCAGGCCACCAAGACAGGCTCGTAAAGTACTAGGCCAACTCAGCAGTGTAGGATTTTGTTTAGGGGGGCGGGGCCGAAATGTTCGTAACAGGTTGCTCGAAATTTGTTTGCAATCAGCTCAGGCACAAAGGGCGTTTTGAGGTTTTGTTTAAGGATTTGTTTCTGTCAAGGGCCCTTGCCCTCCTAGCTACGCCACTTCAACTCGGCCTATCTTTATAAGCTTTGCGACACGTCGTGGCGTCAGAGGTAATTGGTGAGACAGTTTGTGTCGAAGAGGTCGGGTATTCTGTAGTAGATTCATATCAAACTTGTTGCGCGGCCGATCTTCAAGATTTAGACCCAATCCATTTCACACAAGACGAAAACCACAATCAAGACGATTTAGGCATCGTTTATAGATGCTATTGGTTTCTCTGCGATATAATGGACTTTTAACTTTAGTAACCCATGTTAAAAATCATGCGTCCATTCATCGAAGCTCATGAAACTACCCGGGTAAATTGTGTATTAATCAAACGTACAGGGTGACGCAGAAAATGTTCAACCCAAAAATCACAAACTTAAAAAAAAAAAAAAAAAAAATATGGCATTCTGTTTTCAACAGTTATGTAAACAATTTATTCATCTTTCTGGAGAACTTTAGATCATGTAAATTGGCTTTACCACACTAAAGATACACTTGATTGTGTGACAGGGAGTGTTTTCGCCCTTTTGTAAAAGTGAATTTTTTTTCTGTAACTTGGTTCAGATATGAAACTTAATTCTCGTTCTAAGTACGGTGACGTGCACCTTCGGTATAGCCTCCGTAACTTCTTCATTATTCTTTTTATCTAGATAAAAGTATACATTTTTTTGCAGGAAAGAGTTCAATGAATCCACCCATGTTCATGAGATTGACTATTTTGAAGAAAATTATAAAAAACCCCGTTTTTTGACCCATTTTAGGTTCTGCAATGATAACTCAAAATATATTTTGTCAAATTTTGTCATACTAGTTTTATTATATTCCTCATACAATTCCATAGGTTTTTTGTTGTTGTTGAAAATCTTTCTTATTTTTTTTATTTATAGACCAAAAAGTGCTAAAAAACGCACTTTTTGGTCGATAATTCAAAAAATAATATCAAATTAACATTTTCAAATGAAGTCAAGGGGACTTCAGTTTTTGTTTTCAAAGTCTCTTATATAATAATAATATTGATTTACATTATAAATGAATATTGATGAGATACAGGCACTTGTTCTGCTCATGTAGCATGAAGCCAATTTTTTTGCACTTCACTTACACTACAAAACAACACTTTTTACAAAATAACACGTATTTTAAGTTTTGTGTGGCCTACTTTTATGATCTAAAATGTTTCAGAAAGTTAAATGTATGGTGCACATAGCTGGTGAACGAGTTATGCAATATTTTGTTATTTCAATGGTAAAAAAAAAAATTGAATTTTGTGATATTTTGGTTCAACATTTTCTGGGTAACCCTGTACCATCTTATAACAAGTCACACATACAGATCATCATTTTCGTCTTAGTATTAAACGTCTTGTATATATATTCACGAAAAGCGAGGAAAATAAATGTTGACGATGGCATGAGAGACTGTGTCACATTTCTCTGGACGAAACCACGATTGTCGTAGAAGCATAATGGGACCATATTTTAGTAGGGTCATCTCGAGTGATCCAGTGACCATGGAGAGCGAAGGTTCGTTTCTGAATGGATTTGTCTTCTAGGAAAGTCATTTAACAAATTTCGCGGTGGTGTCCCTTGCGAAAGTGTGGGCGGAATAAGGTCAACATTTAAAAATGCTCATACAAACATTATCTCAAAAGGGTTGAACTGAATGCCTATAGATCGCTGTTCTTCCCCATCTGAGTCATTGGCTTAGTTGGTAGAGCACCGTTCTAGTAACCCGGACGTTCCAGGTTCAATTCTTGGATGGTCAGTGATTTTCTCACTGACTGTCATTTATGTCATGTACAGAAAACATAATTAATGTGCAATTGGATTCCAGAAATGGTATTATTTTACCATTTGAAATATTTTGTATGGGTCAAAAGGTCAAGGTCCGTTGACCAATATTATGGGACTTGAACTTTTGACCTCTTTATAAGGCGCAGTAGATACTCTAGATGGTAAAAATTACCTTTGATTTTTATGTGAACAGACGAATAATTTGAGATATTAATCGGAGCATGATTAAATTTGACCCCATATGCAAAGGTTAATGACCTTTTTACGTTTTGGTCCAACATTTGCCAGCAAAACATAGGAAGTGGAGCAAACCATAGATCCTGGAAAAGAGTTTACGGAATCCTTATGCTAAGACGAAAAATTTGATATGCTTTAGCTTAATTGAATCAATTTGATTATTTACACCCTGTATGCTATTTTGCTATGTTGCTATTTTGGATTATGGGTCACACACTTTCGCGAGGGACACCGCGATATTTGTTAAATAACCTTCTAAGTCAAATCCACTGAGAAACGAACCTTCGCTCCATATGGTCGAGCATCACTCGAGATGACCCTACTATTTAGTGTCGATAACCAAATAAAGATTTTAAATAACTGCTTCACACTATATTGGACGTTACCTTTTACTGAAATGGCTCTACGGCCGGCAAAGTTTATCAATCGACTAATCAACTACAAACTTGATTGAGACATATTTTAGCATGTTTGTATGTTTGGTTCAGATTAAACGTACGGACAAATACTGCAATAAAAATAGTGGGAATTTCCAATAGTCATGAATATCTAATTGTTTTGCTCAGCGTTGGTCCGACGTGAACTTAATAGTCATTAATATCTAATTGTGTTGCTCAGCGTTGGTCGTGAACTTTGATAGCTTTTTGATTAGGGCGTGCATACATAATTAGGTAGATAATATCGAATCGATGCTATCAAATACCGAGCGCATAGTCGTCAACCCTATTATATAAAAACCGTCACGAATATTTTCAGGTTTTCGCAGATAATGAGATCCCATCACCGCCTGGACGACGTGAAGATTTGCAGTCCCATATGTAGTTCACAGCGACCTATATGACACGGTTTTCGTTTTTGTGGTAAGAATGAAATATTAGACACCAGATTACATAAACGGAATGGAAGATATGAGTAGTTTAATATCTTACCACCTTTTACGCGGCAGTTCCAACATTTTACAAAATGTTTCAAAATTGTCAACATTATTGAATTTTATTACAATTGGAATCACCACGGGAATTGCGCTACAATAAGTACAAACATGCGTCAAATTGGTTTGGTAATTCTAGACTTTAAAAGTTGGGAAAGGTTTCTGAAACATCTGTCGCGTAGAAAGGTTTCTGAAACAACAGCCGCGCAGAAAGTGTTAATCTAAATCAGGTTTGGTCATGAGCGATGATCATGATAGCTCATGGATGATTGATCAACGAGTTGCTCTTTTGTTAAGTAAAAGGTCAAGTTATTAATGGCTGCTGTCGTCTAATATAAAGGGTAGGTATATATGTATGCAATTAACCATGATTGTAATTCTAAATATCAGGAATACGGGGCCTACACCTATATGTCAATCTTTACTAAATTAAATTTGAAATATGTTTGTCATCTGCTATCCTCTTCATTTCATGGGTATACAAGTAAGGCAAAAAAATGAAAACAATTGAGCGCTACCCCCCGCTTTCTTCTTTGGATCCGCCTCGATGGTTTTTTGGTTAAGTTGTTTCCGAATTTTAGAATTGGCGAAATGATATGCAATATGTTACTGTTTTTCATCCATTACCGTCTCATTAAATGGACATTCGGTTTTCACTAAATGTCAAGAAAAAGACAACCAATACTCAGGCCGATTTACTATGAACATGTAGCTGAGTCTACAAATCTACAATTGTGGACTATTTCATAAAACTGGCTTATATAATAGCACAGTTATGAGGTAGGAAGTACACCTTATTGAGTGACCATAATAGCACAGTTATGAGGTAGGAGGTAAACTTATTGAATGACATAAAATCAATCAATTCATTCTCTCCCTTGAATTCATTTTATCTATATTCCCGTAGATTTGGGTGAACAACGACAGTGTTACTGTTAATCTAATCCTCAGGCAAAATGGATTTGCTGCGAATTGCAAGCAAAGAGCTTGAATTTGGAGATAAAATTGGTAGTGGTGGCGAAGGTAGTGTTTTTAAAGGAAAATTGAGATTATTCAAGAACGGTGTGGAACAAATACAAGATGTAGCAATCAAAAAGCTGTTTCTGAGTACAGATATGTCGGAACTTAAAACGTTATCAGGACTGAGTCATCCCAACATTATCAATGTATTCGGATTTGTCGAGGAGCATCATGAATTATGTATTGTTATGGAACTTTGTCAATGTTCACTTCGAGGTTATATCGAGCGAAATCCATCTCCGTTGTCTGACGAACATCTCCTCAGATGGTCATTGGGAGCTGCCCTTCCACTGGAGTATTTACGGAAACATAACATCCTGCACAGAGATGTGAAACCAGAAAACTATGTGGTTGACAGTGGTATGGTTCTCAAGCTCACAGATTTCGGTGTGGCGCGTAAATTGGATTGTACTGTGAGCAATTTTACACATGTGGGCACATGGAGGTGGATGGCCCCGGAGGTTCACGGCGTGAAAGATAATAGGCTACTGCTTTCTCCATCCTACGATATATTTGCACTGGGATTGGTTCTGTGGTACCTGGTTGAGAGAAAAATGCCATATGGTGAATTTGAATCTCACAATCATTATGCAATAACTACAGCCATAATCAATGGAAAACGCCCGGTCATTCCAGCCAAATGCCCCGTGAAGCTTGCGGAGCTGATACAAAAATGTTGGAGTGGTGATCGTAAAGATAGACCCAACATTTCGCACGTCATTCGTCTCATTAAGGATGTGATAGCGAGCCTAGAAACCACCGGTAATCTCCTTCGTATTGAGGATATGGCAAGCGTCGAAGCGACAAGTGTTCACCTTCGGCACTTAATGGTAAGTGAAAACAAACTGTTACGTTAAAGATAAGATACGGAATTTCGTATCGAGGATATGGCAAGCGTAGGAAACCACAGGTACCCTTCCACACTTAATGGTACGTGAAAACAAAATGTTAAATTTAGATATCAAATGTCAAGAAATCTAACTCTTATTGGTGAATACAATTCGAAAATACTTAGAATTAAGTTATTAAGAAAAACACACAAAAACACACACAAAAACACACACCCCTACAACCAAATCAAGTATTCAAGTAGCACATACTGAATGTGAGTGTCAGCCCATTGTCGGCTTAACTAAAGGTGTAAACAAATAGCTACGGAAATGTCGATTTTGTGTCCGTAGTTTTTCTATGCTAATGTGATATGTTTTCTCCATTAAATTATACATTTTGTCTCTCGTTCATTGCATGGTATCAGAGGCCCCTTCCAATGATTGCCAAAAACCCAGTGGCCGAGGCAAACCTGACTGACAAGAAGCCCGATACAAATATGACAAATCCAGTTGCTGCCGTTGAAACGAACACATTCTTGGCGTCGGTAAGCTTATGTCTAGTTATGTACACCTAACACACAAACACGTCATAACCAGGTGCTATTATACCATGTTATCCAAAATATATTGCTCGTAATCAAAAATCTAAAACGTCCACTTTCTTAGAAAACCTTTTGTTGGAGCCATAAATTTGAAATAAAAATGCATACGAGCACCACCTTGTTAGGAACTTTTTTGTTTACTGTATAACTGATGCACTTATCAGCCACATCACACATCGACCACTGCGGTATCGACATGATTAATATGGTAACACTTGCTTGAATCTTGCTAAACTAACTTATTTTCATATTGATCATGTTGTACTATTCGTAATCTTACAAATACATATAAAAGCCCATTGTCGGCTTAACTAAAGGTGTAAAAAATAGCTACGGAAATGTCGATTTTGTGTCTGTAGTTTTTCTATGCTAATGTGGTGATATGTTTTCTCCATTAAATTACATATTTTGTCTCTCGTTCATTGCATGGCATCAGAAGCCCCTTCTAATGATTGCCGATAAGAAAACAGTGGCCGAGGCAAACCTGAAAGACAAAAAGGCCGATACAAACATTACACAGCTAATTGCTGCCGTTGAAACGACGAACATTGCAGACCTTATAGGAGCGGCATCACCGGCGTTAACAAATTTCTCGGCGAAGGTAAGCGTATGTCAAGCTATGTACATCTAACACACGAAACTTCATAACCAGGTGTTATTTTACCATTTTATTCAAAACATATTGCTCGTTTCAAAAATCTAAAACGTCCACTTTTTTAGAGAAATCTTTTATATGATCCATAGATTTGAAATACAAATACATACGAGTACCTTGTTAGAAACTTATACACCTATCAGTTGTAAGACGCACCTTATGACCCCCGGGAGTGGTGCGTCACTTTACCGAGGTGCGTCGACTTCTCATGTACCATGACGCACCCTGTGTCAAAAAAACGACGGACCATTGCCTTCCAAATACGCACCCTCCGTCAATTTTTGGACGCACCATTGGTGGATTCTGACGGACCATGACGACGCACCCCGTCGTCAGATATCGTTGATTATAACTGGATAAAACACGATCTACTGGAAATGAAACTACTTTTAATTCACGGGGGATCTGCCCTTATTCGATGTTGTCAACCCTGGCCCTCGCATAATTATATAGACCCCGGACCGGGACCGGGTAGGCCTATGTTTTTTATTTGAATCTCCTGCCGCACATCCCCGACCAAATTCAATTCCGGGGGCCTGTCCTACTACTACCTCTGTGTTCTTAGATTGTTCTGCGCTTGTGCGGAAGAGCGCAATGCTGATCCCCTATCTTATACCATGAAGATGCTTGTATACGTGACACTTCTCTTAAAATGAAAGGTTCTCGGTCTACTGCGGTTCCTTGTTTTTTTCGTTGCCAAACTCTTGTATTGATGATCGAGTGATTTCAGGCATTTAGAACATGCGGTATAAAATATAGTGATGTTTGCGGTATTAAAGTGGAGCCTGGTTGGCGGTTTTAATAATAATAATAATAATAATAATAATAAACATTTATAAAGCGCATTAAACAAGTGGTATCTATGCGCTGTACAACTAACAAACGACTAAAGACCAATTTTTATAACTATGTAAAAAACATAAATCAAGACAGCTAAAAAGATTAAAACCCAACTGCCAGCAGGTGGCTAGAAGTAGAAACGAGCACATTTGCAATATAAAACACTAAAATGACAATTAAATATATAATTAACGATGATATGTGTATAGAACAATAAAATGCAATAATAGCAGAGCGTCCATTAATATACAAGTATTAAAACACAAATATATATATTTAAAAACACAACTGAATCATATTATAGTACATGACTAAAAGTTAGATGCCATATGCAGTTTTAAAAAGATGAGTCTTAAGGCCTGATTTGAATTTAGTCACGGTTGGTAATGTCCTGATGTTGTCCGGGAGTGCATTCCATAGCTTGGGTGCAATTACAGAAAAACCCCTCCCATATGTTGAGGTCTTGCTGGGTTTTTCGCGGAGAAGTGTTCGTGACGCAGATCTCAAAGTTCGTGGAGGATTATAGCGAGATACCAGATCAGAAAGATATGCAGGGGCTTCGCCGACAAGAATTTTGAAAGTCAACAGAAGAATTTTGAAGACAATTAAGGAGTTATGTGGTATAGTAGCCCTATAGCGTATATTTAAAGGTCGTATTTTGTTGTCCGTAAACAGATGTACACTGTGACGCACCCATGTAAAGTGACGGACCTTGACGCACCCTCCGTCATTTTTTTGACGGACCAAAGGCTGCCACGGACGTACCCTCCGTCAATTTTTTTTGGTAAACGACGCACCCACGACGCACCTCTCCCGGGGGTCATAGGGTGCGTCTTACAACTGATAGGTGTATTATGCACTCGCCAGCCACATCACACATCGACCCCTACATTATCGATATGATTAATATGGTAATACTTGATTGACAAGTGACCTAATTAATTTCAAATGTAAGAAACAAACAAGGTAATAGTTATCATGTTATCCAGCCCACTGATATTACAATCTTAACTCAGGTAATGATTTTTAAAAGGCACGACGATTTTTTTTAGTGTTATTATATATGTTAAGTTGGTCGTGTGGCCGATTGATATTTGGTAGCTAAATCTCGGAGAAACTCATTAAATCACTCGAATTAATTAAACAGACACATGATGGTGATTTTGTTGAGTACGTGTATTAAGAGAAAATTGAAGAATTATTGACATGTATCAATAACAATATGAACTATCTTATCACACGTCCAGCCCGACTCTGACCTTCAAAGAATGTCCTTTCAAGAATACCGATCAAAACAAAAATATACGCACCTCTACGGTCAGCGAAGAAGTGTCTATAAAAATCAAGAACGGCGATAACCTAATGGCTATACCCGCGACAATATACATTGCGAATCTAACCAATTTTAATATTGATCATGTTTTACTATTCGCAACCTTACAAATGCATACGAACGTTGTACCAATTCTATTTACATGCCATTTCTTACATTTCCAGTATTGAAAACATGTAGCTCTACAATGTACCTTGAAAGCACCTTATCTTAAAAATAGTAAAAAATATGGAACTTATCCGACAACATATAGGGCCGTGCAAGGGACAAAAACCAAAAGGTAAAACAAAATGTGTAGCCGAAATTTGATCTACATTTCAATCATGATATAAAATATCAACAAACCAATTGTCCTGACAACGATTTACAATGTATTCCCAATGGGAGTATTCATGCGAAAAAACTTTGTTGAATTATGTGTTCAGTATTACGAGTGATTATCAAAGAGTGTACATGTTTTTGTCTTGTTTTTATATAGGAAGCATCCGGACCGCCAATAACACATGCAATATATTCAAGTCAAGCGCATAGCTACGATGAAGGCGATACGACATCCGGCGAGGACGACATTGACTATGAAGACTATGACTTGTACAAAGTTGAGGATGAGCCTGACTATGACATGTACAAAGTTGAGGATGAGCCTGACTATGACTTGTACCCCGATGACGAGGTCGACTATGACTTATGGTAGAAGATTGATAACAACGTTTTTGAAATATATGCTTCTGTACATGATTACAATGATGACGATGACAAAGAAAGTGATTTGTGTTTTTGATATGTCAAGTTTTTATGAAAATGGACGCGGTCGCGGTGGACGCGATGAAAAATCGAGAGGGTTAATTATTATTTAAATAGACGTGGACGCGGTGTGGTTTCAATTGGTTTATGAAGAGATACATATGGAAACGGGGGTTACGTGGGGGCTTAGCCCCAATAACGCACTGGAGGGAAAAAATGAGTATGGCGGGTACTTCTTACTTTCATATGCCGATGTCAAGAATGATAAAAATGGACACAGTCGCGATGTACGCGGTGAAAAATCGCGAGGGTTATTAAATTGGCGTAGACGTGGTGTGCTTTCAAGTAGTTTAATTATGTAGAGATACGGACACGGTGATCACATGGGGGTTTAGCCACAATTAACGCACTGTCGCGTGGAAAAAAATGGGTATGGAGGGTACTTCTTGTCTATTTGGGTTTCATGCCGACAAAGCTTTTTGTCAAGATTTATGAATATGGACGCTCTTTGCCTTGTTGCAGGTACTATGATAGAAATGTCAACATGGTCAAGTAGGTCGATTACTATAGCATAGACGCGGTGGAGGGGGATGGGGTGAGAATTCGACAGGGTTACTAACTAATCAACATGGTGGCTAAAGTGGAGTTAATATTGTGGGTGTGATATTTCAAAATAGTCGAAGAATTGATTGATTATTAGACTCGTACACACAGAAAAAGTGTACACAAGCTGTGTAAAACTTTACACAATTTCGAAGAACATATCGAACCTCGAACTTTTACCAATCAAGTGTTTTGCAATTTTTCTTTATGCTACTACGTAAACAATTACTTTGCAAATAAGTAAATAATTTTACACAACTGTTAGGTGACTTGTTTTTACCAAACTGTTGTGTTTTTTAACACTTATTTGCTTTGTATTATTTTACTTCATTTGTATGTATTTTTTACTGATGATGATATGTAAGTTTTACTTAATTGCAAAGTATTTTTTACGTAGTAGCAAAGTTTCTTTTACGAAACACTTGTTTAGTAAACCATTTTGAACGGTAGTTGCAACTCCGAGATTCACGCTTGTGCGATCATCAGCATAATCAGAGTAGGCCCATACTTCATGTTAACATATTTGTATATATATTTTACATATCACTTTTCTCTGTGTGTAGAAGAGGATAGCCCCGTAAGTTTGGTTTGCATAGTTTACGTGCCGGTGGGGCGTCAGCAGCCGCTGCCTTCGGAGTCCCAGAAAGACTGTTCAAAAGGCACGGACGGTGGAAGTCTGATTCCTCAAAAGATAGGCATGTCAAAGAAACCATGTCTAATAAGCTTTTAGTGTCAATGAATTTGGGTATATTGGCGATCCCTTGACTATATGGGATTGACAAATATGATGCTGTAGTATTTTGGATTATTAATCACTTTATTATTTACAAAGGGAGCAAACAAAGTTCGTCGTGCAGAACGGTGCTTCCCTAAGGTCAGTGTGTTATTTATTATGTGTATTATGCTTGCGATTGCGCAAAAGGCGTTAAGTTAAATTAAAAATGTTTTAATTTCGTCTGAGCCGTAGCGCGAAAGAGAAATTAATGATAATTGTCTATTGGTCGTAGGCCACAATAGCATAATGAGTATGCTAATGTGTCACCTTATTTCTTATTATGCAGTATGATAAAACGGGAACTCACTTTTTTTGTTCCATTGTATAGTTTAATTCAATTAATCAAAACATCCATGGTTCAATAATCTATAGGTCACCAGCTGGAGAACACCTGTATTTGTAACATTCCAATGTATGGAAAACAAACTAGAAAGTATATTGTGAGATTGCACCGGGTTTCCATTTTAAATAAATGAATAAATGAGAGTTCCAACAAGCTGGTTTTTTTCCATAGACCGTGTGCTTGCTGGCCACTTTTGACTCCAGCACTGAGAGGACATTAAGTCATATTATTTTGTTCTGCAACGACCAAAGGTGTTTCGAACTTTATTTCTTCACAAGTTTCACTAGGCGTGGGTTGAATTTTGAGAGAAACCACTTTAAGCCGGGTGCCAGAATAAGCATTCAATGGAATAAGATTTTTTTTGGCTGGACATATATTGTGTGTGAAGTTATTCTGATCCAGGAAACGGCATGTCTGTCGAAGTTTAAAAGCTTACTCAGATTTTGACGAGGGCAGCAATTTGCAGGCCTGATCCGCTTTGATCCACGACACTGTTGCTGTAATGACGATGTTGGTCAGTTGGCAAGAGAAGAAAATATTTTTCTCTGGGTTTTGACGAGAGCGGATGCAAGGACCGAAAAGACGAGTGCCATAAATCGCCACACTCGATGTCAGACGAACCATGACGAGAGACGCTGATGAAGCCAGGAATACAAAAATGAAAGAGTCGCTTATATAGACAGTATTAACACTTACCCTTTGTGTTTAAAACACAATAGCTTTGACTCTTATGAAATATTGTGGAAAGTAAGAAATCATCCACAGGTAGATTGTAACACAATTGTTTGACAACCTCTCTGGTATATACCAAGATTTGTGTATAAAAAATCAAGGCACATCGAGATTCAAGGAAAATCAGCATAGAGAAACTTTGTAATATTATTTTTTCTTTTCTACCATATTCTGAATGTGGAATATTATGTTATGTGTGATAACTACAAGAAAACTGTACAGAATAAATTGATTTATAATATGAAACTTTTGAGATATTGTGAGTCACTTCATTGGTAATGATTTATTGTATAATATCTGGATAGTATTAGGCTAATTAAGCTAAATTATTAAATGCCCCGTGCTCTTGACATAATGAGTTGCGGGAGTTTCGAATGAGACGTGGCAGGGTGATTTGGCCATTGACCGTTTGTACGTCAACGAATGCAGCATTAGTTAGCATACGCTTGATTTTCTTTCATAACAATTAAATAACTAGTTTTGGAGGGAACTATATATCTTTTCAGATTGAGTGAGGACATGGACTGACTTGAGTTTCTTGGAGAGGATGAGATATGGACTAGGAATACTTGAAGTGGTAAGGATCGACTGAGGGCAATCCGCTAGATAGATAGATCACTGGATCCTGTATGTGCTGGCGTTCACCGGAACTTCACTAGTATCATAGCGCTCAGCCAGTAGGGAGGTCACGCTGCATGTCATATTTGGTTATACGCAAGAAAACAATGGAGTCTTAGCGACTGCAATATTTGCTAGAAATAGCTTCGGAAAATGGTCTATTTGGGCATCTCAAAAACTAAGAAACGTGTTAAAAATCATGTAGAATTTTAAAGGAGGGTCAATAACATCTGCAGAACGGTAAAATGTATAGTTTTAAACACGTTTGGTGACCAAATTCATGTCGTACAATGTCGGAAAATTCACGTTTTGAAAATCCGTGGTCTTCAAAATTACAGGAATCCTAACTGATTCTAAACCTCACCAAATCATGAAATGAACCCTCGTCTACAAAAAAGTCCATGTACGTATTGCTCTATCTGCTTGAAGATAGCGAAGACCACGGAAACCTCATAGCTTTATACTACGGAATGAAATCTGCCATAGACATTGCATGGCGAGAATCGTGCAGATTTGCACTGCAGACCTCTGTGTAGGGAGTGTTGACAATAGCATGACAATAGCAAGGTCGTTTGACTATTGTGTTTGTGCATGTTTGTGACGACTGACCCCGTTTAACAATCTTCATAGCTTTCATATAGGGCTTGGGTGACCTATATAACTATTGACTGCGCTCTCACGCGTGCGTGATACAGCTGACCTTGAATTAATTACGTGTATACTAGTATTATGTTTGCGCAAAAAGGCGTGAAGTTCAACTGAAATGTTTTAATTTCGGCTGAGCCGTAGCGCGAAAGAGAAATTAATGATATAGTCTCTGCAGCTGATCCAGTGGAAAAGCGTGGCTTGATTTATAGGGCTACTACATAACACACGCATATTGAATTCGCAGCGTATAAGTTCTACACACACATGATGGAACGTAATCATAAAGACAGAGAGAACATTTTGTTGTTCATTCCTAATCTCATAAGTAAGTACATTTACATTATTAACAGACAATTTACTAATGTGGCTGATGTTTTCACGGTCTATCTTTCAAGTCTTATCAGGGCCCTGACACTCATTGTTATAGAACAATAGAACTCAGCGACGTTAATGACTATACAATGAATAATCATATCAATGAATATTGAAAAAAACAACGTCATTTGCAGAGTCGAAAATTAAAAGTACCAGACGATGGTAGACACGAACGGCCGTAATTTTTGAATCTCGGTTGGTTTCAATGTTATAATGGATTGATTTTGATTATAATGATATGACCAAGGAAAATTCCTCCCACGTTGTAACTAATTTATTATCATCCTAAAACCGCTGGAGCTGGATAACCAATTCAAGTGTCAGTATCGTCAATCATTTGAAGTTATTATGACCTTGATGGTTCGCGGGCGCCGGCGAAACAACACTAAAAGGAGGCCACTTTGCGCTAAATATAATCTGTACCTGTTTGATAATGGGCTATTCCAGATAATAATGACCCTCCCCCATAGAGAACAATTTTGTTTAATTTTTATTTTTAGTCCGGAATTCTATGACTCCCTCTATGAAAAGTATATGGAATTCCAGATCAAACTTCAAAAAGTATGGAATTCCAGATCAAACTTAAAAAAAGTATGCAATTCCAGATCAAACTTCAAAAAGTATGCAATTCCAGATCAAACTTAAAAAAAAGTATGGAATTCCAGATTAAATTTCAAAAGAGTATGGAATTGGTGGGATAAAATTGGTCCGATGTCCTCTATAGAAGGGGGGGGGGGGGGGGGGGGGCGGTCTAAATTGTGAAAAAGTTTGTGCCGAAAAGGTATGGAATTCCGATGTCCTCTACAGGGTGTCCCTACAAAAATTGTGCAAATGTTTGCGCAACTTGTTGACCATGAAGTCCTAAACTTTTGTAACAATTTATCTTTTTTACTGTTTTACTGTTTTCTATTTAAATATTAGAATGTTTATATTGAAAAATTAACAAAACAGTAAAGACTGAAATTTGCTCAAGTTATACTAGAAACGCATGTAGTACGGAGCCTCATCCGTGTCATTCATGTCATTCTTGCAAGTTGCAACGCGTTGTAAAATACAAACATGACTAAGTCACTCTTTGTGGCAAACTTAACGATCTAAAAGGTAAACAGTATTTTAAAAATGTTATTAAGAGCAACTTTGCGTACCAATCAAAGAAAATCAAAAAATGTTGGCAGACTTCAAAAAAAATATTTTTATTTTTCTTAATGTTTGGGTGCAGCATTGGTCAAAGTCTATACAAATCCAAATTAGGTCACCGATGGACCTTCGTTACCATAGCAACGGCCAAAATATCAAAATGACACGTTTTGGCCTATTTCAGCACTTTTATGAGGCTAAAATATTTCAAACTTTTAAGATTCACCATATGTAGGGAAAGTAGAGCTAGAACTTGACAATCACACCACATGATATACAACACATGAGCTTTCTATTAATGCAGTTCTCAAACAACCATCATGGCCTACTTGGGTTATACCATTGTTTAAAATAGGGGTGTTTTTTGTAAATATTTATTTCCTGAAATATAGCAATGTTCAATGAGCTGTAAACCCCAAAGTGGTGCTTTTTTTAAATTTCTATTATCAGTGTGGCTAGACTAGGTATTGCTTTACCTAAATAAACAAAAAAAAGTTTCGGTAATTTTGACAGAGGCAAACAGTGTTGCCAGAAAGTTTGACATTTTCCCATAAAATAACAGTGTTATATTGGGGGGAAATGAGCCCCTACGAATGTTTTAACAGGAAACCAAGCATCACAAAGTACCCATAAACACTTATTCTCAAGCACTGACCCATTCTTAAGACTGTTCTGCAGCATATATTTTGTAGTAATATCCAAAATGGCCGCCAGAAGCCATCTTGGAATTTAGAAAATCACATAACTTCAGGACATATTAACCCGGAGACAAGATTGAGGTATCTTTTTTGACTAACTTTATGACTAGGAATCTAATACGGTGGTTATTTTATGATTTGGAGGCTGTATTCAGCATGAAATGCAAGATGGCTGCCAGCGGCAATCTTGGAATTGATAAAATCACATAACTTTTGAACACCTAACTAGGACACGTTATTTAGGTGTCTGTTTTGACTAACGTTATGCCTTGGAATCCTATATACAGTAGTTATTTTATTATTCTGAAGTTGTTTCCACACTGCAAAAACACTGGTGTTAAAATCAACACCGAGGGTGTTAATTTTAACACCACATAAGTGTCCCAACGGGTCCACACTTTCTGGTGTTGATTAACACCAGTCTTTGGTGTTGATAAATTAACACTCCTTTGGGTGTTGCTATATTAACACTCTCAGGGTGTTAATTTTACCCTCCTATGTTAATTTTTACACCTTCTGGTGTTAAAATATTAATGTTAGATACGTTGAAATACTTTTACAATAAAATGCTTGCAAATAACATCTTTCACTGTTCAACAGTTCAAATGTATTAACACTTGAACGTTTTTGCAGCATGAAATATAACTTAGAAACATAATGTAGATGTTGCTCTCATCTTATTTATATGAAATTATTCTAAAACCTACTAGTATTTAATGACATGTATTGGGTTAATTGTACTCATTATGAAAAATTCAAGATGGCTACTTAACAACTATTTTAGAAATGTTATGATGTTCTTGAATATGATAAAGGGGCATTTCTTCAATAATTCCACAATGCTGAATACATTCCAGAGGCAAGTTTGTCAATCATCTTCAGTATAAAAGCATGGGTGGATTTCGGTTACAAAATCCTGTACTGTTGGTGACCATCATGAATAATTGTTGCAAATGTTATGAGGACAAATACAAAAGTAAGATAAAACACGGTAGCTGCTTTAATTCACAAATTTTACTTTACAAATTTTAGTTTTTAACGATAAAAAACCCCAGGCGGAGATGTTTTGGTGTGGATCAGGGGGGATGGGGCCCGGGGAAACATTGAGGGATTTTGAACAAACAAACCGCCGCGGCCCGACCGTGATTCGATCCGCGTACCTTCTGCACGCCCCACGTGCGCTCCTAACTGAGCTAACACACAATAGCTTGCCCGGGTAGCAATTTGGTGCCCTCATAATTAAACTTGCCAAGACAATTTAAGTTCGCTAACAACAGCAATGGATTTCTCATAGTCCATTATAATACCCTTTCATCATCACTAAGGTCGTTTGGCTCAAACGATATGCACCATCAATGTTCTAAAATGGTGGTTTTCTTTGATATCCATGGTGAGAATAATTAACTCTTACAGGAAATCCTAGAAAGATTTCATGAACATTAAATTATTCAAGAGCAACATCTATTGTGTTTCTATGTTAAATGGTTCAGCCGATATGGTCCCGCACCACCAATGAAAAGTACCCTATTGCTTTGTGTGGTTTAGAGGTTAAGTTCGTGTTAATTTGTCTCACCTTTAGAGCTAGCTGGTTCATTCATTGTTTTTTATTGAAGATCAAGATGTCTTCTGTTTAAAAACAATCCCTTTTGTGGGGGTTAACCGCCACCCCCCCCCCCCCCTACGGGCCAATGATATATATTTGGTACGAGATTTTTGTTCTAATTGGTGTAAACAGTGAAATCATGTCAAATAATAGCATTCATGAGATTTTGGGCCTAATTTAGAAGAAATAACCTACAAATGCCAAATGATGAAACATTAAGGTACACTTATAGCAATTTTTACCTTTTCTAGGATGTTAAATTTAGACTTATGGTGGGGTATTTCTTGATTTCAAACACTGCCGGGTATTGCCAGAACGCAAAATATTATTTGGTGGTGTGCACTCATCTGCACAATTGGAATATACAAGTGTCCGTCTTCTTGGAACTAATGTTGAAGGAATGAAGGCATACCATAATAATACAATTATCACTGTTTTGGGATTCCAGGGCATAAAGTTAGTCAAAAAAAGACATAGAAATTATAGGATTTCATCAATTCCAAGATGGCTGTCAGCAGCCATCTTGGATTTCATGCTGAAAAGAGATTCCAAATTATAAACTAGCCACCGTATTAGATTCATAGGCATAAAGTTAATTAACATACACATATCATTATATCAATCATGTCTCCAGGTTTATGTCTAGAATACATACGATTTTCCAAATTTCAAAATGGCCACTGGCGGCCATTTTGGATATTGCTGTATCCCAGCTGTCTGCAGTTACCTAAACTTTTGCGAGGGGAATAGGAGCTCATTTTGTTTCTAAATACCCTATAGTATCAAAATCCAACTTAACCTTCCGCTCTTGTGTTCCCTGGATCACTGAATATGACCCTACTATGGTTATAAGCAATTGAGGGTGTTTAATCTGGCAACGCTGTTGTTTAAATACTATCAAATTATGTCCAACTTAATGCTGAATTGATACAAATATCATTTGAATGCATATCAATCCTTATCAGAATGTTCTATGAAAGTAAATCGTCAAAATCCCTATTTTTCACAATGAATTAAATGTCAATAAACCGAAAAAGTGCAAAGTTCCTGGCAACACTGCTCTCCGGTACAACAATTACCGAAACTTTTTTTCTTGAAACATGTAGACCAACATCCTGTCTATTAACCCTGAATAGGCTGATTAAAAAAACCCACCACTTTAGGGGTTATGTCATTTTTTACGACCTTCACTTTTTGCATAATTGAAATTAATCAAAACACCCCTATTCTACAAAATGGCTTAACCCACATTGAAAAAATGAAAGTTAATGTTGACATCATTTTTGGAAAGGACAAGGATGGCTACTTCACTGTATACAAGAAGGGGACTGTAATGCATGTTCTTCATATAGAAATATGACCTAATACTTACGCTTTTTTAAAGTTGTGAAATGGGTAAAAATCATGAAAATTGGGTAATTTCATATATTGGCCGTTGCCATGGCAACCAAAGGTATATTGGTATTTTTTTCGCCAAATATATACATGTTGACCAAAGGTCTAAACATGTGCAAAGTATAAAGGAAATTGATATTTTAAAGTCTGCCACCACTTCTTTGATTTTTACACACAAGGTCTCTTAATAACTATATTCAGGGAATCCGTACTCTTTGGTCAACACAAGAATGAATCAGCGTTGTTGATAATTGATATTAGTTGGCATATCTGTACTATTTTTATTTTTAATTTTTATTATTTTTATTTATTAGATTTAATAGCATATAAAAACACCAGAAAGCGGCTACCAATGGTTTTCAAATAGAAAATAGGCCAACACACGCACAACCATTATGAAATCCGAAAATAACACAAGCAAAAAGCACTTAGCCTGTTTACAATTGCCTGCAGATTCCACCCCGGGGATTCCACTTAATGGTGTAAGAAGACCCCATTTCACCCTCTTCTGTAAGCTCTTAAGACCCCCTTTTATTTTGAGCCTTTGTCAGACCCCCCATTTTCATACTAAAACATTTGAAAATGTGCGGTTTTTTTACTAATCAAATTTGAAAAATAAACCAGTATAGAAAGTAAACTCCTCACAAAAAGTATCGAAACACTTAAAAATGATCCAATATAATAACGGCTCGAAAAGGTATGCACTAATCGAAGCAAATAACCAAGTGCATGATTTTGTTCCGCGTATTTTGACACCTCGATCGGTGAGATACGATTTTGCGGAGCGGAGTTGTTGTCATTTCAATGGTCGTGGGTACAGTTTCAAAAGTGACAATCATCCTATAGAAAGAGGTTTGCATTACTGTTTAGAATGATCAGATTCGTGCTTTTCAATAGGGATGAGTGTCACTTTTGCAACTGGACCCACGATCATTGAAATGACAATAACTCCGCTCCGCAAAATCGTATCTCAACGATCGAGGTGTCAAAATACGCAGAACAAAATTATGCAATTGGTTATTTGCTTCGATTATTGCATACCCTTTCGAGCCGTTATATATTTGATCATTTGTTATTGTTTCGATAATTTTTGTGAGGAGTTTAGTAGTACATTTGAACATGTGATGACTGGGGGGCGGGGCACTGACACTGGAAAGTGTTATAGGATGACCCCCCTTTTCACCCTCTTTCTGCTAGCTCTTAAGACCCTTTTTTAAGCATGCACCAGCTCTTAAGACCCCACTTTAAAAAGCAAACCAGTAGAAAATCCCTTTTATAAATGCCCTTTTATTATTATTATTATTATTATTATTATTAAAGTAGGGTATATTTTCCTCCTATTTCTCCTCTTCGACTTTTTTATTTTTATAACTCCTATGTCAATAATAATAATAATGGTAATTTAGCAAGCGACGCTCATGGCGCTTCTCTGCATAACAACCAAAATAACATAAACACGCATAAGAACAAAGATGAGGAGAGTCACATCAAGCAAATGCTTCAGAGTAATGAGAGGGGGGGGGGGGGCATGACCTGATGGGTCCTCCCCCTGGATGCGCCACTGTGTGTCAATGATCAGATTAAGATTTCAAATCACCGCCTCTCCCTCAATTAAAAGATAACTTATTACCTAGGCCTATACTGAAATGTTACACCAGTCAAACTATGTGAATCTATCATTAGTTATAGGCCTACAGTCATCAAAAAAAGTAACTATACAGGTAATGAATGGACTTTTAACTCTAAAAATATATATCCTACCTAAAAATAATAAATTATAAAGTTGTTGAGAAATTTATTATCCTCTTGAATATGAGATATTGCACGCTAAGGTCGGTTAAATTGAAGAAGTGACAATCCAAAAAGTACGGTTAAGTCACAATTTCATTTTCACATTTTACATTTCAACACGGGGGAGAGTATGACAGGTAGCGTGTGTGTGACGTATTGATCCATCGGAACAATACGGCCGACTGTCCAACCTTCGCATGCATCCCCCAATTGCACTACCGGTAATCGATAAGGTACCCGTAGATGGGTCCGCGTGTAGAAAATAAAAATGTTCAAATGAAAATCGGACCTCACCTTCCATTTTGGAGTGTCTCTTCCTCGATAATCATCTGATTCTAGCGTGCAATATCTCATATTAAAGAAGATGAATTTCTCAACAACTTTATGATTTAATATTTTTAGGTAGGATATATATTTTTAGAATTAGAAGCCCATTTATTACCTGTATAGTAACTTTTTTTGATGACTGTAGATGTTCAACTGTATAAGTATACGGATTAGATACAGTTCGTGCTTGCCGAATTTTGATACAATACAATCCGTCATGGTTAGCAGATACTTTGACATTCTTTTTTAACTTGAACCAAAGGAAAATATCTTAGAAAGACTACAAACAAAAGAATTGATGGCATGGTTGGATAACATCAAGTTCAAACAGGGTATAGAGCTTTGCAATCAATCAGTGATGGATTTGTTGGCTTCATGTCTCAAGGTTGAAGCTTGAATGTTCATGGTCTAAAAATAGATGAAAAGATTTGTGTGGCAAACAGTTCAAAATAACTTGTGTGTTTTATGTGTTTTAAACGTAATCAATCTTCTCCGTTGTGATGTCTTTGAATGTGACAATAGCGCGCTGGCTTGTGTGGAAGAAAAGAATGTCAAACACTTACTAATTTATCAAACTTAAGGAGTACAATTATAGGCCTACACCAAATTGCAACCAGTACAATGGTGGTGGATTTTATATAGATCTAAACTTTGCCCCAAAATTGTAGCTCTATCGATGATGATCTTACAGTTTTTGTTATTTTTATCTTTTGTGTTTATTATCGCTTCACATACATACGAGGGTCATTCAATAAGTTCTACCTCCTACCTCATAGCTAATACAAGCCAGTCGTATGAAATATTCCACAATTGAAGCATTGAATCTCAGCTACAAAATCATAGTAAATTGGTCTGAATACTTATTGTACTTCTCTGGGTATGCAGTAAATACCAAACTTCCATTTAGCGCGACGGAAACGGGTAAAAAACATCTAAATGTCTCCTAAGTGCTATTCATTTGGCCAATTCTAAGAGACAAAATGTACTATCGGTCAATTAAAATCGTTCTAAGTTACAAATATCTCTTGAACAGACTTTAAACAATACAAGTGGCTGATTTCATGGCGGAAAATACCCTCTAATTAGCCAGAACAAGACCAGTACAGCAATTAATTTTAACCATACCCTAGAGAACCGCTGCAAAAGTCATTATTTGCTTTTCATAGGAACTTGAAACCCTCGTATTTTTCAATATTTTCATATTAGGTACACATATTACTCATATTATAACAACATTTTTATGTTTGATTTTTAGATAAATATCAAATCAAACAATCAAAAAACTACATCATAGACTCGAGTCTGCGCTCTACATTTCTTCACTCATACATGCATACCATATAGTTATTGGTTTCATCCATAATTGATATTACGTCATGTATCCTTTTACACAGTTATTTGTTTATTATCTAATTTTGTAAATTCATATTTAATTTTAATATAGGTTTTACATCAAATCATCGACCCTACTTAAAATATTAAATATGTATCAATATACAGATGAATTTCTTTGATATGCATATTTTAAATAATTACATTTTTAATGTTTCATAAATCTCTGATTTGCAGCTCAAACAATAATAAGCTGATTAAATGGGTGTTTCCCGTATCGGAACTTGCTGATAACTAATTTACCAACACTTATTTTTTTATTTATAGCATTGTTTGTGTCTTCATCTTCTAGATTATAACCAAATAATACATCTGTAACTGATAAATTAAGGGGGGTGTGGACTCTCAGGTACAGCCTTCGTAAAACTGCCGTAACTTCTTCATTATTCATTTTATCTATATACAAGTGTACATTTTCTTGAAGGAAAGGGTTCAATGAATCCAACCATGAAAATGAAATTGACCATTTTGGAAAACAATTATAAAAAACATGTTTTTTGACCCATTTTAGGTTTATGCAAGATAACTCAAAATATATTTTGTCAAATTATATCATACTAGTTTCATCATAATCCTAATAAAAAATATCTTATTCATTTTTTGAATTATAGACCAAAAAGTGCAAAAATACGTGACCCCAAATTAGAATCTCTAATGGTTAATCACATACAGGATACACTAGACTCTCCGCGGGATAAACACCTATGCTGGCATCTGTATTTTGGTGATATTACCCATCTTAATGTGTCTCCATTGTGCAAAAATAATAAAAATGAAACAAGTTGTTGATCGGCCCACCAAAGGAAACGCAATATTGGACAAAGTCGTGACCAATTTGTATGATTTTTATCTTTCTCCTACAACTGCCTCACCCATTGGCCTTAGTGACCATTCCACTGTCATTTGGTTACCTAATCCTATACTAGCCAAGTCTGTCAATTTTACCACTAGGCGTATCAAGGACTCAGGGATCCGTGAATTTGGCTCCTGGATAAGGATTGGGTCAAAATCAATGTTGCCAATGATGTATTTGACGAGCAAGTTTGGTTGTTCACATCCCATGTAAACTGGGGTGTGTGTGTCTGTGTATATGCACTCAGTTTGTTTTGATAAGTGCGATTGCGCTCCGGGTTAAAAAAAACCACTGCGCTAATTTGAAGTATTTGGGCATGTTGGGGACATTTTCGACGATTAAGTTTAGCAAATGTTAAAGCAATTTCAGATCTTTGTAATTACGATGCATCGTGAATTCGTGATCGTATTTATAGTAAGCAAATGTTAATGCAATTTCAGATCTTTGTAACTGCGATGCATCGTGAATTCGTGATCGTATTTATAGTAAGCAAAGGTTAATGCAATTTCAGATCTTTGTAACTGCGATGCATCGTGAATTCGTGATCGTATTTATAGTAAGTTGAACAGCCTGAGCCTCATGCTAGGGCGTCCAAGCAAAACGCAATAACACAGGACATGTTGATTGTAAGGCGTCCAGATCAAAACAAATGGCGTCTATAACGCCATAATTCAGTGTAGCGTAAAACCCTGAACTGTCACAATATTTACCGTACGACCACCACATTTGACATGGAAAATCAAAACTCTTGTCTTTATCATAAAATTAAGAGATTGAAAACTAGTGTTTGGTATTTCTATAATAAGTGAAAATATTAGATCATTTCCAAAAAAAAGAATCAAAAAAAAAGAGAAGATATTTATGTTAAAAATCTATATTTTGACATACTAACAGTATATGCTGTTCTTCAAGTTAGAAAGAACTGCATGATTCTATAAGTTGTTTTGTTTTCCTGTTGCAAGGGTTAATTCGCGTATTCATGGCGACATGAAAATTATATGTTAATGATACTATTGTTTCAAAACCAATGACCACAATTGTTGCAACTTTTACTGGCAGACACTTGACACTGTCTTTTTTTATAATTCCAATTTGTATCGTAATTGCCGGTTCCCCTATTGGTACCGTGGAATCTGCTCCCCTTATGGATACTTATTCACCCATAACCCACTGCTACCCATCAACAACTGTAGACAGACAGTTATTTTTTACTCGCACATCTTTGTACACCTGAGTCTGCGCGACACGACACGTTTGACGTTATCCTTGGACAAGCTTCACTGCTTTTTAGGATTTCACCATTGAAGATTGAAGAATACACGCCGCGCCACCTGATAGAACGCAACAATTAAGATTTATTGACCCATGATAGCAGAAGGAATATACTTTGTATTATCAATATAATTTATCAAGGTGGGAAATAATATGAAATATGTTTATTGCTATGAACTTAATGCTGCCTAGCGTTGTAGTACCCAGTCATATATTCAGCATGCTTGTCTGAATTTTGTTTTTATGATGTGGATTATTTCCAATTCTGAAATAAATCTAATTTAACTACTCCTCTTAAAATGTTGATATATCAGTGTGCTTTTATCTCAATTTAGCCAGACAATGACATAAATATAAATTGTCATGTTTTAAAAAAAAAAATCCCACCTAGTAAATTATTTTGCCCGACAACAAATGGTCACCTTGTTGAAATCCTTTGAAATTTGTATTTTGTTGAAATCCCATTAAAATGCAAATTCTTCAAGTTTACACATGTGTTAACTTGCACCTTTAAGGAAACAGCCAAATTCGTCTTAGTTTTTGTAAAACAGCACAAGTTTTAACCAATTCTAATTTCGATCTGAATCAGATCAAAATTAGCAGAATATGTAAATCGACCAGTACAGGATGCTACACTAAAAACATTTCCGTATTAAAGACATTAATGATAAATTTCACACATAAATCAAATGGGTGACATCACAATCTTGGGAATCGAAACTGGGTCACTTGTTCCATGATAGTCCGGGCTTCCAACCACTTAACTAACAACTCTTATGTGATACTGAGATCTGTTTCTCAAACATATACCGTCGGATCCCCAAGTAATGATGACTTATGATCCAGGTCAGGTCACCGATACCAAATAAGGCCATAGCGTTTCTGCGCATAATAATTACGCAGCTTTTCGTTAGAAATGTGAAGAAAAAAATGTGATAGTGTCAACCGTATTCGTTGGCAAGGTAGTACAAATCTTTTCAAAGTAGTTAATGGTAAACTATCAGGCAATATTAAAGAGATCTTTATTAAGATGCCTATCAATGCGTTTGGCTAATAATTAAAAGAATATTTCGTCATTTTAGACTCGTTGTCTATTCGTCATTTCAGCAAGGACGTTCATGAATAGTGTACACAAAAACACTTATTTTGCTCATATTTTGATCAAATCACGCCGAATTTGTGATATTTTTCTCCGAAAATTATTATTAGGTATAAATTAAGTGAAATCAAATTATTTAATGGCACATTATCCCCCCAAAATAAAGAAATAGCAAATAAGAGCACGCACGTGGACGTACACCTAATCGTGTAATCCTATTGGTCAATCCTGAGACGTTCGTGATAATTTTGTCGCGCATACCTGTAAAATGAGTTTACGTATGAGCTGTACTGTACACCATATATGCAGCATGGTTTTAATTAGCCCACATTCCAATATACAACTTGCAGCAAAGTCGGCCTTGATAGCTCTTGTGTGGGGAGGGGGGAGGTGTAGTGAGTGAGTCAAAGAGCGTGTTTCTGCCGGGGCACTGCAAAAAGTAAACGCTAATAAACGCTAATTTTCAATCGGTCAGTTTTAATAAACGCTAATTTTTAATCGGTCAGTTTTTAATCCCCCTGTTTCTACTCGCGAAAAGTTACCGCTAAGTTTATCGATCCTAGTCGATGGGCCACGACATTTGAACTTTTGTAATACCAAACAATGCCATCGCACCTGAAAAATATTGCTTCACAATAATGTGTATTACCCAGCGTGACGCGGTTCACGGTGCAAACCGCTAAGAATCGCCTTTCTGTTTCTATTGGGTTTATTGGCGATTATTGACGATTATTGCCGGTTCCAAACCTGGTTTGTGAAGGTTTTTGTGACTGCCTGTTTCTACTGGGCAAACTTAGCGTTTATTATTCTTCTCCAGCAGAAACACGCTCATAAAGTTTGCAACAAAACCTCAACAAGTTTACCATATCAGGCTGTAGGATTTTCTTTTCATTACCGGGACATTTCGGGGTACCCGGGGCACGTGCCCCGGCCCCTAGTTACACCGCACCTACTTCCTTTTTATAGTGTGATTATATATGTATGCTTTTCAATGTTGCTGTTTTTTTAAAAACAATAATATGAAATGAATAAAGGGTCTTTCTGTCTTTTTTGTTGCAGCAATAAGTCGTGTCTTGTTAGTGTTTATGATGGGCGGGATTACGGACTATTACCTGCTTGTACCTGTGTTTTTCTTGGCTAATATTATCATTGACTATACCGATGGAATAGCTGCCCGATATTTGAACCAGTGTAAGTAAACATACATGATTTATATATCATTTATATAGTCATAAATCATATCGTCATATTTTCCTCATTATAACGGGCATATAATACCAAAACACCATAAACAAACGTGTATAAATTACTTTAAAACAACAATTTTTTTATATTTGGGTAGGCCTATATATTTTTGTTTCATTGAATGCTTACGGTGGTATTATATCCTAATTTTATGTTTAATATATTTTAAGAATTAACACGAGTAGCACGTCTGGTCGTTACAATGGCAACAATATTATTTGAATTTGTTTCATTCACAGTTCACTGCTCTAATTATAGTCAGATTCATTAGAGTCAGATACATCGTCATAATTACAAATATCCGAACAGTGTCAGATTCTTAAGTGGCTGCTGCTGTTTTAACAATGTGACACTAAGACGTTTAGGTAGAGCTGGCTGTGTGTAGCGCACAGGTGAACATTTCCCCTCTCTCATTATACTCCAACCATGTTGCAAAGGTGATGGTGGAGCATCTGATCTCATAGGTACAATATATGATGTAGAGGCTTACGAATCACATAAACATCACAATTCATGTTGGCGCACGGAGTCAATGTTTGCCTTGATTAGAAGTATAATTTAAAGGCCATCTTTTAAATGTCAAGGTTAAGGTTGCCATTTTGGTTCTTGAAAGATTCTGAATTGAATTTGCCATGTCGAAAAACATATACTTAGACACCAAAATCGTTCAAATCGGACATCCTAACAATATTAATAAATTTGACCCTTGACAGAAAGTGCGTTGATCTTTTCACATTTCCGAATTTTGACCCCCTGCTGACTTCATTTTACCCCTACCAAAAATGGCTGAGATTTTGAAGGGGGACACCTAGACTGGGTCCCCGCGTCCCTCTATATGGCCGCCATCTTTAAAAATGGCGGACAAAATATAGGAACTGGGAAAATAGTACGTCCCAAAAGTGTGCGGTTTGTCGTGGAATTCAACGACAACTTTGCATATATGAATATGCATACCAATACCGAGCATGCGCATTTGTACATAGTAACAACAGAAATACCATCCGATTGGTCCAATTCAAAGGCAGTGCATCCAACGATCGTCACGCTGCGCCACGGGGAGTCAAATCATGTGCCCTATCGCATCACGCGGTGTACAGTACAACGTCGCGTGAATCTATCGGCGCACTGTGGCGTGACTGGTGCGCGAATATGCTCATCTCATGTACGAGTATATTCAGCAGTTTATCAGCGCACACTTGTGGAACTGTATTTTTTCCAGTCTTCACATTTGAGCACCCTCGCAGGGGCCGTTTGTAAAATAGGGAAGCAGGAGGATCGAGTCCATGCATTGTTTTATTTGACAAGTGTTTAGGGACCTCTAAATGAAGTGGTATTTGATGAATCACCATTGGCTTAGATTTCATTTTCACATTGGAGAATGGATTTCGTTAGGTTAAACACTAAGGGACTACATCATTTTTACCAAGTTTGTAGGAAATTGCATCCCCAATATGAAAAAGAAGTCTAAGCCACTGCTAATTACCCATGAATACGTCTTAACCTGTTTAAATGTCCCTCAAGTTTAGCCTCAAAACTAGCTCACTATAGAAACAAAGCTTGGGATCGCTCATGCGTGACGATCCATTTTTACTTTTCAAATTGAATCAACATGAAGAAGTATTAATGGTTTGAACAACAATATGATACAACAGCAGTTTAAAATAGAAAGGAACCAAAGATATTAGCAGACAAGTGATTAAGAGAATGTATTAGTTTCTTTCAAACAAGCTGTTTAAAAACACTTTTTTTTGCACTTTTTGGATCGAGGACAGTCTTACACAATGGAGTGTATTTTCATTAACATAAGCCCGATTCATGATCTAAAATTATAATGAAAGGGTAGGCCTACAGTATGGCAAATATGAAAGAAAAAACAAGGCATCTAATCTCATTGATTTTGATGATGACAAAATGTACTGAACTTTGAGCATCGATGGGTACTAATCATTTTGGGACAGCCTGTATATTGAAAATGGATAATAATAAATTTAAAAGTTTACTTATTTTCGTTTTATAGGTACAAAATTTGGACAAGTTCTTGACTGTGTATGCGATGAGATCAACTGGGGATTGATGTATGCATTATCTTACATGGCATGTACGAATCAAGCCTACAAATTTTATTTGTGGGTAGAAATAATAGTGAATTTCGGAGGCGCATGGATGCTGATGGTGAGGTTTGTACAATGAGTCGTTTCAAATCCTTGATTTACAACTGCTCACAGACAAAGACTAATCGGGCTTTTGGGTTGGTGTGTTTGCAATCTGGTGTAATTCCTTTGTGTTAGCCATTTAAAGGCATATTATGTGATCTTTTCCAGAGAGCGCCCTCTATTAATTTTTTTTTTTAGAAAGTAGATTTTCTTGCAGATTTACATTTCTGATCATAAATCGTACATACATTCCAAGTTACAGAGCGATACGATTCCTAATTACCTCAAAATCATGGTTTTAGAGTGAATTTAGAGTGAAAAAAAAAAAACTATTGGTGTTATCCCGACAGTTTATTTTCACTCTAAAACCATGATTTTGAAGTAATTAAGAATCGTATCGCCCTGTAACATGGAATGTATGTACGATTTATGATCAGAAATGTAAATCTGCAAGAAAATCTTCTTTCAATTTTTTTCGATGTTGAGGGCGTTCCCTGGAAAGATCACATAATATACCTTTAAGGCTTTTCTGTACAATCGCTTAAGCCACAAGAGATTCTCCAATACCACAATTCTTCATCCATAGGTTATAGTTGCATGTTAAGGGGTGACTTAATTAAGGAAGTCACTTTTCGAATTTTGTGAGTGCTGTAATTATTGAACTATGACTCAAATGTATATAAAAGTATATATTTTTGGAAAGGAAATTGATCAGAGAATTCAAATTTTGCGTCAATTTTGACCAAAAATGTTGATTTTGAGTAAAATATTCCCAAATTGCTAGATTATAATGTAAAGACACTATCTTAGGGACGTGTCGGTTACTGTGCGGGAGCAATCACTGTATTATTAGTGGACTAAAGGGAGCCCTCTGTTGATCATATCATATCAATAGCGACAGAATTACAGAACATAGACAATACTGCCCTCATTAGGAACATTAGGAATTTACTCATTGGCGCGGCTGCATGCAACATATTAGACAACGGGCCAGACACTGAATAAATGGTATAAGTAAAAAAAAAGAAAAAAAGAAGTAAATAATGATAAAAAAAAGATTTAAAAAAAAGAAGATAAAGGGAAAAAAGGGTTACAATTAAAATCAAATCGACTATGGTATAGTTTAAGGCGGTCGCGGTGGCGGCGGTTTGAGCTATCAAAATGTGAAGAAGAAGAAGAAGAAAAAAAAATTCGATATTCTTTGAACATTCTTAACCACAACATGTTTCTAGGTCCTATCTGAATTTCAATAGCATATTTGGATTCCTTGTGAGATTACCGTTCAGAAAATATATACTTTTTATGGGGTAGAACAAGTAGTTATTGCGATATATGCTAATAAATCCGAATCTCAGATGGTGTAAAATGTAATGGACACGTAACGGGAAGGGTGGCGAGTTCAAAACACATGACCGTGGGGGTGTGTCCTGGTACAAACAAGTTTGTCAACGGCAGAACTTGACTATGGTTGATTAAACGTTCCGCATGGATGGTAGTCTGGCCAAGTATACTAACTCTACTCAAATGGCGTTACTAAAGTTACATATTTTAGTTGTAAAGTACCTCATTTGCATATTTTTAAATATGTAAATGAAATGAGATAATTACTATGCAAACATAGCGATTTCCCCATCCAAAGTATCCAATGGTCGATTCTCATCAAGTACGAACCCTATCAAATGTCTAAATCTTCAATTCTATCACAGCGGCCCACTCATATTCTTCGAATGTACCCAGCACAAAACCCGAGAACTGCGAAATTCTAGTATATTTCTTTGTTTTACTGTTACTCATCCCTTAATTTGTAATCATCTTTTCATTTACAGCTCAACGATGATGGATAATCATAAAGGCTCACACAAGGTGATGGGGAATGACGTTAACTGGATAATCTCGTTTTATTATAGACCAGTAAGTTGAACCCATAGGTCCGTATGCACAACACAAGTTATAGACCAGGTCTAACTTTAGACCTGATCTAAATGGTAGTCCTACCAAAGGGACCCGTTTACTATTTTCTTTCCCTCCTGTAAAGTTTAACTGCTTCCATCTAATATGCCCTTATTACAACCTATACTAATACTGAATAAGGTATGTGAATACCAAAAAGGTCCTTCCTGTAGGACTAACCCCCGGACTAACCTCCATTTAGACCAGGCTTAAAGGCATATTATGTGATCTTTTCTAGAGAGCGCCCTCTATTCATGATTTTTGTTAGAAAGTATATTTTCTTGCAGATTTATATTTCTGATCATAAATCGTACATATACATTCCAAGTTAGAGAGCGATACGATTCCTAATTACCTCAAAATCATGGTTTTAGAGTGAATTAAGAGTGTTATCCCGACAGTTTATTTTCACTCTAAAACCATGATTTTGAAGTAATTAAGAGTCGTATCGCCCTGTAACTTGGAATGTATGTACGATTTATGATCAGAAATGTAAATCTGCAAGAAAATCTGCTTTCTATTTTGTTTTCGATGTTGAGGGCGTTCCCTGGAAAGATCACACAATATACCTTTAAAGTTATACCTGGGCCCTATTTCATGAAACTTAAGAATATTCTCATCTTAGACAATCAATGTTAACAATTATTGCTCGTACGGGTCAAGATAAGAATATTATTATGTTTGTAAGTCCAAGATAAACATATTCTTAAGTTTTATCAAATAGGGCCCCGGTCTAACCTAGCCGTTGTGTGCATACGGACCATAATGTTCGTTTAGTGTAGGGGTGAGTTGACATAAGTGTTTATACTAGAATGGGAGTGGTCCATCGACATGCGACATGCAACAGTGAAAGACCACTGTAGGGGAGACCGGAGACAATTGTAACAGTATTTGACCAATTTTTCATATTTACTTTTCTGCAGTTAAATGCTTACTTAACAGTAGATGAAATGAGATGCATATCTTAACTTGATATCTGAATAGTGTTCAGATAAGTGATTCAAGTAATATTGAAGCTGTTATATAAAAATCAACCGGTAGCTCTAGAATATATATTTTTTAAAAATCGAAGTTTAGTCGACTACTATAAATATTGTTTTTTTACTGTAACACTTCCTAGCGTAGTCGACAACTGTCGACACTTCAGTATAGGGATGGGCGCCTCTGTTACATTTTCCCCGTCTTACAATCGTCCCCGGTCTCCCTACATCTCAATATCTTTGATTGATTTGGACATTTTGAAAGCAGGGTCTGTAACAAACCATGATGCGCGCGCATAGTGCCGGGCAAGGAATAATCTTGCAATCGTAATTTCAATCGAATATATATCATTTAATCAAAAGCTGCCTTCAATTTTGGATGAATTTCGCATCAAAGTCGGTTTCCGGCGATTTTTAGCTAAAGGTTAAACACCACTAATTCCCTTAACATGGTGTTATGGCAAAATAGGTAATTTCGAGCAAGATTTTTGTCATATTCGGAACTCTCACAGTGAAAAGACGGCAATATTGAAAGTAGATGAGTGAATCTCCGAATAACTAAATTTCACCACATGATGACCTGAAAGTTGTCCTTCATTAGGGCACCGAACATGGAGACGTTCAAAAGTGACGGACGGGTGCGCCCTTGAATTCCTGTGCCTGTGTATCGATGCTATGCGGATTAATTTCGGATAACTTTCCATCAACATTGTGCAATAATGAGAGAAAACAAACCAATTAAACATGTCAATCTGAAAGTTGCACATATTTTTCTACTTCACTTCGTATTTTTCATCACTTTTTAAGCATATTTTTTAGATGTACGACAAGAAAATTGTCCTTTTTTCGATTTCAAGCTTCGCGCAGCACTAACCTGTTAGCCTGTGTGTATTTGCTGTCAAGTGTTTTTAAAATGTTTTAATAACGTTTGCTGGGATCCTATAGGTAAGGTAAACTATTGCTTATTTGAATCGGTTTCATAAATGATGATTATGATTATGCTTATATTATTATTATAATCATTAGTGTTATTATTATTATTATTATTATTATTTCAGTGGATATGGATTTGGTCTGTATTCCTGCGGGTATATTCGATTGTGCTCAGTATCTCATCTGGTTTACCGATGGACCCACAGGTTGGTATAATTGAAAAACGAAATACGTAGACGTCGTATCTGCGTAGTATCTATTCATTCATTATATTGTTTATCATAAGGATAATTCACTGAGCTTGCATAAATCATCGGTCAAGTGAAACTACCTTGACGAATGCACTGCTGCGAACGTATTATCCATCACATACTTTAGCTTGCACCAGTTTTCAGCAATACAAATTTACTTACTATATTACACTGTGCTACTTTGAAGAAAAAATACAAATTGTAGAATTACGGGAAAACTATAAATTTAAGAATATTTTGTCTCCTCCCTGTTGGCCTGTCAACCCCACCCCACCCCTTAATATTCCGTTTGCTGCACATACCCTGACTCTGTCGACCTCAATAATTTCTCCCGGGCATAAACGGATTCTAGGAACGAAATATGTGTAGACGAATGTGTATACGTAAAAAGAAGAAAGTGCGAAATGCTGGTTTGACTTTGGAGGAAAGTTTGGAGGAAAGTGGTCGAAAATACAGGACCATGCGTAAAGACTGTATATACTGTCTATAGTTATAAGTCGTCGTGCGAGTGCAACAATGTCGTAAGTGACATTTTGGCGAAATTGACTTTTTTATATAATTTGAAAGAGTAAGTAATTGCGCTCATTTTAAGCTAATTTTGAAGTTCTAAAACAAATTAATTATGTTTTAATTAATAAAAAACAATATCGTAAGTGCACTTTAATTTAATTTTATATTATTCTGAGTGCAACAACAACGTATCTACCACTTACGATGTTCTTGCACTCTGTTTTCTCATATTTTCTCAAGTTTTCTCAGTGCAATAATATCGTATCTGCCACATACGTTGTTGTTGCACTCTGATTTTCATATTTTCTCAAGTTTTCCCAGTGCAATAATATCGTATCTGCAACATACGTTGTTGTTGCACTCTGATTTCTCATATTTTCTCAAGTTTTCTAAGTGCAATAATAACGTATCTGCCACATACGTTGTTGTTGCACTCACTAGATTTGTTATTGCAGATACGTTATCTAAAAATGTCAATATCTTTTCAAATACTTATTTTTATGACACGCTGTTCAATTTATATCATCAAAGAAAATAATCTTTATACTTCCATAACATAATATGTTTACTCAAAAACACAATAAGTATGAAAAACATAAAAATGCTTCTCTTGCAAATACAGCAAAATGCAGATACGATATTGTTGCACTCGCACGGCGAAGTATCTTTTGTGTTTGTTTATCTTACAGTTTTCTCCTTTGGATTAGTGCGTTTGGTCTTTTGGATTCTTATGCCAATCCATATCTTCGTCACTGTAGTGCATTGCTGTAAAGCTGTACAGGCCCTGAAATGGCTTATCGAAATAAGCTTGCGAGAGAGAAAGAAATTGAAAGAGTAATGTTTGAACCCTACACTCTTAGAAAAAAAAGCAATGTTGGGTAAAATACTACACTTCAGGATGGTAAAAAGGGAACATGGTTGTTTGTTGGGTAAAAATCAACACAACAGTGGTTGTGTAGAATCTTACACAACACATAGTGAACAATTTACCCATCAAATAGCTAAATTTTACCCAACAAAGTTTAAAACTTTGACACAATATCGTTGGGTGTTTACCCCAAAACGACCATGTTCCCTATGTTGACCCAATTATGTGTAACACTTTACACAGCAGGTTCTACCCAACACTTGTGTCATGTTGGTACTCATACATTTTGGGTGTTATAATTATTCTAATCTTCTTTCGCAATTTTATTATCCACGGAATTAAAGATTTTTAGAAGAACTTACCTTAACTTGACCGGACCGGGGCTCGAACCCACAACCTCTGTATACTAAGACTGACGCCGTATCCACTGTGCTAACGAAGTAGTTGATATATGAGAAGTGTTTTGTGTTAATATAAACTATTTTAAATGACTAAATATGACAAGATAGAAAGAAATTGCTGAAATTAGTTGCAGACAGCCTGCCAGCATTAAAAAATATGCTCAGAAAAAATCTCAACGGCATTTTTTGTTAGAGCAATGCCAACCGTGTGGAATCATAAATATATATGACACTGCATAGGATGTGGGATGTTGGCAAATTCTATATCTTGATTTAGTGTGAAATTTTGCCCAAAAACTGTCATTTTAATCCGTTTTTCACCACAATATTGTTTTTCAGGATATTTCTATTTTTAAACATGTTATTTCATCATGACTGGTGCCAAATGAAAAATGAGGATGTAAGCTTTAATATGATACAAATATATGCGAGTATAAATCACGAATATCAGAATTGTGATTGAAAACGCATCAATTTTTAGCAATTTTTGATCAAATTTTGAAATAGTTATTTAATTAGGTATTAATTTAAGATTCAAAATAAAACAGCATCTGTCCCATATGTTCTGAAAAACTGCTCATATAACATTTAAATAATATAGAGGAAAAACAAAAAATGCTTCGATAATCCAAGATGTATTTTATAGCAATTTTATTCTACAAAGCAACAGAGAAAGAATCCCCTTTATTTCAAGGTGTTATACATACCTATAATGGATATAAACAAGCACGTTATAGGGGACTGGTTTAATTAACCCGAATAGGACTTGTGTGAATTACCGTGCATGAATGCACCTATTATGGCATAATGTCCAGCTGACGCGGTAAATTCAAATGCGTGTTCCCTGGGTTTCATGCCTGGTGAATAATTTGTTTACATACAGATAAAGCTAAGAGTATGTACAAAGTGTATACACACTGATTAAATACAGAAAATAATGAGGAATACGCAGATGAGGTTATTTTACCAAATTGATCATTATATTAAATATTCATCACTAAACTTGACTTTATTGGGAATATGGTGTTGTCATTGTCATTTATGTCAATTGCGGGGCATCGTTGGTCGGTTTCACTGTAAAACGGTAATTTCGACTCGTTTAAGATCATAATTATTGTTTCTTGTCAAATATTCCATTTTTCAATGATTGGTGTCAATCAAATGGAAGGTTATGTCCGCTTTTATAATGATACCTATATAAACGAAACAGAAACCAGGAATACAAAATTGAGTAAAAACAAGTTTTTAGATTTAAATTAAAATAGCATTTGTTCTATATTTTCTGCAAATGACTGATATTACACCTGAATTATATATCCAATGTTTTAATTATAATAATTGTTATTAATTTTATAACATTTACACATTTAAATGTAGATGCCAAAAACCTATATTTTTAGCATTTTAACTGCAATAAAAAACCAAATTATTATGCTAATTGAAATGTATTAATTAGATTCCAAACAGAAATAGCATTTGTTCCACATTTTCTACAAAACGGCTCAAATTACATCTGAATTATACCGAGAAAAACTTATTAGGCCTAAACCAATCTGTAGTTTAGGCGACGACCCCCCCCCCCCCTGTTCTACGGGCAAACGGACCTCTCCGTAGGGTAGATCGGTCAGTTTTTTTTCTTACGGGAGCCGCCGAATCAGGAATTTAAGAGAGGGGGGGGGGGGGGGGGGGGGGGGGGCGGTACTGTCGAGGCAGAGTGCCATCCTGAAAAAAGGGGTTACCGGGGAAATCGGGAAGTCAAAGGAAAATCGGGAAGGCAAAGGAAGGGAATGAAAGGGAGAAGAGGATATAAAAAGGGAAGGAAAGGGAAAAGGGAAAGAAAACGGACAGAAAGGAGAAAGGAAGACGGGCAAACTTTGGCCCACATGTGAAAAACTATCAACCCTTCATGGATTGGATGATGAGATATTTTTGCAGGGTAGGGTCTGGAGAGACGATATAATGTCTGTTAGGCCAAATAAAGAAAGGGTTTTGTTTGCCCAAACAAGGGGGAGTGGGTATTGCTCTGTAACTTAAAAGATCTTTACAGTTTACGATTTATGATCAAAAATGAAAATCTGCTTCCAGAGTAAAATCAAGGATAACGGGCGTTCACTCGGAAAAGATCGCATAATCTGCCTAATATTAACTGCTTCTCCTCACTTTCCCCCTTATACTAACTACATATTTCAATCTACACAGAAATTAAAGTTATTGTCTTCGGTATCATAGTTATGCAATAACAAAATTGTGATTTACCTGTTGTTATGTTATGCAATCCTCTTAGCACGTGTTTCCTGCCAATCACAGAAAATATTAACTTAGTTAGTTGACTCATTTTGATGAGTCTTATGTTTGTCCATGTACTGAGACACTTCAACGATTTACTGAGTCAAATGACCCACTAATGCTTTAAATGAGTCATATGATGCACCAGCAATGAGTCAAATGGCTCGTTAATGCTTTAAATGAGTCATATGATACACTAGTAATGAGTCAAGTGAAACATGCATTGATCACCTGACTCATTTGAATGAGTCAAGTTACTCAGTGGTGGATCAAATTGAGTCATTTAATGCTTTTATTCGAGTCATTTGATGCATTTATTTGAGTCCCAATGAGTCATTGGTGTGTCCGTGTACTGAAACATTGTGATATTTTATTGAGTCAGTTGACTCGGTGGATGAGTCACATGACTCATCCACCGAGTCAACTGACTCATCCACCGAATCATCTGACTCGGTGGATGAGTCACATGACTCGGCTGATTTGGCAGGGTCCAAAGTGTACTGACTCTAATGCGTCATAGTTATAAATGTAGAATTCCAAAAGTGAATTATTTGAAAGACAAAGGTTCATGCGTTATAATAATAGATTCACTCATGCGTATCATAACAAGATCATTTGCATTACATATTGACCAACCCTCGTATATATTTACAAGACCAGGAAGCGCTATTTTCTTATAATTAACCAGGCTAGCGAGGGATTGTAACATGTGTTACAGTTAGGGTTAGGGATAGGTTTAGGGTTGGAATTAGGGTTATGGTTTTGGTTAGGCTTTAGGTCAGGGTTCAAATCAGGGGTTAGGTTACGAACACATTTTCAAACGCGATTTACTCAAAATGCGACGAATTATGTGATATCTGACATGATTGCCTTTCATTTGGTACCAGTCATGCAGTAATCGAGTTTACGTCGTATAATATAGGGCCTATCCTTCAAGCAATATTTCGACACAAATTAAGAAGAAGAAAAATGTTTTTGGAACAAATTGACCATTATTACAAGAAATTCTAGCAATTAGAAGTATAAGCTCACTTCAGTTTTCTCAGACATGTACAGGGTATCTCAGATTGGGCTATTCCAGATAATAATGAGAGACATCGGAATTCCAGACTTTTTTCCCCCACCAATTTTTCAATGGAATTCCATACCTTTTTGGTACATGTTCTTGGAATTCCAGACTTTTTCACAATTTAGACCCCCCCCCCCCCCCTATAGAGGACATCGGAATTCCAGACTTTTCCCCACCAATTCCATACCTTTTTTGAAGTTTGATCTGGAATTCCATTTTTTTTTTAAAGTTTGATCTGGAATTCCATACTTTTTTTTTAAGTTTGATCTGGAATTCCATACTTTTTTGAAGTTTGATACTTTTCATAGAGGGAGTCATGGAATTCCGGACTAAAAAAAAAAAAAAATTGTACCTAATAGGGAGGTTCATTATTATCTGGAATAGCCCATTGATCTATCCGAGGTAATACAATTTTGATTTTAAGATTTTGAAAATCGGACAGTTTTGATGGAAAATACAGACTTTTTGGTAACGATAATAGATTTCAAGTTTTTGTCGAAATGATCCATTTCTTATTTGAATTAGCTTTTTGATAACAATTGATTGTTGTGTGCATAGAAACAAAGCTTTGATTGAATAGGGTAGGATTTGTTATAAAGCTTGAGTGGTTTTAACCTTCCTTTCCTATGAGGTGTGGGTTCATTGTTTGAAATGCTGGTAGTGCTAGGGAGAATAGCTGTAAAGATGAATTATGTGAGCCAAATATGAAAATACGTTTTTCATTAATTTTTGATTATGTATTGCCACAGCGGAACAAAAAGAGATATCTCAATGAAATTAACAGAATACGTAAGAAACATTTCCACCATCATATCGCAAGTGTTTAAATTTGAAACACTATTTGTTTTATATTTTAATATATTTTTGAAACCCGGTATGGATCATTCTGATCATTCTGATTATTCACATTGGCTAAATGTTATACTAGCAATTTAAGATTTAGTTAAAATTGTAAAACACTTTATAGAGTATTTTACTTTTAAAATGTTGTTAAATGTTATCTATATTCGGTCATATAGTACCATTCATATAAAAGCTGACATCGTCACGTTTAGTTGATGTAAAACTTAAATGAATTAGCTTTTTTGAATTTGAGTCCAAAAATGCTAAATATTGATGTTTTCACCCATGTTGTGTTATTATTGATTTATATTCGCTTATACTGGTAACATATATTAGCTGATACCATCACCTTTCATTTGACACCAGTTATGATGTAATCGGATCATTAATGATGGATATATCCTTAAAAACAGTATTTTGATGGAAAACGTGTAAACAACTATTTCGGGAAAAAATTGCTATAGCGATAAATTGGGATAAACAAGCAACTCTGTTACTTCTTTAAATTATTTATGTATACTAGGAGCAGTTTTGTAATACATATGGGAAACTTGTGGTTTTATTTTTAATCTCAAAATAACATTTAACCAATTACTTTTTTTGAATTTTAGTCTAAAAATGCTAAAAATGTATGTTTTTTCACTCGTTGTTTTATTGTTCATGATTTTTATTCGCTTATACTGATATCATATAAAAGCCGATATTGTCACCTTTCATTTGACACCAGTCCTGATGGAATCGGACCTTTAATAATGGAGATATTTCTAAAAGCAATAATTTGGTCGAAAACGTGTAAAAATCACGGTTTTTGGGCAAAATTACACACTTAACTTCAATCTGAAATTTGCCAACACCCTATACCATGTGAGGTACATCCTGGTGATTTTATTACACATGGTTGGAATTGCTCTAACAAAAAATGCGTTGAGATTTTTTCTGAGCATAATTTGTATTGCTGGCAGGCTGTCTGTTGGTAAATGTTGAGATTGGCATGAAAAAAGCATAAATATAATGAACTAGTCAATTATAATGCTATATTATCTTAAGGGAGACCGATGTGAAGGTCAGGTTGCCGGCAAACCGTTGAAAAATCGACCTTGATAATAATGTGCTCCCGCGACACTACACGCACGGCTAATTTACCCTACCTTGACTGGACAATAGTTACATCGATCGGTAACGCGGCTTTCTACACAGAGAATGACAGAACATGCGAAATTTTGCCAAACTAAAATCATCTGTTCATATTATTTTCGTAGACTTGACCGTTTAGAGCAATAACACTTGCGAACGCCGTAATCGACTGAGCTAACGAAATAATTTATGATGCGGAAGTGTTTTGCTCAACAAGGTTTAAAACTTTGACACAATATCGTTGGGTAAATGTTTACCCCAAAACGACCATGTTTCCTATTTTGACCCAATTATGTGTAACACTTTACACAACCGGGGTTGTGAAGAACACAACCGGGGTTGTGAAGAGGTTTTACCCAACACTTGTGTCATTTTGGTACACATATATTGGGTAAATTTCATTTACCCAATAATGCTGTGTAGGCAATTTACCCTTTTGTTGTGTAACACTTTACACTACATTATGCACATTCTTTATAAGCTATGGCGTATTCTTCAATTTTTAAGCTACTCTAAATTTTAAATATGTTAACCCTTTCACTGATGTCACTGATAGTGCCTTTTTGGCCGTTTGAAATAATTATGACACATTGTATACAATTATTCATTTATAGTAGAGGACTGGACCCCTGAAATTGGGGGTCTAGTTGCACTCACCTATTATAAAGTTGAAGTAATGGTTTTTTTTAGTTAGAGCCTGTCTAGATACATTAGTTTTGGATAATAAGAATCGTTGTAATCAGTTTTTTAGGGGTAGGGGTATCATCTATAATTATAATTTCAAAAATGTATATTAAATGACTTTTGGATCTATGGGTTATTAAATTTGGTAAATATGGTCATTTTAAGGTAAAAAGTACATGTTTGGGTCAATTTGAGTAATTTTGGCCAATTTGCACTTTAAAACTTTTTATCCTTAACTTTTAGTCATTAATTTGAGACAATTTTGATTTTGGTAAAATACAACAACACTGGTCAGTTTTTGGGAAAGTCTCAAAATCCTACTACAGTAGTATTAATTTTCTTAATTATTGCCAATTAAATTAAGCATTTCCCCCCATAAATGCACTAAATTTGTGATTTTCAGCATATTGAAGACATGCAGCACAAATGAGCTTATCTTTATGAATGTTGATGGAAGCAAATAGGTGATGTTTTTTAAATGTATGTTTTGTAAACATGTTATACATAAAGTATACAATTTTTAAATGGTTGCCATGGTTACCAAGTATTAAATTGTGATTGGATAAACCATAAAGCACAGTAGTTATAATTCGGTTACGAATTAATTTATTGACACCACATTTGGTACTTCTCAGTTTCAAACCACTTGGACTAAAAACGTAGTGACTTAATTTAGTAAAAGATAATTACCTGACAGTTTTTGGGAAAATACTAAGGATAATGACCTCTTTTGTATTTAATTTAATTTTAAAAAAAATCTTATATTTGTACAGCATGCAACAAGAAACAGCAAAATCCAGATGTTTTTCAACATAATTATAAGCAAGGGTGTGTAAGCAGAAAAAATACTAATATGAACAATGACTAATGCGTGAGGCAATTTTGTCCCAAAATAGTTATGATTCCAGACTTGGCGATGTCTGCATTTATCCCTCTAAAACAGCTAAGATCCTGGGAGTTATTCTTGATGCTCCGCTCAACATGTCTAAGCAAATAAACTCCCTCTGTAGATCTATAAATTTTCATATAAGGAACCTTTGGAGGATTTGTCGCTTCAATACCCGTGAAGCTTGCCACAATGCTGTCAGGGGGCTGGTCCTCTCGCGCCTGGATTACGCAAACTCTCTGTTGCTGGGTGCACGTGCAGTAGATTAAGCGTTTACAGCGTCTTCAAAACAAGGCCGCACGGTTAGTTTTTAGTTGTGGCCGAGAACAGCCCTGTGCCGGCTTGTTGCAGGAATTTCATTGGCTCCCTGTTAATGAGCGAATTCAGTACAAGCTCCTTGTTGTATATTTACAAATGTCTCCATGACGAAGCTCCTTCTTATCTGGAACAGCTTATCTGTTTAAAAAGAAGTAATGATCCTCTTGATGCTGGACGCCGACTCCGCTCTCACTCCGATACACCCGCCTGTCCACTCTAAGATCTCACAAAAAGGCTGGTGATTCCTCCTTTGCTGTCGGTGCTCCACGTATTTGGAATCAACTACCCATGGGGATCCGTGAAGCAGAGTCGGTATCTCGTTTCAAGCGTATCTTGAAAACATATTTATTCCCATGTTGATTTTTGTTTTTCTATCCTTTATTATGTTTATATTTTTGTTTTTATCATTGTAAAGCGCTGTGTTCTCTGTAGAGCGCTCAATAAATGTTTGTATAGATAGATAGGTAGATAAATATTCTACAATTTTGGAATTACTATTTGACTTTGTTATGGTCACCATGGCAACTGAAGTATAATCATACACTGAAAACTGTGTACCAAAATACCCACTATATATTTCAGAGTAATATACTTGCAAGGTTCAAATTAATTAAATTACAACAATGTTTAATATATAGTATTTAAAGTGTGGTTGAAAGGATTTATACAAATTTTTAATAAATAATTTACATGCTATTTTAATTAATCCTTCTAAAGGCAGCGTAAGAGTGAGCCTTTGGCTGGTTTCAGTTATGTATAGAAATGGTTTATTCCGTTGCAAAATTCAGCAAAATATAAGCCGGGTCCAAATGTCCTAATATTATGGTGCTTATTAATCTTACGCTGCCGATAGACAGATTCTATTTTAATACCGTATCTCCTGTATTAAAATGATTTGATGTGTTATTTTATGGTTCAGGAAAAAAATGTAAAATTCTCTGAGTAATTGTCTTTTTATCTTATTGTTATTACTAAGTACTACACCACTAATAGTGGTGGTGGTGTTGATATGCCCCATGACAGGGTCTAATTCCGGTAAATCCCATTTACTCCAATAATTTCTGGTAATTCCCAATTATTCCTTGTAATCCTAACAATGCTTACTATTTTTCACAATTCCGGTTAATTCCCATTAATACATAATTTAGCAACTTTTGTATTGAGGTATTTCTCCATTCAATGTGTGCTCATTCAGGCATTACAACACCTGCGTAGTTATAGCCCCGTTCCAGTGTTGTTGTGCACATGTACCACAAAAATTGTTTCAAACATGGGTTTTGTGAGACATGCGTCATTTTTACACGTTAAATAATATGTAAATGTACTTGTAAAGAAAATACTGCATACTTTCCGTGCTGTCATTCACTGATTTCTGTGTATTTTAACCATTGGAACAACTGATCCACGCCAAGTAAAGTTTTCAGTTAGTGATAATTGACTCTTTCTTTAAATATTTGTTTAACATTGATTATATGTAAACAGTTACATGGGTGATATTTTCGTAGCAATTCGATAAATATTTACCCTCGCTTTAATCTTGTACACCATGAAATATGTTTAACTGGACCATGCTAAATGGGCATTCGGTTTCACTGTATCACCAGCAAAGTACAATCAGTAATTAAATCAGTAACTATGAATTTGTAGCTATAGGCCAAGATTCAAAGCTACAATTTTGGAGTATTTCTTGAGGATGGCTTATATATATAATTATTAGCTAAATTATACGGTAGGAAGTGGAATTTATTGAATGACCATTGTATACATGTAATTCTTGTCATTGTCAATGGTTGATGGCGCCCAGGGTGAGGATATTTGGCGATCCTACCCGGATGTGCCCAACATTGCCGCAGATGAGACCGAAAATGTATTTTTTGAAGGATCTTACTGAAAAGAAATAAAAAGATAACAATGACATGGAACAAAATGAGGGTAGTCTTACAGTTTCTATAATATTTAATACAATATCATATCATGGTACAATAAACCACACAATCACACACAAACTTATATATCAATAACAGGCAAATGTTATACTTTTAAGACAATAAATGCGTGTGTTGGTGTGAGAGAATAATTCCATGCGCAAATGATGTTGTGTAATTATGGCAAAACCCTGTGGCCGAGGGCAAACATTTTCTAGAAGAAGCGTCCATTTATCATTACTGTGTGGCCATGTGTCTTGAAGATGAAGTAAAATCCATTTACTGGATGTTCCAAGCATAGGGTTCGTTAGGGTTGATAGAAAACCCTCAAAAAGCAACAGATAGTTTTCCGCACAGGATCATAATATTGAGAATCAAGCAAGAAGAGCACGAGGCTTCACATTTCTAGAAGTTAACTTGGTATTGAAATTATTGATTACAAGAACTTTAGAGAGGAATGTGATGTAAATAAACAACTAGAATAAACAATAAAAATAGACAGTAAATAAAATGGATGATTAAATGAAAGTAATCTAAAGAAATATTTATTATTTCTTCCATCTTTCAAGGATGAACAGAGCACGTACCGTATTCTGGTATCAGTTCCTATTTGTATTCCCGGTTGTTTCTTTCGCGTATATGCTTGTCGTATGTAGCCTCGTTATCAGATTTCGTAGCCTCGTTTTTATATCTGGTATAGGCGCCCTTCCCCTTTTTATTTATTTTAATTATTCTGTTAATTGATCTATACTAATTAGGTCATTCTACGCATTTTATTTCATTACGCCCTAAATGTGGGGGGCTTCCTTCATCGTTTTCCAATTCTCGCCGGTGGCGGCGACAGACAGGTTTTTAGCGATCTTGTTAATTTGGTCATTTTGCTTCCCTCCCCTTTTCTGTACGTTCTAGGCATCCCCCACAAATTTATTTTTCTTATAAGCTTACTTCTCTTCACAACCTGTATGACCACAACAAACATATCATATTTTATTTAAGGCCAGGCCAGGCCAGGCCAGGCCATGTTTTGTCCACACCCGCCAATAACAGCTCTTTGATGCTGATACATGTATTTCGGCTAAAGAAACCCCTTGTAGTGTGTATACATTCCGTTCCATATAAAATGTTCACGTCCTGCCCACAAGTATGCAATCTATTGGTTAGGGTTAATACATGTGGATGTTGCAATTAAACCATGAGGATAAAAATACTGCAATATTGTTGCAAATCTCTTCCTTGGTAGCGTAGCAGGGTCCATTGTCTGATGACACACAAGCTTTAAGGTTACTGCGCAACAATAGGGGGTCTCCATGTGCATGAGTTCTGGGTGGGATTTGGAATGTTATGACGACATTCGCAGAATCGCGATGGCGTAGTATAAATCAAATCGATGTTAATCATGGTTGGCTGACATTACCCAAAAAGCTAACCTGCTTTTAGCCTGCTTCTAGCCTGCTTAAAAGCAGCTTAAATCCTTAGCCTACACTAACCGGAAAAGACTCGAGCTGGGGTATTTCAAGCGACAGCGTACCTAGTTTTCATATGCTAATTTTACCAATAAAGTAACCATTCAGTTTACCGATAATTGGCACGAGTTAACGGTAGTTGCTCAAGTCAGCTACCTTCATAACAGTATAGGGGACTGTACATTGACAAAAATGTGATGTCAAACGGGTATAATTTCATACCGTCTGGTGTAGAATTAAGTTTGTTATACATGTAGTAATAGTAATAAATCGATGTTAGTTATAACGGTGACGTTATATCACAACAGTGTAACTAGCAAAAACAGTGTTGCTGGTTGGCTCGGGTTGGCTCGCGGCTAAGCAGGCGCGAGCGAGGCCTTGGCGGAGCGAGCGCCCATCATCTCAAGTTGCCAGTTTTGAAGTGCTTGGTAATAGACTGAGTACAGACTTGTAGAAATCTGGCTTTTGTGGCTATACAAAATAAACTGAAATCGGTTTGAATTTTAGGTATTTTATAGACCAATACAATACGTATAAACGTAGACGTTATTTATACAAATTCTATCAATTTGAGGACATTTTGACATGAAAGAATTTGTTTTATTCATTTATTTCTTCTTCTTTTTCCTTCTTCTTCTTTTTTTTTTGGGGGGGGGGGGGGGGGTGGATGACATGGGTTTGGCTTACCGGACTGGTTGAGTGGGTACGTGACTGGGGCGGCAGGGCCCCATGGTAGAAATGGTCTTCGTATTTTAAATGCATTGCCCAATAAATAATCCCGTACAAACATGAACGAACGAAGGGAACGGGGACATTCATTGGAAAGGAGTAGGCCTAGGTGTGTGCCACCCTGAAAACACCCGTTTTCACCATCTTATTTTTGTACCAATGTACCTTTTTGTGAACCCCCCCCCCCCCCCCCCCCCCCCCCCCCCCCCTTCACTCCTTTTTTCCGAAAACGCCCCCTTTCCCATTGTGTAAAGCATTTTTTCGGGCCGTTTTGGACTAAAATAATATGTTCTAACCCCATCCTTACTGCATCATCAGCAAAAAGACACAAACACGGGACAAAACACCTGGACAAAACATTGCGTGTACACCCGTCAAAGAATAAATTGGGTACATACATACATGTGTGACGCCACTAACAATATGAAAAGTAAGTTGTTTAGTTTGTCTATTCACTGTCAATTTTATTTGACCATTTGTGGTTTATTTAGACTAACGACTTAACTGGATCTCATTCAGGTTCAAAGTATTATCTAATTGTACAGACTGGATTGCACCGGTGTTTTTTATTCGTTGACTTTTGGATTCTTTCAGCAAAAGTTTAATGCATAAACCCATAACCCAAACAAACAGTTCATAATATTGTTGACAAAAATCGGGAACAACACATTATGGTTTAGCCACATCAATACATTATTATAGGCCCATAACGTTGGATTTCATGGACAAAGATTCCCGTTTCTGTTTCATGTCAGTCATCAATGTAAAGTTACAATGTTGCCGGTTGACTCTTTTCACGCCCATCGCCCATCGTGTGTAAACTGTGTAATAATTCGTGTACGTCACTTGCACAGCGAAAATAGCACACGTCACGTCACGTCACGTCACGTCACGGGGGGACGGGGAGGACAGTCAAGTCAAATATATAATCAATTATGCGTCATCTTTGCACCCTCTTAGTGAGAATTTTACGTTTCTCTCCGAAATTGTGCACAAATAAAAAACCGAGAATACCAAAAACTTCACTCCCATCCCTTTTCAAATGTTATATAATTTATTTTTGTAAAAACATGGACACCCTTAGTCTTTATTAGAAGTTTTATGCACATAAAAATACCTTAAACCTGGGACAAATATAACCTTGATATATTCGCGTATCGCGTGTTAGCCAAACATCTAATCACACTATTACTCGTGGGGAAGAAGGGGTGAACCCCCTGCCAGAAAGCCTGCCACCCCATATACGCCACTGCAGTATTATAGTTGATTCCCCTCCCCCAACCCCACCCAGATAATCAGAATTCCAAACAAACCACGGATGGTAAAACAAACCGTGCATATTAATAAAACCTCAGACTGCATGTACATATGTCCATGACTTAATAAAGATAATTGGGCGCCAACACGAATCATCTAGCAACATTGCAAAAAACACTGGACCTGGGGGATTTCAGGCGACAGCGTACCTAGCATTCACGAGAATTCCCAACAAACAGACCTTGCATTTATAATAAAACCACAGACTGCCTATGTCCACGACTTATAGATCATTGGGCGCCAATACGATTCGTCTGGCAACATTGCAAAAACACTGGACCTGGGGGATTCCAGGCGACAACGTACCTAGTATTCACGATTTACACCAACTTAGGCGTGCTAAACGTGATCGATAGTTATTGATCCAAAAGTAGGTACGCAGTACGAAATATGCAAATGAGGCAGGCTATTGTAGCCTGCTGAATTCAGAAGCAGGCTTATTATTAGCAGCTTAAATTAACCTGCTCTTTAGCCTGTAAATGTTAACCTGCTTTATTAGACTGCTTTAAAAGCCTGCTTATTTAGCCTGTAGATTTAACCTGCTTTATTAGCCTGCTTTATAACATGCAAATCATCCTTAGCCTACACTAACCTGTATATGGGCCGAAATATGTAAATTTGACAGGCTAATTTTAGCCTGCACTCCAGAAGCAGGCTTATTCGAGCAGGTTAACCAGCTTCTTTAGCCTGTAAATATTAACCTACTTTATAATTAACCTGCAGACCATATTCAAAAGCAGGCTTATTTTAGCCTGCGCTCCTAAAAAGCAGGCTTACTATTTTAGGCTGCTCTCCCAAAAAAACAGGCTTAGTTTAGCCCGCGCTCCAAAAAGCATGCTTATGTCGCGGGAGCGCGAGCGCTAACTAGATTTACACACGCGTGCGATGTCCAAGTGTGCAGAATTGATCAGATCTGACACCACCAAATTTTGGGCGTGGGAAGGGTTTAATTTGGAAACCGTTTATATAGTTAATCAGCCACGCGGGTTCGTTTGCAGGGCAGAACCATGCGTTTTCGGCTCTATAACGCGAACCAATGACACTGGACGAATATTTAAGTTCACAGTTTATTTTCGCTCTCCTTCCTACACAATATATATATCACAACGTGGGTTTTATTTTATAACATCCAAACAAAATTACAACTAGCAAAACTTAACACAAGATTGGGTCAATGGTCAAAGTCTTTACAACGGTCCGTCCTACTACTTCTACCACAACCTGGTCTAACCTGACCTGACCTGACCTGACCTGACCTTGTAACACAAGGTAAACACCTATGGAAGATAAAAGTACACGTTAATTTCCATACATACAATTTTAATGGTCAAAATACCATTACCGTTACATAAGATAATATTACAACTATTTTTAAGTAAGACATAGGTGATCTGAAAGCGTTGATCTCTTGTTGTTTCACGCTGCCTTCTCTTATTGTCTCATGTTGTCTCATGTTGTCTCATGTTGTCTCATGCTGCCTTCTCCTATTGTCTCATGTTGTCTCATGTTGTCTCATGTTGTCTCATGCTGCCTTCTCCTATTGTCTCATGTTGTCTCATGTTGTCTCATGTTGTCTCATGCTGCCTTCTCCTACACAACAAACGCCTGACCACTGATAAACACCACAACACGCCTACCCGCTGCCGCTCACGTGCAAAGATATAGGAGGCCGTCAACCGCCCATCGCCAACAACCTCCACTCTCCCCTTCACACGCAAACAACAACAAACAACCGTGCTGCAGTGCCCACCAACAATCAACCGCCCATCCCCACAGTGTATACACGGTTTTCTCGGTGTTTTGCCCTACACCTGTTGTTATCTCGGTGTTTCGCTCTACACCTGTTGTTTTCTCGGTGTTTTGCCCTACACCTGTTGTTTTCTCGGTGTTTTGCCCTACACCTGTTGTTTTCTCGGTGTTTTGCTCTACACCTGTTGCTTTCTCGGTGTTTTGCCCTACACCTGTTGCTTTCTCGGTGTTTTGCCCTACACCTGTTGTTTTCTCGGTGTTTTGCTCTACACCTGTTGCTTTCTCGGTGTTTTGCCCTACACCTGTTGCTTTCTCGGTGTTTTGCCCTACACCTGTTGTTTTCTCGGTGTTTTGCCCTACACCTGTTGTTTTCTCGGTGTTTTGCTCTCCGCTTAACAGATCACCACCGTCTTTCTTACCTGGTTGTATAACTGGCCAAAATACTATCTACATAGGCTTTACACTCAGCTTGACCCCCCCCCCCCCCCCCAAAATGTAAGATGAGTGTTTTTGCCTTACCCAACTTTTTAACTCAACCCTCCCCCCATCGATCATTACCATCGCATGGGTTGAGTTTTACATCATATAAATATAACTACAATAACAATAGAGGCCTTCGTATGAGTTTTTATCCTACCCAGGTTTTTAACTCAACCCACCCCCCATCGAGCATAACCATCGCATGGGTTGAGTTTCACATAATAAAAATATGAATACAACAACAATTATAGAGGCCTACGTAATACACGAACTAAGAATGGGAGTGTAATATTAAGCTTTAGATTTTTCTTTGTTATTATCAGAGCAATCATTAATTATGTCATAACGAGTTACAAATATTTCCTACATTTGTATAATATTTATCGTAAGCACACAATATCAAAAATAATTATAGTAATTACCTATGGCTATGGGTATTCACTACAAGATGATCGTCTGATCCACTTTACTCGGCTAACAATACTCTGTCTACAAGGATAACACACAGCACAATCTGAATGTCTCATTTTTGTATACAATCAAAACAATCCAATCGCGCCATTATGCACCAACCTACTAAAATACTACACATTGAAATAACTCAACATGCCAAATAATTTTGTCATTGTACAAATGTTCACTCGTCGTCATCCATACTCATGCAATTTGATACAGCGAATATTTTCGGAACACTCTGTAATGATCAACGCGCCCAAAATTCATCCAAGCACACCGCGCTGTTAATTAAAACCTGATTCCAAACATCAAGCGCGCGCCGACAGATGGCGTTTGTATTGACACGATACGCTAATTACTATGCATCGGTACCGTTTACACACACACAAGTCTGATAATTTCCAACAAACTCGCGATTCAAAAACTGCCCAAAATCTCTCCAAGCTTGCAAACCAGGGCTAGATTATGGTCTCGCATAACGCTATACAACATTATTATCATTCACAATCGGCTTTTTGAAGTAATCTGACATAATCAAAACGAGAAATTTGGGGTATACAAAACTCGTAGTGAATCTGATGAAATTGAGAAATATGGAAAACTGCTACATCCGTTGTCACATGTAAAGTGAATGGCGAAACATTTTATAATGTTCTGTTTCAACTCGATCAGGAAAATGTACCAACTTCACTCAAAACTCGAAATCTATCTCAATTGTTGATCCAAATAGTTTCTATACATAACTACTGCACTTACTCTACAAGGATGCCTACCAATTCGTCTGATTTTCGAAAGATGTGGATGTTTTATTTTCAGCTCTCCCGTTTTTCCAACACAGCGTATACAGCATCACCAATCCAATATGGCGAGGAGCATAAACCGACGCTAATTTTAGCGCTCCTGATTGGCTCATAGAGGTCAGGTGACGGCCGCGCAGCGGTACGGTCAACGTGATACGGTCAACAATGAGTAAATCGGCGCTAACCACTACTACGCACATCACAAAAATAGGTCTTAAGGGTATTCCAACTGTTATTATAATTAAATAATCAAAATACAGCCAAAACCTATAATAAAAGCGATTCCCGCTACACAGCCCCCCACCTAGCACTTGACGTCCCCGTCAACAATAAGCGATAATAAAAAAACGGGATCGCTTTTACACTCAACTCCTCGCGCACCGAGCTACGCCAATACATCCATCAATACATTAACACAACAATATATACATACCACCTCCTAACTACATCTTACTCTACTACAATGCCTTAAAAGTACACGTGACGCGATAATCTTCTTCGTCTTCATTCCCGAGTCTTCTTCTTTGTCGCCATTCCCGAATATTCTTCTTTGTCGCCATTCCCAAATCTTCTTCTTGTCCTCAGCAACCCTGGGTTAGGTCAGTAGCAACCCGTGGTTGGGTCAGTAGCAACCCTTGGTTAGGTCAGTAGTAACCCCTCTGTTCGGAGCTCTGGAACGAGTCTCCCGCTACGGCTCATAGGAACTGGTGCGATGGCCGCGTAAGCCATATGACACTCAGTAACAACGAGTTGAGCATAGCACCATCCGTATCGCATCACATCTCACCTCGCCAACTCTACCTCTAAATATCGATTACACATCCAACTGGTTCGTCACAACGAGATTTTGTAACTCGAACATTTGAAAACAATAACCACAACTTATATATACAACTCCGGCAGTAACTCTTCCCATAACTCCTACAAAATTGTCCGAGCAACACTACTCCGACATCATCTTATAAGCTCCTACCACCTGTCTAGTACCCCAGTGTAACGAGACCTACAACCGGGTCATCACCCTCTTTTTGCCTCCTATGCTGCTCCGAAAGCCTTTCAAATTCTTCCATCCAATTCCTAATCGTATCCTCCGTCAGATGATCAACACCCTGGCAGGTGTGCCTCGACTTATCTGCTGCAAATTTGTAAAACTCCTTCTTTTGCTCAACCAATCTCTCCTCCACCAATTTCTCCACCACCTCCTTCGCAACCATCTCCCCATCTTGAAGACGCCGATCCTCCTCCCTCGGTCCAACCGACTTGGCAGGTACAGCTCTGACACTGCCCACCGTTAAAACCTTCGCCGGCCGCACATCCTGCGGATTAGTCTGAATAGACACATTCGTCGTTTTCATTCTAGCTCCCCCTACAGGCCAAGACTTTGCATCCGGTCTCAATTTACTACCATCCACCTTCCCCGGTGATTTCATCTCCTGCTCCACCTTCTTTTCGGAGCGACGATCATGCTCCTTCTTCTCCCGTTCCTGTTTGGCCAGCTTCTCGTCATCCCTCCGCTTCTCCTGTTCCCGCTGCAACTTCAGCTCCTCCCTACAACGAGCCTCCTCCTCTCTCTTCCGGCGCCACTTTTCCTCACTTATCTCCTCCTTCCTTTTCTTCCGCTCCTCATTTTGTCTCAACTTCTCCTCCTGCTCACGTTCTTGCTCCTCTATCACCTGCCTCTCTCCCTCCCAACGCTCGTACTCCACTCTAAGCCACTCGTCTCTCTTCGGACGATCCTCCTCTACTCGCTTCCGGGATTGCATCCGATGCTCCTCCGCCACCCTAGCCGACTCTTCCTTGCGACGCTCCTCCTGCATCATAATTCTTTCCTCCTCCTTCTTACGTTCTTCCTCCACCCGAACCCTCTCCTTTGCAAGACGCTCCTTCTCTCCTTTTATCTCTTCCTTTCGTTTCCTACGCTCCTCATCCTCTCGCGCTTTCTCCACTCTGATCTCCTCTTTCCTCTCCCTACGCTCATGGTCCTCTTGCGCCTTTGCTATGCTCTGACGAGACTGTTCCTCTATCACCATTCTCACATTTCCCAAAACTCGTGCTCCTTCCCCGCCTTTTCCAGACGCTCCTTCTCCACTCTAACCTTCTCCTTTTCAAGGCGCTCCTTCTCCACATTCATCTTCTCTCGTTCCAGTCGTTCCTTCTCTACTCTAACCTTCTCCTATTCCTTCTTACGCCCCTCTTCCATCCTAACCTTCTCCCTTTCCAGCCGCTCCTTTTCCACTCTAACTCTCTCCTCTTCCTTCTTACGCCCCTCTTCCATCCTAACCTTCTCCCTATTCCGACGCTCCTCATCCGCCTGAAGCTTCTGACCTCTAATCCGACGCCCCTCCTCTATCCTATACTCTCTCCTCTAACGCTCCTCCTGCCCTATCTTCTGACGCTCGTCTTCCCATCTCGACCTCACTCCCACTCTTTCCTCTATCGCGCCATTCTGATCGCTTCTTATTTCTGACCTCCTAACCCACGCCGCTCTCTTAGCCATCCACGTCTCATGTTTAGCTTGTAAGGCCGGGCATGCTCGTTTCCAATGCCCCAACTCCTTACAATAACGGCAACAATTACCATCAGATTGCCATTCACTCATAGGCTGATATCTCTCCAAACCATTCTGACCTCTCCCAGTCTGACCAATATCGCCCCCCACCTGAACATTGCTCACCCGCGCCGTCGACCCTTCCTTCACCACCTGTGACCACGTAACTCCTTTCCCCATACTACTACCATTCTCGCCAGCGATTAAAGCGGGATCCTTAACCTCCACCTTCTGCTTCTGACTCCCCGTCAAAGGCACAGGACTGGCACGACTATCCTTTGACACATCTCCGGCTTCCACTAGCCTTTCTACTTCCTCATCGGCTTCCACTAGCCTTTCTACTTCCTCATCGCCATCCTTCGTCTGTTTTTGTCCTCTCCGATATTCTATCTTCTCAAACGCACTACCTCTCTCAACTAGATCCAGTGTTTCCTCTAGAGTGCTAGGGGAGAACGAATGAACCTCCTTCCGCACCTCTGGGTCTGAGATAGCTCTACAAAAATGCCGACGAGCTGCTATGTCTCTCTCCCGTTTCGAAGAATTTGGCATCGCCAGACACGTCAATCTCTTTATATTTTGGGCCAAATCTTTGTAACTCTCACTCTGCCCTTGTTCTCGCAGCTGAAGTTCGGCATACCAACTCTCCGGATCCTCCCGCGGCCCAAACTCCTTTGCCATCACCCGAACCAGACCCTCATAGCCTATCTCTCGAAGGTCAACCTCATTCCCAGCCAACACCCTCAGGGCCCTACCCTGGCAACTGTAATACAACCACATCGCAGCGTCCCCATCCGTCCATTGGTTGTATTCTCGACAAACCTCAAAATGCTTATAAAACGCCCGCCAATTACCATCTCCGTCAAACTGGTGCGGACTCATCTCTTGCCTCATCACCTGACCAAAAAGCTCCATGGCTTTCTCCTCCCGCGCCGAAGCCAAAGCCAGTCTCGTACTAACTTCGTCACACAACTTCTCATACTTTTGCTTCTGCTCACTCTCTACCGTCCCTAACAGTCGAGCTCTATCATCGAGGTCTGCCTGTTTCCTCTCATATTTACGCTTCTTCGACATTACTTCTTCATACACCTCATTCTTCTCCTCCCCTTCTGCCACTGCTTTCTCCCGATCAGACAATTCTTTTAGTTTACTCTGCTGCTCCTCACCCTCCAATCTTCTCATCACCTGCGCCTCACTCTCCCGACCAACCAGTAACTGCGTCTGCTGCCCCAAATCGAACTCACGTTCCTTCACCCTCGACTCTCTTCGACCCAACACTTCACATCACTTCTGCTCCTCGGCCGCCAACCGAACCTGGAGCTTCCTCACCGCATCCTCTTCGGCCACGAGTTCTGCTTTCCTTCGTTGAAATTCCGCCACCGAACGCAACCCTTCAGTCTCCACTACTCTTTGAAGCAACTCCTCAACCAATGTCCTACACATCAATCCAACCTCCCCCTCTATTATATCACCCTCCCATCGGTCATACTCCCTCGAATCCAGCTGCTTCCTCATCGCCACCTCTCTCTGCTGTTGCTCTACTAAAGCTTCCCGTCGCACCACTTCATCCCCTCTACGCCTCAAATCTTCCTCCAACTCTACCAAACTTTCCCCGTTAACAGTCAAAACCAACTGTTCCTTCTCTAGTACCTTCAACCTTTCTTCACAACTCAACTTAAAAACTCGTTCTTTCTCTGCCATCAGGGTAGCTTGTTCATTTTTCCTAACCCTAAACCTCTCCAGCAACTTTTCCTGCTCAACTTCTCTGGCCTCCAACACCTCCTCCCTATCCATTAAATCATCGTCTATCTCCTGCCATTCCCTTTCACGAGACCCCCGGTCAATTTCACACCACCGTTTATCATTCATCTCCTCCAAAACCTCTTCCAACCGTGCATACTTCACTTTCAGCTCCGATAGCTGTCCCCTAAGCTGCTTCATCTCCACCAACTCCCCCAACTCGGTGTCGTCTGTGACACGTGATCCTCACCCAGAATCATCACTACAGTGACTCCCCTCGCTATCAGCATAGCCAGCACTACCTGCACCGTCTGTCAACCTAACGTTCGTTTCTGAGCCCAACAAGTCATCACCAACCTCACTACTATTCTCCACATTACCCCAATACTCGGTGTCACCGCTTGAATTTCCACCAGCACTACCAGCCTCCTCAAAGCTACCCCTATTATCATTACTACCACTACCGTTAGCGACTACCACATCATCACTGTTATCCACTCCGTGTCGATCTCCACTTCTACCAACATCACCTCCACCATTGCACATTTCACCACCACCATCACTGCAACCACTACCACACCGTGTCCCTGCCTCCTTCCTTATCACCGGCTTACCCTCCCCATCTACTTCCCCTGTCTGCCCTACCGACCTCGGTGGCGAACCACTACCACCCATCCACTCGGTCTGATCTACCAGCATCAACGGTGCATCACTACCACCCTTCCACTCCGTCTGCTCTACAGGTATCGGCGGTGCACTACCGTCATCCTCCCACTCCGTCTGCCCAACCTGCATAGGATGTCTATCACCATTCATCAACCCCGCATGCCCTACCGACATCGACGGCCTATCATCATCAACAACCGGTATATGTTCCACCGGCCTACCACCAGTCACTCCTCCATACGATTCACCCATCATAACCGGCTTACTATCCCCGATCACTTGACTCCCTGGTTCACCCGTCATACCTGGTCTGCCAACAGTCACTTGTCCCATCGACTCACCCGTCATAACCGGCCTACCACCACCAACCACTCGACTCCCTTGTTCACCCGTCATACCCGGTCTGCCACCAGTCACGTCTCCCATCAACTCACCCGTCATATCCAGTCTACTATCACCAATCACTCGGCTTCCTTGCTTCCCCGTCATACCCGGTCTGCCAACAGTCACTTCTCCCATCAACTCACCCGTCATACCTGGCCTACTATCACTAGTCACTCGGCTTCCTTGCTCACCCGTCATAGCCGGCCTACTATCACCAATCACCTCACCCGGCCTCATTGCAGTACCACTATCAACCACTCGCCGCCTCTGCTCACCCGTCATCAACGGCACACCATCACCAATCACCTCACCCGGTCTCATTGCAGTACCACTACCAACCATTCGCTGCCTCTGCTCACCCGTCATCAACGGCACACCATCACCAATCACCTGTCCCGTATGCTCCCGCGTTATTGACAACACACCACCACCAACCACTTGTCTCGCCACATCATCCATCCCTATCGGCACACCACCACCGGGCACTTGGTGCCCCTGCTCTCCCGTCAAATCATCCATCCTCCTCGCCATACCACCACCGGGCACTTGTCCCATCACATCACTCATCCTCATCGGCGCATCATTACCAGCAACTTGTCCCGTCACATCACCCGTTCTCGTCGGCACATCACTACCAGCAACTCGTCCCATCACATCACCCGTCCTTGTCGGAGGGCTACCACCAACTCGTCTCGTCTCATCACCCGTCCTCATCGGCACATCACTACCAGCCACATGGTGCCTCTTCTCGCCTGTCATCCTCGGCGTACTATTGCCGGTCACACGATACCTCATCTTCGGCATGCTACCGCCGTAGACACGATGCCTCTTCTTTGACCGAATCATTATCGTTGCGATAGCGAGTCCGTCAACGTCAGCAGTCTACCGTCAAAGTCCGTCAAAATTTAATTACTCACAGCCAAAAATTCGTCGTTAAAGAAAATGAAAATCCCACATCTGACACCACTTGTCGCGGGAGCGCGAGCGCTAACTAGATTTACACACGCGTGCGATGTCCAAGTGTGCAGAATTGATCAGATCTGACACCACCAAATTTTGGGCGTGGGAAGGGTTTAATTTGGAAACCTTTTATATAGTTAATCAGCCACGCGGGTTCGTTTGCAGGGCAGAACCATGCGTTTCCGGCTCTATAACGCGAACCAATGACACTGGACGAATATTTAAGTTCACAGTTTATTTTCGCTCTCCTTCCTACACAATATATATATCACAACGTGGGTTTTATTTTATAACATCCAAACACAATTACAACTAGCAAAACTTAACACAAGATTGGGTCAATGGTCAAAGTCTTTACAACGGTCCGTCCTACTACTTCTACCACAACCTGGTCTAACCTGACCTGACCTGACCTGACCTGACCTGACCTTGTAACACAAGGTAAACACCTATGGAAGATAAAAGTACACGTTAATTTCCATACATACAATTTTAATGGTCAAAATACCATTACCGTTACATAAGATAATATTACAACTATTTTTAAGTAAGACATAGGTGATCTGAAAGCGTTGATCTCTTGTTGTTTCACGCTGCCTTCTCCTATTGTCTCATGTTGTCTCATGTTGTCTCATGCTGCCTTCTCCTATTGTCTCATGTTGTCTCATGTTTTCTCATGTTGTCTCATGTTGTCTCATGCTGCCTTCTCCTATTGTCTCATGTTGTCTCATGTTGTCTCATGTTGTCTCATGCTTCCTTCTCCTACACAACAAACGCCTGACCACTGATAAACACCACAACACGCCTACCCGCTGCCGCTCACGTGCAAAGGTATAGGAGGCCGTCAACCGCCCATCGTCAACAACCTCCACTCTCCCCTTCACACGCAAACAACAACAAACAACCGTGCTGCAGTGCCCACCAACAATCAACCGCCCATATCCACAGTGTATACACTGTTTTCTCGGTGTTTTGCCCTACACCTGTTGTTTTCTCGGTGTTTTGCTCTACACCTGTTGCTTTCTCGGTGTTTTGCCCTACACCTGTTGCTTTCTCGGTGTTTTGCCCTACACCTGTTGTTTTCTCGGTGTTTTGCTCTACACCTGTTGCTTTCTCGGTGTTTTGCCCTACACCTGTTGCTTTCTCGGTGTTTTGCCCTACACCTGTTGTTTTCTCGGTGTTTTGCCCTACACCTGTTGTTTTCTCGGTGTTTTGCCCTCCGCTTAACAGATCACCACCGTCTTTCTTACCTGGTTGTATAACTGGCCAAAATACTATCTACATAGGCTTTACACTCAGCTTGACCCCCCCAAAATGTAAGATGAGTGTTTTTGCCTTACCCAACTTTTTAACTCAACCCTCCCCCCATCGATTATTACCATCGCATGGGTTGAGTTTTACATCATATACATATAACTACAATAACAATAGAGGCCTTCGTATGAGTTTTTATCCTACCCAGGTTTTTAACTCAACCCACCCCCCATCGAGCATAACCATCGCATGGGTTGAGTTTCACATAATAAAAATATGGATACAACAACAATAGAGGCCTACGTATTACACGAACTAAGAATGTGAGTGTAATATTAAGCTTTAGATTTTTCTTTGTTATTATCAGAGCAACCATTAATTATGTCATAACGAGTTACAAATATTTCCTACATTTGTATAATATTTATCGTAAGCACACAATATCAAAAATAATTATAGTAATTACCTATGGCTATGGGTATTCACTACAAGATGATCGTCTGATCCACTTCACTCGGCTAACAATACTCTGTCTACAAGGATAACACACAGCACAATCTGAATGTCTCATTTTTGTATACAATCAAAACAATCCAATCGCGCCATTATGCACCAACCTACTAAAATACTACACATTGAATTAACTCAACATGCCAACTAATTTTGTCATTGTACAAATGTTCACTCGTCGTCATCCATACTCATGCAATTTGATACAGCGAATATTTTCGGAACACTCTGTAATGATCAACGCGCCCAAAATTCATCCAAGCACACCGCGCTGTTAATTAAAACCTGCTTCCAAACATCAAGCGCGCGCCGACAGATGGCGTTTGTATTGACACGATACGCTAATTACTATGCATCGGTACCGTTTACACACACACAAGTCTGATAATTTCCAACAAACTCGCGATTCAAAAACTGTCCAAAATCTCTCCAAGCTTGCAAACCAGGGCTATATTATGGTCTCGCATAACGCTATACAACATTATTATCATTCACAATCGGCTTTTTGAAGTAATCTGACATAATCAAAACGAGAAATTTGGGGTATACAAAACTCGTAGTGAATCTGATGAAATTGAGAAATATGGAAAACTGCTACATCCGTTGTCACATGTAAAGTGAATGGCGAAACATTTTATAATGTTCTGTTTCAACTCGATCAGGAAAATGTACCAACTTCACTCAAAACTCGAAATCTATCTCAATTGTTGATCCAAATAGTTTCTATACATAACTACTGCACTTACTCTACAAGGATGCCTACCAATTCGTCTGATTTTCGAAAGATTTGGATGTTTTATTTTCAGCTCTCCCGTTTTTCCAACACAGCGTATACAGCATCACCAATCCAATATGGCGAGGAGCATAAACCGACGCTAATTTTAGCGCTCCTGATTGGCTCATAGAGGTCAGGTGACGGCCGCGCAGCGGTACGGTCAACGTGATACGGTCAACAATGAGTAAATCGGCGCTAACCACTACTACGCACATCACAAAAATAGGTCTTAAGGGTATTCCAACTGTTATTATAATTAAATAATCAAAATACAGCCAAAACCTATAATAAAAGCGATTCCCGCTACACTTATTTCAGACTGCCTGATACCAATAAAAAAACCTCCCATGTTTATGAATGAGTTGTTGCAAATTACGGTAAGAAATATGCTTGATTTGTTTGTAAAATACAGATTTTTGTGGTTTTAGGTTTAAGCATCATTAGTAAAGTTAAAACATGTAATATAAATATTTTATTCTTTAATCCAAATCAGAGATGGTTTCAGAGATAAAAATGAATTATTCAATCAAACAACAATGAACAAAACAACCAATCAATACACATCCAATCATTAAATTAACAAATAAATAAAAAACAATCAACCAATTGAATAATTGATCAATCAATCAATGAAAATTCAATCAAGGAAAAATCAATTAACAGCCAACCAATCGATCAACAATTAATGCATCAATCAATAATTCAAAGCAATTAAAATTAGTTAGTAAACAACCAATTAACTCAATAAATCAATCTATTAAGCATCTGAACCCTATCAATCAATCCATTAATTCATCAATACATGTCAATCAAATTTACCAATCAAATAGATCTATTAAGCAGCCGTTCAACCAATAAATCAATCTGGCAACCAAAATACATCAATCTGGCAACCAATAAATCAATTAATCAACGGACCAATTATTATCAATCAAACCATAAACAACTAATCAATTAATTAAAACAAACAATATATAATCATGCCATTTTTATAAATAACAAAAATGAATGAATCAATAATAAACAATCAACAACCAACCAAAACAACCATCAAATCAAAATTTAACCATTCAATTAACCAATCAACCAGCATTTATTATTGTTTCCTCAGTTCCACAATATTAAAAGCTCTTAATCCACTATTGCTAAAAAAAAGGGTAATTGCCTAAACTGACTAAAAGATACTGGAATATTTGCCTGTATAAAGCCTATCAACTGTTTTAATAAGCTTATAAGCTTAATCAAAATATACTGTAAATGCAGTTTATAATTTGATAACTATAAATCTGAACAGTCTACCTTATCACACTTTGATGAATCTCATGAAGCTTTCATCTTTACTTGGTTTATAACATCAATAGTGATAAATATCCACAAATATCCTGAAATATATGCAGCATTCCGACACAGGCAGTTTGACAGTTGGCAGCAACTTCCAAAATGGCTGCTGCAGGTTAGAGTTTTAAATTGCAGGTTATGCAAGTTAGTCATGTGACACAAAGCAGGCTAAGAGTAATTTGCATAAGATATCACATGACAATTAACCTGCTTTATAGTTCGCAGTTTAAAAAGAATTGATGTGTTAAAACACTAGCCTGCTTTTATAAAAGAAGGCTATCATATAATTATAACACTAGCCTGCTTTCATAAAAGCAGGCTATCATTTAAAATGTATAAGCCTGCTTTTTGAATTTGTTAAAAGCAGGCTATCATTAAAACAAATTTAGCCTGCTTTTGTATAGACAGGCTAAATCTAAGCCTGCTTTTGTAAAAGCAGGCTATGAATTAACCTGCAGACAGTTTATTAACCTGCATTTGAGACCACAGGTTAAAAGCAGGTTTAAAGGCAGGCTAATTTAGCCTGCTTTTATGGTAAGGGATAGCGCTATAATATCAAGTGTTGCCATCAACACGAATCTCATTATCCTCGGTGATGATGATGGCAGTTAGTAGTCTAGTCTACGTTTTCATCCAAAGAAAACATGAGGGAAAGGGGGTCAGCAGTCATGGGGAAAAGGGGCAAAATCAGTAGTCTATTTTGTAAATATATACAATATCTGCGGACAAAATTATGTGTGGTAGCTAACACTGATATAGGGTGTGTCTGCAGCGAGTGTTCAATCACAATAGTAGAAATCCATAGTAAACTGCTGAGGAGGTGCTACAAGACTATACAATAATCTTGTTCAGGCATTTAAACTGTTTGGGCCAATTTCATATTGTTTAAGCCTCAATCACGTAGGCAAATATCATGTTTATGCCAATAGAGGCAACTTTCAATCTATAATCGCCCTATACTTTACTCTAAATCGTATTTTTTTAAATTTGATCTTACTGACTGTATATGTATCAGATATGGGGCAACAAACTGTGTAAACATATTATGAGAAAATGCGCCTCGAGCTCGAAGCTCCCACCAATAAATTACAAAATTGCGTAAAGTGTATATTTTAAGGACAGTAGATATGTAAATAATCGCATTACAGGACACCATATTTAAATTTCAGACCACTTCCAGCTAGTTTCTCTTCAATTAGTGAGTTCATAGCCTCGTTCTGAGCCACCGTAAAATGATTCCTCCAATCACCAACTTTCCCTGCGGTCAAACAAAAAAGGTTACCAACAATAATTAGTATTAAACATCGGGTATATTCCAGTTGAAATCCATACACCCCCTGTGGAAGATATAACACAAATATTCCACACAAGGAGTGTAATGTATATTTCAAATGCACTGGCCTATGCAGGTAATCCCCTGAGAAGATTTCTTGATATACCCCATCATGCTTAGCGCCCCTACAGTATCAGCAGGGCTTATCACCAAAACAAACAGTGCCACACATGTGTTAAAGTAATTAACAGCTGGAGGTCGTCTGACCTCTACCACAGTAATACATGGTGCAGAGAGGGTAAACTTGGCCAAAAATATGAAAGAAATTGAATCCCAACTAAAACTTGTATTTATAACAATATAGGGTCTTTAAGAAAATCAAGAGAGGAGTGTATTAAAGACACATCAATCATATTACTTGCAACAGGATTTTCTTAAAGACCCTCGTTTAACAACTTTATAAGCATTTACTTGCACTGTAATGTCGATGGGAATCAGTGGTCATGTGATGACAGTGAAGCATTCTGGGGTGCATCAATAAATCTTCTTTGGGTAATCCCATTTGAAATCGAAATCCCATGTGTTGAAGAAGTGGTATAGATATAAATCACCACAACATGTCAACAGTTAATAAGAATTGTCCGCTATTTTGGTCAAATAACGCTTTCTAACCTCAAGTAAAACTTTCTAACGACCTAGAAAAGTACGTCAGTTCACCTGTTCATGCATCAACGTGTAAGTTGGTTTGCCTTAGTTGTTCAACTCAGTATTGTTCAACTCATCAACATATCTGTTCATTGATGTTAGATTTTGATTGTCCTAAAAACGCCAATAAACTTCTAATTACATTCTGTGGTCAGTCCTTAATCAACCACCGCCCCTCCCTCCTAAAAATGGAATCCTTCTTTCTTAATTTCAGAACCAAAAATAACAGTTTTGATAAAGAAACTAAAATCTATTGTGTCAAAAATACATGGAAAGACGCAAGGTAAAACAAAGCTATATACACTTACAATCAACAGTATTAGGACACTTTGTAATGGTGTCAAACTCATCCCATATAAATAATGTGACTGTAATATTTCACTATAAATTGAACAAATACATGTGTTGCTGAATCTCTTATTATCAATACATTCATGTCTTTTTCTTCAACATCTGCTCATTCAATTCCAGGGAAAATATGTGCATCGTTCTAATCCCCATACAAATTTCCCCATTGGAAATAGCTCATGAATAATTCATCAAGCTCATTAAAGCCAATGTACTCCGATGGTGGGTAGTATGACAATTTTGACTTCTTTTCAGAATAACATCCCCAATTGTTTGTCAATGGATTCACGCAAGTAAAACTAATTCCACTATTGTCACTATTCTTTAATCTGTCACATATATTGAGACTTGATCTCTTAATTCATCTTAAAAATAAAATATTTGATGAGAGGGACATTTAAGTTTTATTTTGACACCATGACTTTCATATTTTAAATGGAAACCATCCAAAGTATATGTACTTTCCCATAGCACCAACATGAGTTGATCCTAACTACACAGTTTTATTTGTTTCATCATAACGTATAATTATTGTCATAGCTTGTTTGACTCTTAGACTCTGTGAAAAACTTAAATCACTGTAATATTATTGTTCATTTGCATTGATTTTATAACTAGAAAGCTAACACAGTTGGGTTCCCAGTGTTTTCTTTCAATTTCCAGCTTCCAAGGTTTCCTAATACATTTGGTTGCTAGTTTATGAACTCTGCAGACCTTACGTGGCTCCAACTTTTTTCGTTGTCTAAATTTAGTAATTCTCTAAATCTTTTATACTTTCCACGCGGATATTACTTTTACCATATGCAAAACTGTTCCCAACTTTCAAAGTCTATATCTCAAGAATTTCTGAACCAATACTAGGCATATTTGTACTTATTGTATTGCAATTCTCATGGTGATTCCAAATATGATGATGAAATTCAATCATTTTGACAATGTTAACACATTTCGTGACATTTTGGAAATGTCGTCTGTAGACACCTGCCGCATAGAAAGCGTTAATATTAACACTGATTAAGACAGTTAAGTTCTATGGCGATCACTCGAAGTCCTAATATTAAGTTTCGTGATGTGCTAACTTTATAAATAGGCTATTCCAATCGAACACCCCCTACGGAAGACATGATATCAATCTTCCCCACAAGGGGTGTGCATTTCATATGGGGTTACCTGCACGAAATCTACTTCCTGTGTAAAATATTTAGGTCATGTCTTCCATAGCGGGTGTATGGATTTCAAATGGAATAGCCCACCCCATTACAATTCCATCCCCTTACAATTCTGAGACTTTCCTAACCCCCTATTTGCAAGCTTATCGAGGGTAATCAAATCTTTCCCCTCCTACACCATTTCTCAGTTTGATTTCACACCACCTGCTATATGCTGCTACTCTACCGTCGTTCTCTCAAGCATGCCCAACGCTCTAGGCTTGGTATGGTTATATAATATCCGGGGGTAAACTAGAAGCCCAAAATGTTACTTTTGAAAGTGGTTGTGTTAAAATTCAAACTTTGAACTTCAATTTGTTATAACAACTAGTGATATTTCAAATGTTGTAAAATCAAAATCTCAAATTTCAAATTCACAAAATAATATCCCTAGAGCAGATTTTAGTTAAAACAATTAGCACAATGGGGCTGAAAGTCAACAGAGTGGCAAGTCATCAAGTCATGTGGCAATATTGTACTCAGACTGCCTTGGCCAAGCTCAACATACTCAAGGTCTTCCAGCATGCGGTTAATGGTGTTGGATCGACCAAGTCTTGAGTGGAACTAATAGCCCAACATGCGACTTTTGAAGTTCTTGTGTTAAGAAATTCAATGTTTGAACTTAATAAAAACTAGTGTTATTTCAGATTTTTTTTTAAATCAAAAGTTCAAATTTTGAGAGAATAGCCCAATGTGGCTAAATGTCAACCTATGTAGCAAGGCACATCACAGGAGTGTAGACTGCCTTTTGGGCCGTCCCGACCGTTGGTCCAGGATGTTCACACCATTCACACCACGTTCACACGCAAATACTAGCTTCATGGGCAGTTCAACCTGTCAAAAAATATATCAAACTCGGGCTCAAACTATACATGTAACTCATTAGGTTACAAGGCCCGCTTAGCAGCGCTATAAATTGATGCCCTAAAAACCGTCAACAAATTTAAATATTCGCCTTGCTTCCATCCAAGCTGGTTGCTATATATGACATAATTCTTGTGTGCAACCAACCGGCTGTACAGTATTGCAACGCTCATTGAGTAGTTTACACGCATGAGCGTAGATGTAATTTGCAACATAATGGAAACTTACCCATGCAGTTAGCCCGAATTTAAATATATGCACTGGGTAATCCTCTCGAAGTATTGATAACAATAGGTTTACCAGAGCGAATTAATAGCGCTTCTAAGCGGGCAATTTATGTCATGTGGAACGTAATGCAATAACTTTTCTCATGAATGAAAACGGTTTCTGCTCGTTATCCTTAGTTGGTTCTTCTGTATCGCTCAAAAACTGTTTAAGAAAGGTATCGGGGTTGCACATGGGATTTTTCTTCAATTCCATCGATTCAATTCCATCGATGACGTCATCCGTGAAAGAATATCTAAGGAACTTGGCCGCCCGCTCAACGGAACCTCTTAGATCCTAATCAAATAATAATGTTGAAGAATTTAACAACATTATAATTTCGTAGTCAAAACCTGAAACAGGTCATACGATGGTGGTGACGACGACGATGATGAAGATGATGATGAAAATGATGATAGCTAATCAATAGGAGATTTGTCATTTATTCACTTACTCTCTTCATGTCTTCAAATGTTAAAAACAGCACATTTTGCTCGTGTCGTCTGTTCCAGAAATACAGGTAATGCTCCCACCATGGTCCACAGTATACTAAGAAAAAAAGAAATATATCTGTTCTTATATTTTTATATCTTATATTATCTTATCTTGTGTTATCTTTATTGTTCTCTTGTCTTACCTTGTCTTGTCTTGTCTAGACTTGCATCGGCATTGTCTTATAAATCTTAATATCGTATATCTTATCTTTTCAAGTATTTTTAAATATGATATTTGTATTAAAGGTAGATGACCCGATCACATTTTCATAACACAGATTTTTCTCAAGCATATGGAGATTTTCATATCATTTGAAAGATCATATTTTTCTGATTAACATGCTGAAATTTGACGGTCCAAATCAGTATCATTACGAAGAAATCGGTGAAATAACATCGAATTACCGCGAAAAGTGGTTATCCACCAATATAGTTTGTATACAACTCAATGGGCACATTTCACGGCATCTTGTGCGTCTAAAATATTAAAGAACCATTAGAGTTATGCAACTCAAACTTTGGAATACGACTTTTTTGAGGATGACCTTTCATGTCGAATAGAAAACTTCAAGTTGAAAATCGGAACATCTACCTTTGAACTTACCATTTCCGGAATAAAAATCATCAAAGAATTCGCTCCACGACTTGTAAGAACTAAGAGATGGGATGCTATTCGTAAAGTAAAAATACGACACGGCAACATCTTTAGGGTGCCTTGCAACATAGACTATCTTTGCTTTCTTTTGCGTGATATCAGGTGGCAACAGATGGCCCGGTAAGTGGGACTTTATGAGTCTTGGAGACTTCATCTTGCCAACAACTTCGTACATTGGAGGAATGTATACTCCCTGAAACTACAAAATAACGCAATGGTAATTTGTAGTTAAAGCAAACACACAGTACACAACAATTTCTTGTACAGTTAATTATATTTATACCACAACTATAGTTAGTTTAAACACAGTATTGAAAACGTCGCCATTGAAATTATAAAATAAATAATAAGATGGAAATTGTAGTTTCTTTTGACGGATTAGGATTTAATTTAATGGATGGCCAGATTTGTCTTTTGGGTAATGGATGTTGGCGCAGCCGACTCAACTCTAATTCGCAGCTCTATTAATAATATTGTATGTACGGATCATAATAGTAATATGGCTTTAATCCGTAATAATAAGAGCGATTACAAATCATGTCATGGCAAGTTCACCCCTCGCTAGTCTAGTAGTTGGGTTACATGCTTAACAATGCAAGTCCATGGTTCGATTCCTACTAGGACCACTTTTTCAACTGATGTATTTATTTTTGTAAAAGTTGGGTTAGAACGTAGACGGTAACCGTGGAAATATTCCAAGTCCACAAAGTGTCATTGAATTCTGTTATTAACTTGAATGATCAGTAATCAAAATTTCTAAATTTGTGTGACAGTAGATTCCAACTTATTATGTTATATCCCATACGGAAATCACATCGCTTTTAAGTAAGTGTCTATAATATTGTTACTGCATATGTGTCATTCTCTTTTCACTAAAATAATTAAATTATCCGTGTACTTGTGGTATTTCATAACTTAGAACTACAACAAATTTGATAATAGGACTTACCTAGGTCCGTCCGTCAATGCCTTCGTGGGTGATGCATGCTCAGAAGTGGCAGCTCTGTAATCATGGTAATTATAATAACGAATATAAAATAATAATAACAACACTATGAACAGGTCATATTTTCATTGTAGACTAAATCAATTCTAATTAAAATTGTGCAACTGCTGAGTAACTGGAATTGTTCAACTGTTGGTGAAAACATGTTATTCAACATGTTGGGTGAATTTTACGCAACTGTTAAGCGGTTGCATACTTCAACAACGTTGTGTAAAATGTTGAGTAAATATTTAAGCAACCTTTTTGCAGTGTACTACTCTTGGGTCTAATTCAACATAGACTTTGATTACACACGGTTATTTATTATCAACTCACAACTCACAATTTTGAGTTAATTTACAGATGCACCTTATGATATTATTAGTGTCGAAAATAATCAATTTAGAGTTACAGTGGTTAGTAGCTTATAGTACCGGCGTAATAATCTCCTTCGAATTTGACGACATTAAGAATAGGCATACACAACTCGGGGACACAGCCGATAGTGTTAATTGATTTAAACGGAAGTGAAATATGTTTTATGTCATTGTCAGTATTGAATATTTATGTTTATTTATGATGCAATGTAATAATTAAATGTATGCAATAAAACCAAAAATATAAAACAGTGTTAATTGAATATAGCAATTCCGTGTTGGGCCAGCTACGGCAAAGAAGCTAGCTCCAATAATGCGTATGCCTGTATGGCTGGCTAAGCACAACAAGACGGGTTTTGTCTGTGGAAGATCGTGGACCTTGTCAAGATGGAATGTAGATGGAAATGCATTTAGATATATGTACATGATGAACTTGAACCAGTATGGATTTATACCAGAATATTTGACCCAAGATTCATAGGTATGTCTTAGTTTTGTTATGTATAATTTTATACTTTCATTTTCATGTTCACTCGTATTTCTGATTTTTTTGCTTGAAATTTTCAGAGGTAAGCTGAAATACTTTCAAAACTGCTGACTTTAGAGTGTTGTAGTTATAGGTGGGTGTGGGTATGCTGTTTATAGCATCTCTTGCATTCCCTTCCACGCATTGGGACATTCTTCTTACCCATACTTTCATCCCAACTTCACGCTGAGCAGTCTTCACGCTGGGCGTAAGGCTGTGAAGTATGCATCAGCGTCTGTTTTGTTTCTTCCCTTTCTACTTTTGCAGTTTCTAGCTGTAATTTGTCTTTCTCTAATTTGTCCCCCCTTTCTGTTTTCTTTTGGTAATTTAACCAGTCTAGAACACCGGGATTTGAGTCCCGTCCCCCGTACATGTATGGTGAATTGGCCTACACCTAAATTACTGTGAGCAGAGCTTCCAGCATTGACATGCATTGGGTCCTCAGAGGTGGATTGCTGGTCTTCAACATTTTGTTCCTGTTGAACACTCTGTCCACCCCGAGTCTCATCTTGGTTGTGTTGGTTACTCTGATCACTTATACTTTGATGATCCATTGCAGAATCATCAGGTGATTCTGCCATAACTATGTGATCTGAGAACTCGATCTGATTTGGATATTTCCGACCGTGACCTATTTGGCATCAGATCGAATTATGAAATTAGCATAATTTTAAATATTATGTGTGCATCTCATTGTTGCCATCTACCTGAGCTGTTTTCTGTCGCCGCTGTCGTAATGTAGTCCCGGGAATGTAGTACACAGAGTACAGGCGATACCCCAAAACGCCGTCAGGATAAGATCAGCACCGATGTGTTCAGACGATGTCAGTTGCACAACCACACATCATTCAGCTCAGGAATCTTCGTGGAAATCTGGTTTACGGGAATCCTGCAGTGAATTGTTTTCGTAAGTTTACGCACGACCTTTCCTAGCACGGAGTTGATAAAAACTGCATTTAAATCTCGTACAAGCCTCGTGATTGGCCAATAACAAATAATAAGCAACGACGACTATTTAAGTCGTAGTCTGATTGGTCAATATTTACGTTAGTATATCACAACAACTTGGATTGGCGGGTACTTGGATTGGCGGGATAAGATATCGGGGAATCCCCATCAAAACAGCTGCTCTCAATTAAATTAGATTAAAGGCGTACTACCGGATTTACTATACTCCGCGATAATAAAATATAATCATTTGTATTGTACGATTCTACTTCATCACATCTCAATTCAATTAGATCAAAGGCGTACTCTCGGACTTGCATTACTCGGCGATAATATAGTATAATCGTTTGTATTGTACGATTCTACTTTATTATCACAAAGTGTATCAGCAATCCTGGTTTCTACAACATTGAGGATCCCTTCCAGAATATTGCTGAAGTGAACTTGTAGATGTTATTGAGTACGTTAGCAACATATTAAGGATCCGTTTTGATATAATGCCTAACAGAGGGTATGTCTATGCACGTATGCATGACGCAATGTCGCGTCCAAACTCGGGGACCTAACACTTACTTGAGAATGCTAAGAAATCATGCACAATGTAGAAACATTTTCTGTTTGCCGAATTTTATTATGATTATGAAAAGTAAAGTACCGGTATTCCATTTATCACAACTACGGTATTAATAGTGCAATTTTGTTTTATATTGCCGAACGGAAAAAGGAAAAAATGTACTTTAGGTCCCAGATACCTGTATACCAGTACGATGAAATCGCTCGATTCTGATACAATTATTTTGTATTGTTGTAGCATCGGACGATTATGGATCACCCAGTTGTGTTCCTATCGAGCGATACTTGAACGTTGTAATGTTCCAGTACAATATCGGAGGGGGGGGGGGGGGGGGGTACTGGTACACGTGCTACAGTTTTCCCACTGAGTATTCATCGATACTGAAACATAATTATGTTCCAGTTTCGTTCGATACTGGGTGTTCCTATCCTAGAACAGTCCAGAATCTGGGACCTAAAGTGCACTAGACTTTACTAGTATTTTCCGATACTGGAACACCCAGTATCGTTCGATACAGGTACAAAGTTCGTGTTCCAGTATCAGACGATCTTAGCACATATAAAATGTTCCAGTATCGGTGATTATGTACCATTATCGTCCAATGCTGGGACAAATGTGTACCATAAAAACGGTCTAGTATCGTTCGATATTGGAATACACTTTGGTGTTCCAGTATCAACCGATACTGGAACAGTAAACTCGTAACAGTATCGACCGATACTGGCAACTATTATGTTCCAGTATTGCACGATACTGGTAATAGTATATGGGACCTTAAAAGGACACTTAGAGTCAGACGATTGTTATGACTAAATGGGTTATAGACGAATTGGTTATTAGACAAATGGGTATTAGGCGAAATGGATATTAGACCAAGTGGAAATTAGTACCATATTAGACCAATTGGCATTAGACCAACTGGGTTTTAAGAGTCACTTCAGGTAAATATTGAGTATTGTTGGCAAAGATCACCATTTTTTTTCTTCCTTCCTGGCCAGGATGAAGTACTTTGGTAGCATATTAGAAAAACAAGATTAGCTTGTTAATAGTTTACTCGTTGCCATGGCAACATCCCAATTTAAGTTTTAGGCATTTTCTGGTCAATATCAGTTAAAAATAGTGGAAATTTACCTCACATTCGTTATCTTATTGCAGCAATATTCAAGATATTGTTTTCAAAATTAGCTATTACATGATAAAGACACATCTTTGTACTTCAGACACGCACAAAAAATGTTTTAATGTATTTTCTGACTGGCAAAACTGTTAGTTTTGACATATTAAGAAATTCATATTTTAGCCCAGCTTTGCATCTCGTAAAAACTACTTGCCAGGGCACTCAGGATATTGTCCTCATAGAAGGAGGGGTAGATGACTTTACTAAGAAGTCAGTGTTGCCAGAAATGATGCATTTTGTTGATGGGGATTTATGTCCATGTATGTACCACACTATTTGTAAGATCTCAAATTTCTTGGGAAAGGGAAATGGGAACAGTCTTAAATAAGAAAATAATTTGAATCAACTCCATATTAACAGCTGCTAATTGCCCTACATGGCCAGATATAAAGTGTTACTAGATGCTATTCTTAATTGAGTATAGTATGCTATAAATTATCTACATGTACATGTTTATACTCAAAACATTACTGTGATTTACTTTGGGTGTAAACAGGGTTGACTCTCTCACGCAATACTGGTTGGCAGAGTCCTGCTAAGCAAAGGACTACATGTACGTGCCTTGCGGTGGATATGCTTATACACATGATGCAAGATGGCTTGTTCATTTCATTTTATTACTGGTTCGAAATGTGGATCCCATCCAAGATTTACAAGGGATGTGGATACATTTGTACAACTGAAAACATGAGGACAATATCCTGAGTGCCCTGGCAAGTAGTGTTTACGAGATGCAAAGATGGGCTAAAATAGCAGTTTTGCCAGGTCAGAAAAATACATTAAAACATTGTTTTTATTTTTATTTTTTATTTGTGTCTAGAGTATAAAGTTGTGTCTTTATCATGTAATAGCTCATTTTGATTTTTGTTTGTTTTCTATATTGCTGCAATAAGATAACGAATGTGCGGTAAATGTCCACTATTTTTAACTGCTATTAAATCAATTGTCTGGCAAGACTGATATATGAGTGCTAGGCAACAGCGTGTTTAATTTGACTCTGCAAAACGATAAGGTTTTTCTATTTTCTGTTCAATAGTTATTTTCAAAAGGTTTTTGGATCGAAGATCCTGTGCAATTTTTTTTTCATAATTGAGATATTAGTATTTTGTTTTAACTCTGTATCTCACCGATCAGCAGTACAGGGGAGGGTGTGTAGGGTTAACTGGCGAGGTAGTTAACTTTTTAGAACCATAACCTTTTAGATGATTATTAATAGAGCATTCTTACGATTTTTAAAACTAAAACCCAGTTTTCGTCGCGTCGTAAGGTGGCGAAATTAAAATTGTGTAATGCTAGGTTTTAAAATATTAGCCAATGACCCTACACCCCAATAAACTTAAATATGGCAATTCTACAAAAAATGGTGCCAATAGGTTTGAAAAATGTTTCAAATTTGCGTTTGTTGGCGATTTCTTTTATATGTATAGGCCTATGTGTCACTGATCATAGGCGTGCGCAGGATTTTTTTACCCGGGGGGCTTAAATATAAATTGATTGAGTATGCATGTTTGACTAATCAAAGTGGTGCAACGGAAAGGGGGGGGGGGGGGGGGGGGGGGGGGGGGAGTCTGCGGGTTATGTGCCCCCCCCCCCCTTGGAAGTGTTCAATTTTCGAAACCATTTGGTGCGATTTGGTATGTACTTTTGACCAATATTTTATTGAAAAACCTTCACTTCATTTCCATCAATATTGGCTTACTATCAATATCATTCAAAATATGATTTTTCCCTTCAATTTTGCACAACACGGCATAAGGGTTTGAAATTCGCATATATTAAAAAGGATTCGCACTGAGCGCGAAAATATTGGCTATTGTAAAAGCAAGGTTTAAAAAACCAGTTCCTGAAGCCATGTTGTTAAGCTTGACTGATAATTAAACAATGAAACGAATTTGCGCGTAACGCGCAAAAACGGTCTATTGTATCACTAAAAAGGTCCAGACAACGTTTCTGAAGCCATCTTGTTCCAATCGAATAATAAATTAGTAAAAATAATTCGCGCAGAGCGCGAAAACAATTTGCTGTTGTAAAAAGAAAGGTTTAGAAAAACGTTCCTGAAGCCATCTTGTTAAGCTTGAATAATAAATAACATTGAAACTAACCCAAAAATGTCTATTTTAACACTTAAAGGTCCAGAAAAAGTTTATGAAGCCATCTTGATGAAATTGAATAACACAATTTTAAATATAATTCCCGTGGAGCGTGACAAAATTGGCTTTACTAAAAATAAAGGTTTAGAAAACGTTCCTGAAGCCATCTTGTTAAGCTTGACTAATGAATAATCAGCGAGACTAATTTGCACAATAAAAAGGTCCAGAAAACGTTTCTGAAGCCATCTTGTTCAAATTGAATCACAAAATATTTAAAAAAAATGTATATTGCAAAAAGAAAGGTTAAAAAAACCCGTTCCTGAAGCCATCTTGTTAAGCATGAATAATAAAACATTGAAAATAACTTGTACGTAGCGCACAAAAACTGGTTATTTTAACTCTAAAATAGTCCTGAAAAACGTTCATGAAGCCATTTTGTTTAACCTTGAATATTAAAACAATGAAACCAATTCGCTCAAAACGCACTTAAATGTCTAGTTTTCTAACTAAAATGGTCCAGAAAACGTGTCTGAAACATGTTTTTATAAAGTTTGAATGAACATTGAAACCAATTCGGCTACAAATGGCTAGTTTAACACTAAAAGCTCCAGAAAAACGATCCATCATGTTTTAATCTTGAATAATTAACGCGTACAAACTGTCAGTTTTTTAAACTAAAATGGTCCAGAAAAACGTTCCTTAAGCTATCTTTTTATAACTTGAATAAAGAAACATTGATCTAACTCGCGCGAAGCGCAAAAATGTCTAGTTTTTTCACTAAAATGGTACAAAAAACTTCCCTTAAACCATGTTGTTAAGCTTGAATAATTAAACATTGAAACTAATTCGCGCACAATATGACTTCACATCGAGACAATTACGGGGGTGTCCCCCTCTCCGCTTGCACTGTCTATGCTCGTTAGGCTATTCCTCCTTAATTTTCTTCCTTTTTCTTTTACTCTCGAGCTTTTGCCAATTGGGGGTGGAGTGGACTGCCCTCCCACACCTGTTTACGCCACTGGTGGTGTGAGAATGAGGATTCAGAGGGCCGAGCTGTTGGGTTTTAACTTGCCTGGATGACGTGCAACTCTCCTTGCTATCAATATTTACTTTTATTATAAAACACTCACATGGTTCAGAGACGTAGAGATAAAGTGAGAGACACTAATAAAAGCACCCGGTCTCTCCTTTTCCCTCCCCCTCCCCTCCTCCTCCTCCACCCTTCCCTTCCTCCTCTCCCCTCCCTTCCTCCTCTCCTCCCTTTCCCCTCTTTCCCCTCTTTTTTAATTTTTTTCCCTCTGTTATAGGCGGGCAAATATTAAAGGAGAAATACACTGTGCTACTGGAGATGGTATTAAGGTTAGGAATTGCGGGTTGAGATGGGGTGTGTGGGTGGTGTGTGTGGGGAGAGAGAGGGGGGTAATGAAGTAATGTGTTTGGGAGGTAGGGGGTTATTAAAGAAATGTGAAATAACCAAGGGCGATGAGGTAATGAAAGAATGTGGTTTCTGATCAGATAAAAACATGGTATGGTGAATCTAAATCGCGTAACATGGTGTCAGATGTGGAATTTGTCCGAAGGACGGGCGTCCCGCTAGATGGATATGAAGCGCAATAATGTTTTTAACACAACTTTATTCCCTAGTTCAAAATCTCAGAAAAAGCAGTTAGTAGACGGTAAATTAAGAATTCCTATAAAAGGGCTGTGCAAGTGGTGTAATTGTATAAATATTTACACTGACCAATTGTGTTGAACAATAATAAGGAACTGAAAATGTGATACGCCCTACTTCAGACTGATTTTGCTTGATCGCATCATAATAGACTCTCTATAAACCATGATTCACCTGTGTTTGAGTCGAATTTCACTGGTCAGTCAGTGACCAAGGTTAAGAGGAATAGAGTAGAAAAATAAAGTGTCTGATGTTTATTTTACTGGGAATGTATGTAGTGCCTTGTTTTTATTGAAAGTTATACCAACACTGCGGTTGCATAATGTCCTGTTTGCGGTGTGGATGCACGTGAGAAATACTTTGTTCCTTGTTTGTATTACGGTAAGTTTTTCAAAGGTGAATAATATTAATCTTGAATAATTTACGCGTACAAACTGTCAGTTTTTTTAAACTAAAATGGTCCAGAAAAACGTTCCTTAAGCCATCTTTTTATAACTTGAATAAAGAAACATTGCATCTAACTCGCGCGAAGCGCGCAAACTTGTATAGTTTTTTCACTAAAATGGTCCTGAAAGCGTCCCTAAAACCATGTTGTTAAGCTTGAATAATAAAACATTGAAACTAATTCGCGCAAAAAATGACTTCTTTTGAGGTGAGCATCGTCCCCAACGTGACAATAATGGGGAGGTGTGTACTGTCTATGCTCGTTACTATTCCACCTTAATTGTCTTTCTTTTTTATTTTGTACTCCCGAGCTTTTGCTAGTGGGGGTGAGGCCCCACCCCCTGGTTACGCTACTGGTGGTGTGGGAATGCCGTTGGCGGGGATTCAGAGGGCGGAGCTGTTGGGTTTTACCTTGCCTGGATGACGTAAAACTCTCCTTGCTATCAATATTTACTTTGTTATAAAACACTCATATGGTTCAGTGTTCAGGTTCCCCCTTCTTCCTTCTCCTCCTCCCCCTCCCTTCCTCCTCTCTCCTCCATTCCTCCTCTCCCCTCCCTTCCTCCTCTCCTCCTCTCTCCTCCCCTCTCCTCCCCTCTTTTTTTAATTTCTTTTCCCTCTGGGACCCGGGGGGCTTGAGCCCCCAAAGCCACCCCCTGGGCACGCGCCTGCTGATGTCATATATAGTAAAGTTGTCAACACCACCTCTCGTGTATCTTCAAACTAAAGCATAAGTGCGGGTTCATAAAATGGCACCATTCACATTTTACCTCCTATCACAAATACAAAGTGATTTACAGAATGGGTCATTATTCTAAAACGTGTGCTACTATTGTCTCTTCATTCTGCCATAAAATGGTAACCGAAGCTACTTCAGAAAAAAAAAGATTATTGCAGTGTCAGGAGTGTAACGTTTTTGTGGGACATACAAAATGGACATGTGATTTCAGTTGACCAGATCATAAAATCCAATGTTCATTGGGGGTTACTCGCTTAATACGGTATACGGGGACGTGCCGCTATAATGGGTCGCTTTATTTGCCAAAAATCCCTAAACATGGGGTATGATTTGTGCTGGAAAATTCCTAATAATAGAGTCACTTTTTACAAATGGTTTTTTTTCCCCGAAAATGTTGGCTATTTTCGCGAAAATTTGCGAAAATTGTGTATATTTTCTCGATAATTTACAAAAATTGGGTCTATAATTAAGCAAAAGCCTTAGGAATGGGTACCGTTTTTTTCAAAATCACCCTTAGAAATGGGTAGGGGTTTTGAATCTCCAGCGCACCCCCACCCACGACCAAACCGTAATCCGAGTACCCCCCCCCCCCCCCCCCCCCCCCCCGGGTACCGACCCCTAACATGTATATTTAAAGTGTTTACTTTTATTCAGAACAAATCACTTATAATATTAGCTACAATATGTCTATCTAAATTATAATTACATCATTATAGTTAAGTTTTCTGAACAAATTAGTCAAAGTAAGCAAGATAAACAAATGCTTGTTATTTATTTTTGCTTATTTCATTTTGGTATACTATTGCCTTTCACAAAATGGCCAATTGACTTGTGATAATTGTATTTCAGTATCTGAGGTTACGGATGATATTGCGACAACCTATGAATGTCAGGAGTGTAACACTGACATGCATCTTATTTTTTTTAACTATGAGGCAGATGAACTACAGCAATAATATTGTTTTGTTGATGTACCTGGATGAAATAAACTAAATGTCACTTGTGTCACTTGTGTCTTTTACAGAGAGCAAATAAGTGTTTGTCAGTAGTGTAACACTATTTCACGGTAAATGTGTCAACGTATTTGCTGCAGATATACTCATACTTATAATGTCAGTTTTGATTTAGTGTTATTATTCTTTGACAAAATGGCCCTTTTTGGTGATTCCTAGTGTCATTTGGGGGTTCACAGTGTTTGGGGCTCCGAAGTGTTTAAGTGCTCAATAAATATATCTTACGGGTTGCGCTGTGTGGGGTTTAGTGAATAAGGAAGGGGTGGGTTGACAAAATGTATTTTTCGGCGGTTCCCAGTGTTTTGGGGTTCCAAGTTGTGTAAGTGCTCAATAAATATATTTGTTGGATATGGCTGGTGAATAAGGAGGGAATGGATTGTCAAAATGGCCATTTTGGTGGTTCCGAGTTGTTTAAGTAAATATATACAATAAACTGCGCATGCCAATTATCATTTATAAAATTCTGCACATGGAGTTTTCCATCACCAGTTGATCTCAGTTGAAAATTTCCTATAGCGTTACACTGTCGATAATGAGCTAATTGATATTCATGAGGTGATTTACTACGGCGATTTTACATTGGGATATTGACTTGCCCGATAAAATCATGAATTGTAAAGCTTTTAAATCATGAATCTGAATAGGAACCATGAATTTATTGGTATAAAATGTACAATGAACACAATGAAATGGTAATTGGGTCTGATGGTTTAATACTTTGTCGACAACACAGTGATAACTTGCAAGCTTCCAGGGGGAGAAATACTTATGGGCGGCAGTGTATAGTCTTCTGGTTGTGACACCAGCCAATCAAAGGCTCTCTATTCTTTCGCGGTTTATTTCGGTTGAGCGTTGCTTGTCACATTGTCGGCTGAGATCATCAGGGCTAGTTGATAAATTTCCCTCCCACCTTCCCTTCGTGCTTGCATCTGGGGATGGAGGAGGTCATCAGGTGTACTAGTTGGGCACCGGGTTAGGTTAGGGGGAGTTGGGAGGTATCCCTCATATGCTACATGTATGTTGGATGGGGGTCCTGTTTGGTCCTTCATCCTTCCACACCCCTGCCTGCTTTTGTCGCAGTGAGGTCCCTCTTGTAGTCGGTACCTTGTAAGGCGTGAAGTGGGTCGGCTGTCGGGCGGAGTCGGGGCGGGGACATTTTCCGCGTCACCACTGATTGCGGTGAGTGTGTCTTCCGTTGCGGGGCTCATGGGAAATGTTTTCGCCCCGGCTCCCTCCGGCAGCTAATTTCTGTCATGTCCACGTTGTGTTCGTCGTGTACACCGTTGTGTTCCTTGCATATATCCTGTTGTCCATAGTAGTAAATGTTATAACTTAATGTGTAAATGTCATAATATTATAAGTCGTGGTGATATTTGATGAGTATGTCGTCGTCGTCACCCATATAAATTGGGTATGTTCTACAATAAAACTATTCCAATATGGTCTCAGCCAGTCCTGCAAATTCCTATCTCGTATTTGTCTTATTGGTGTTTTACGGGGTGGCATCTAAGCGCAACATGTTAACAAAGAGTGTTGTATTTACCCATGGAAAAATGCACCTCACGTTCATAGCTACCAATGAAATATTAAATTAACGCAGCTATTTATGGAACCATTTTGTCAACAATAACCAAATTAAGATTCCAAACCACTTTTTGGATGTTGCTACCTCGTACTGAAATGGCTTTAATGACAACATTGACTAAGGGAAGACATCAAAACTCGACCGCCCGTTGACCGCCGGTTACGTTCGGTTCCGCCCGGCTCTTTCAGGTCAACTGTTTTACTGGTATATGAATATTCACGCATGCAACACTGAACAACCGCCGGTTGACTTAATGCCGTAACCGGACCAATTTACATTATCAATCTGTTACTTTGCGGTCATAATAGCGCACTTTTGATTTTAAAAAGTTAATTGAGCTATAAGCAGATTGAAAAAGCCAACCCCAGCGAAAATCAATAGCTGTATTGTACAGGTTGTCAATTGAGACTTGAGAGCCCATTACCTCAAGATTTGAATGCTTACGCGTGTGACGAGGCACTATCAACCGGTCGTGTTCACCAGAGTGTCACTATTTGACCTCATTATGTGTGTATATTATAACAGACGACACGTTTTGTGAGAACCGGGCGGAACCGGCCGTAACCGGCGGTTGCCTGGCGGTCGAGTTTTGACGTGATCCCTAAGACAAATATTAGTTATTTTAGCATCATTGTATGTTTGGTTCAGTTTGAACGTGCGGTCAAATACTGCATTACAAATAGCGCGAATTTCCAATAGATGGATATCTAAGTGTTGCTCAGCGTTGGTCGTGAGTGAACTTTGAGCGTGCATAATTAGGTAGATAATAATATCGAATCGACGCTATCAAATACCTGTTGATACACTTACTCGCAGCGCAAGGACCTATATTACAAACAAAAAAACGTACAGAATTTTCAGGTTTTCGAAGATAATGAGATGATCCCACCACCGCCTGGACGACATGATGAGTTGCAGTTCCAGACGTAGTTCACAGCGACCTATTTGACACGGTTTTCGTTTTTGTGGTAAGGATGAAATATTAGACATTAATACATACACGGAATGGGAGATCAGAGATATGAGTAGTTTTAACATTTTCCACGCAGCGGTTGTCTGAAGACGACAATCCAAACTTTCACAAAATGTTTCAAAATTGTAAAAATTATACAATTTCATTACCATAATTGGAATCACCATGATAATTACACTACTATATAATATAAGTATAAACATGCCTATAATTGGTTCAGTAATTCTTGAGATAGCCCTAGACTTTAAAAGTTGTTCCCCTTATAGACCAACGGCTTGTTGGTGAGTAGAGGCATGGGATGGTCCCACTAAAAGGGCCCCAAGAAGAATTTAGGATTAAGGTGTTTGCCGAGCTAGGGCATTTCTAAGGCGTTTGGAGGCACCCAAATGTATATTTTCCTTTACATTCCAGGATTTGTTTCTGACATTTCCCCTGGCATTTTTACTTATATATACCCGGGTGTCAAATGATGGTCTCCCCTCTAGTCCCGTGGTGTTTGGGTACTGGGTAAACTTAATGCGGTGTGGGGTATGCTCGCATCGCGCGCAGGAGCAGGTGTGTACCCATCTTTATTCTTTTCACAGCTCGTCACATTCTTTCTTTTCTACTTTTTTCTTTCTTTGTCTATCATTTTTTCTTTCTTTCTTTTTGGGCGCCCGCTACGGCGGGAGCCCTTGTATTGTCATCAGTTTGCGAAAACTTGCACAATTTGGTATTTCTAGATATTATAGATGGAGGCTGCCATGTTTACTGATGGTCTCTTACTAACATTTACGTAACAGTGAAATGTTAAGTTGTAGTGTACGAGTGCTATCGGCGTTTACGAACTATAAACGAGGCTGAATATCACGCTCGTTATAAAGGATGGAGATAGTTACGCTCGGTTACATTCTCGATATGAATATGTACAGTGCAGTATCACAGCTATACTGCCCTACCATGACAAAAGGAAGTAATGGACAACAGGAAGGTTTAGAGCTATGAGGCAAAACATGTTTTTGTAAAAAAAATCTGCAAAATATTCAAAAATGTACATTAAATGTGACATTAAACTGATATAACATTAGCAGAACATCACTCATCACTTTTCAAGGCTCTTACAAAAAAACATGATTTGCCTTGTATCTTGTATCTCCTGTTGTCCATTACTTCCTTTTGTCATGGTTTATTTGGTAAAAAGTGAACATGCTTCCTTTTTGATATGCTAATTACTCAATAATTAAGAATTTTTGAGGGTTCCTGCTATGATAGAATTGTGTATCAATATTATTTCTATCATTTAGTACTTCCTTGACCCAATGGTATTTGGGGAGCTGCATTGAAAAATGGTGGATGTTACAATCTAAGTGCGGATAGGTTTGCGCTAGAAATTGGCAGCACCCTAGTTGATGCGACCTGATTCTGATGATTCACCAGCAGCGAAATTACAGCGCTTTGAGCCATTTGGAAAAGGCGCTATATAAATACTGATTATTATTATTATTATTATAGAAAAACCCATTTTGAAAAAAGTGTCCATTACTTCCTTTTGTCATGGTAGGGCAGTATAATGCAGCCTGCATATAGATGTATTATAATAGCAAAGCATTGCATGTACATTGTACATGGCATTGAGAGGTGTGGGTTGGGGCGGTGTACAGTTGTAGTTTACGCTCTGTCCGCTGTTCAATATCAACTCATCTGTAGGCCTAATACTGACTGGTTCAATTATGAATTACTTACATGCAGAGATCAGTGGGTTGGTCTTGGTAGTTTGGTACGTGGGTATAATATAAACACCAGGAAAGTTGGAGTCTTCAATTCCAAACTGCTGAGTTCTCTACTAAACTTTCATTTGTAATAATATGAATAAGTTGCTTTTAAAATTATTACATGATTGATTGAAATTATTAATGATTGATTGATACTAAATGAAATCATGAATGCATAGATTAATTAGATAATCCTTCAATTGGATTTATAGAAATAGTTAAAGAATATATAATACATAAATATATAAATAATGTAAACATCCTATCTATAGTCTATTTGGCCATCACGAGACAGTGACGTAACCGCGTATTCTACTAATTGCACTACATAACACTCGCGGCGCTGGCGTATACACATGAGCGTTGAAAGGCGGAATATACATACGCGTGCGTACAAGCTGCGTCTGGTAAGTTACGCCACTGTCCAGAGGAAGCCAAATATAGTCATGATAGTATAGAGCTTAACGGGTACGCCGGCGGAAAAGTTTAATACTTTTACACTTTCGTCAGGATTAGCTCTGACTTCTTCAGGACCCAATTATTATATTTAATATAATTTGTAATTAATCAAAAGTCCTATCTAGATTTATTATTTAATATATTGTCATTAATCAAATGAAACATGTTCATTTGAGCGCCCATTCCTTTTTAAAGGACTTTTTATTAGGCTATATGCGCAAATACCTAGAACTGATATCGGTCGCTGATGTGGACAGACGCAAAGGGGAAGCCCGTCCAGCAGCGACCTGAGAGATCCACTAAACCTGGCCAAGCAAAAGGACGGGCGGTCCCTATTTACCATCCAGATCATTTTAACATTTTAATACATGGACCCATGCAACCATAGACTATTCCGCGCACGTCGAAAACCACCTAACAATTCTGTCAGTTTGTGTTTGGGCGGCGATACTTTAGATGTCGAATAAACTGTTCATCATAACAATATAAACGCTTGTTAGCCAATCAAAGTTAAGTATTATGTTTTGGAAAACAAGGTCTTGGGGGGGGGGGGGGGAGGGGGGGGGGGGGGACGGACGAGTATGAGAAGACTAATGGATCTGTTGAATTTTGTGAAAGTTGGCAAGAGGATCACAAGTGTGTTGTTTCTGGAAGGAAATCACCGAGACGTTTGTGAGCTATATATGGTGAAGTTATGAAAGAAAAAGAATTGAAAGAAAAAATATAATTATTTATAATTTAATTTAAATTCCAATGTTTAATTACGAGAAAAACGTAATTTATGACAAATTTAAAAGTGCAACAAAATAACTTGTATTTCCCGGGGCGCGAACTTGGGACCGCCAGGATAATTTGTAGTCAATCGTTTGTAAAAATAAATCACGAATAAGTTGCCGAACAACAGCCGAATCAAAAAAAGAAAATCGTGATAATTCATATTCATTGAACAAAAAAAGTAAAAAATATTAATAGATTCTCATTAATAAACAAACTAATGATATTGTAAGTAATTAATATAATGGAACATCAAAAAGTACCAATGTATACAAAAAGAGATGTGGTCCCCAGCAGAATTGAACTCGGGTTTCCCGCGCGACAGGCGGAGGAAACAACCGCTACACCACCGTGGTGTCATTTCATATTGAGAAGTCAGAAGTTATAATAATATTAAGACTGTCTGGTTTTCCACTCAATAAACTATTAAAATGTGATATTTAAACTACATGTCCATTAAAACACCATTTTATTTATTGTAATAGACACATATATTATAAAATATCATTAAAATACTAATTATGCACTGAAAATCTAAATTTGGCGATATTTTTAGCATTTTATACCAGTCTACTGCCGCGAGTGCCGGCTGTATTAAAAAGTTCAAATTGCCTGAAACCACAGATAAGGTTCGTTTTTCTATCAATACTTCTTCCTTATGTATAATACAATTTACATTATTTAGTAAATACAATAATTGTAACGTTTCACGTCACCACTAGCTAATTGAAACAATAATAATGACCCGTGACCTTTCATTTGAAAACTAAGGGGTCCGAGTTAACTCGTCCCCCCAAAAATGGTTGCTTATACTCCACCAAACACACATATCACGTTGACAGATTGAACGTCACTAAACGCGTGCTATCGGCATGTGGCGTTCCTTGCTGGTAAACTTGTGCGCAATATTCGCGGTAATACTATTTAAAGTACTATAGAAGTGTTGAAATAATTAAACTGTGACTATTTACGAAGGTCATTCAATAAGTTCTACCTCCTCCCTCATAAAATCGCTAATATTAATGTCAACTTCATGACATTTGTCATGATTATAGCTCCGAATCATAGCTACAAATGTGTAATAAATGATAATAGATATCTGTTTTACTTTTGTAATGACGCGGTCAAAGCCAGAGAGAGATTTTGGACAACGGACACAGAAAATCACCTTAAAAATATACATATGTTTTCGGGTGTTTTTTCGTATTGTATGGTTAGATAGGAGCATGATTTAAATACTGAAAATGGAAATGAATGAATGATATCTGAATATGTTACAGTATTATCATGTACAGATAATATTGTAAACAATATTAACTCTTGTAGGCTTGCAAATAGTGTACTATCAACTCAAATGTATTGCTATGCCTTTGGCATACCAGAATACTGCCATCAGTAAAATTTTCGCAGTTACAACTTAAGCCACAATGATTCCTCGAATGTTAAATCATTACCATAGTCACTTTATGAGTTTTAATTATGTGCAACCTTCAGAATAGTCAATCAGATAGTCAATGATAGAAAATTAACGCTTTGACAGACTTTAAATCCCTCCATTTAGTTCGATATATTGAAGATCGCTTAGTTATCATGAAAGTCTATGACTTTTACAGGGTTCTCTAGGGGAGGGGTAAATTGAATGGTTGTCCTGACCTGGATCTGGCTAATCAAAGGGCATATTTTTTCCAAACCAATCAGTCAACTTTATTGTTTACAGTCTGTTAAAGAGATATCTTACATTTAGAACGGTTATAATTGACCGATAGGTATGTTTTGCCTCTTACAATAGGCCAATAGGCTTTTCATCCATTTCCATCACACTAAATCGAGGTTTGGTTCTCACTGCATGTCCAGAAAAGTACAACCAGTACTCAGATCAATTTACATTGGATATGTAGTTGAGGTTCCAAGCTACAATCGTGTGTTATTTGATAAGACTTGCTAATATAATAATAAAGTTATGAGGAAGGAGGTAGAACTTATTGAATGACCCTCGTATTTACCAGAAAATTCAAATTTAGAGGAAACTATGTATAAACGTCAGAGTAGTATTACAATTATTCAAAGGCGTATTGCCTTGATTATACGAAGAGTATTTGCATGTATAGCATAGACGGTAATAGGAAATAGAATATATGGGGAGAAGAAGTTGTGTATGGGTGTTTGTCGAGCTAAGAGAAATTAATTATTAAACATGAATACAAATTATAAATATTTTAAACAGGTTCGCCATCGTGGATAGAAAAGAGAAAATTATGGGAAAACGATCTCGCCCGGGAATCAAACCAAGGACGCCTATTATTTCTATGAATACAAATGTTGAAAAATTGAAGTGCTAGATAATCTCTTTTTATTATTATACAAATATTCAGCGGATGAACGACAAACACTTTATACCATTTATTGCACTACGATTACAGCTGCGACGGTAGATTTTCGCGAAACGTGAAAACCAAATCAAAGCCTGAAATGAAGTGGTACCAGGGATTATATAATCATGGGATAGTTCACTCCTCAGACAAAGTTTCGCCTACTAAAACCAAATTCACGGGTGAAGGTTTTATAGGGCATGTAGGGAGCGCACTATCATGGTCGTAACAAACCAGACGGCATGAGACTTGGTGGTTTTTATCGGCTCAAAACATGATTTGTGGCACATAAATAGTACATCAATGGTAAAAAAAGCTGATTGTGATTTAGAGTAGAGCTGATTTGCTTTGATGATGGCAGAATTTAGTTCTTATATGACACGAAACATTCAGATTGGTGATTATTCTGCCTCCGATGCTGACTGATCCTTGATGGTCTTCCAAAGCGTCAGTCATTATTCTCTCCAAATAGATGTTGAATAGAGTAGGTGAGAGCAAGCAACCTTGTCTAACCCCGACTGTTGTTTTGAACCATTCCCCTAAGCTGCCGTTGAGGTAGACTGCACCGGAGGCCTTGTTATAGAGATTCTCAATGGCTCTGGTCAGGTTGGTGTTGATATTGTACATCCTCATGGTAGACCACAGGGCTGCATGCCAGACTCTGTCAAACGCCTTTTTGAAGTCCACAAAGACATGGTAGAGGTCGTGTTGATGTTGAAGGTATTTTTCACAAATTATCCTAAGGTTAAGGATCTGCTCTGTAGTGCTACGTTTTGGTCTGAAGCCTGCCTGTTCCTCAGCAATGATCTTTTCTGCTTGTGGGTTCAATCTGTTTAGTAAGATCTTCAACATGACTTTGCTTGGGTGACAGATGAGGCTTATCGTGCGGTAATTAGAGCACTGCTGAAGGTTGCCTTTCTTGGGAAGTGTGATGACCATTGACTGGGTCCAAAGTGCGGGCCACTCTCCTGTCTGCCAGATCTTGTTGCAGATAGTTAGAAGGATGTCGACCATGGTATCTCCTCCTGCTTGAACAAGCTCTGCTGAGATGTTGTCAACTCCTGCGGACTTCCCCTTCTTCAGTGAGTTTACAGCTGTTATCACCTCTGCCCGAAGAATGGGATCGTTTACGGTGTCATTTTCGGTGAAATTAATTTACGTAGAACAAAATACGAATTTTAAATTGTGGATGGCTTCATCTGGCAGTGACAGAGGAGGGGCGTGGCATTATTTGCATTTTATGAATATTGTAAGCAGATCAGTTGGGAAGGACGCCGGATCGCGACGATCACATCGTGTGAGGTCATGAATAGATTGACAGTTTACGCTTAACTTCCGGGTGAAGCACTGATAGAGTGTGCTATACTGTGAAACCAAATCTCAACAATGGGCAGATATGAGAGTCATAGGCCTGGGCCTACTCGGTAACACACACAACAAAACCAAAATTATCTGCTACCAATTCCAATATATAGAAGATATTACTGTGAAAGTGTTGATAAGTGTAGAGGGTGGCAATTGTGAATGGCCTATGATAACAATACATTAATCAAAACCTGAAGATGATACCTCATGCGCTTGACTTTGAATAATTAACTATCAGCACCTTGACATCCAAAAGAATGGTGCAGCAGCATTGTGGCAATATAACAATTAAGACATTAAACTTTATATTAAAAGTGAATATATTTGAAAAACATTTTAATGTCCATGATACAGAAAAAGGCAAAATAAAACCAATACTACAGTGCAACAGAGCATAAATTTCCAAATATTGAATTATAAATATAGTGCCTCCTGATTGTTGTACAACAATGAAAATTTCAATCCTAAGTATGTGTATCATATATAATTAAAACAGCTTTGTTTTAAAGTACTATTTCGTGTCCTTGTATGATTATCAGCATTGTTACATTTTTTATTAAACATGATTTCGGATTGGCCAATACTTGATTATCCATACACGCTAATCCAACCAGCTACTGCCTATTTCCTTTCATGGCCTTGACTATTTAAACATTTCTTTTTTTATTTAGACTTAGTGCAGGCCTTTAACACGATACCTGTTTGTACACCCATGCATGTCAGCACACGGTCACCTAAAAGTAACATAAAGACTGCACACTGGCGAATTGCATTTCAAATTTCCTGTAGCGCGAATTTCAAACCACTGGTCCTTTAGCATGAGCATGTCCTTGAATATTCCTTCCATTGTTTGCGTGCATGGCTGCACAAGTATTAATAGACTTTTACCAAGTCTGTGTACATTTGTATGAAATAGTGGTTACATGTGCTTTTTTCTCTTTTTAAGTATACTAAATGTTTGGAGGACGATATTTTGAATACTAAAGGGAAATTGAATTATCTGCTCAGACCATACTTTTAAGCACATTTTTACCTTTAATTTGATACCATGCAAGTCTGGTTTGGATACACAGTATTACTTAATAATTTCAACGAGTTTGGTCATTAATTAAGCTTAATTAAGACAGATTTTGGGTTTTTGTTAAAAGTAAAGATAAATGTGAATTTTTTCTCAGACAGTATCGTTGGCAATGATGGGAACTTCATTTCCTGTAACTTTGGTGTTAATATCATTTATAGTTTTTGCTGGAAATTCCAAAAAGCAAAATGATAATGTATTTCTTTATAATATGCTAATCATATGCAAATAAGGTCAAGCCATTTTTTTCTTTCTATGACATTAAATCACCAAGCTGTATTCTATAATATGATATTGTCTTCTTGTCTTACATATATTCCTTTTTGAATTAGAGCGTGATTTCAATAACATGCACTTTTGGAAATTTATGCTCTGTTGCACTGTAGTATTCCGAATGAGGACTTGTACATAACACATGCGGTGTAACATAAAGATGAAACCCTTTTTAAAATATTACTGAACATGCAATGAAAGTACATGTACTGATATTTGAATTATTTAAACAAAATATAAATCGTTGTGGGGTCCAAGCTTCACAACTGCAAATAGATTACTAAATATCCTATTCCAACCAAGTACCAAGTACAAAGTCTCCCGCCGGCAAATGGCCTTTCTTATTTTTCGCTGGGACATTCGCCGATGTTTATTGTTGTTATTGTTATATTAAATATTGCCTATTATATAATAAACACCGTGAGTTTTGGTATAAAATCGGCTTTATATTTGTATAGAATCGTATGTCTTTATCTTGAAGTTGTTTGTTAGGATACTAGTCTTCGGTTAGGATCATAGATGACGCTTATTGTTCATAGAAACATAATTCATAAATGGTCTCAGAGCTAGGGCAATGGGGCGCACAATTTATTTTCATGTTCATATTCACCATTTAGAAGAATAATCGTCGGAGTCCAAGTTTAGCTTCACAGCTGTAATACATTATCCTATAATGTATATACAAACTAAGTACCAAGTACAAAGTCCGGCTCGCCGATAAATGTCCTTCCTTATTTTTTCTCTGGGATATTCGCCGGTGTTTGCTATGGTTGTACACTCTCAGAACAGAAAAGAATGTTGATTAAGAAGTATACTACATTGGTTAAAAATTAAGCGTTGGTTAAAAATCACTTTTAATACTGCGTTGGATAAAGAGTAAAAATATAATTTATTTTTTGTTTATTCAACGTTGGTTTTAGGATCTACTCATTCCATATGCCAATCTGAAACATTTGAGCAATAGAGGGCGCTGCAATACTAATTTTTTGAATGCCTTTTACTCTTGATATCAATGTTCCATAGACTCTGATTCCTTTTCAAAAATATGGTTAAATGTATTTTCAAATATTGTTCGTATAAATCAGTTGATATAGCAAAGATAAACGATAAGAAACGTCAAAATGTAATTTTGACGATGTCCCTCTTTTATCAATTTAACACCATAGATTCTGTATTTTGTAAAGATGCTTGTATTTGTGTTTACCATCTATAATACTTGATATTGTTGAAATACTTAATCTGGTTGAGTCACTCTTCCATCCCATGTTATATAGCAAGCAGGATTAACCAACAAATAGTAAAGTTTAGCAGAATTAACCAACAAATGATTAAAAGTTTTAACCAACCACATGTTTAAGTTTAGCAAAAAAATAAAAGTTTAACCAACATTCCTTAACCAAACACTGTTGGTTAAAACATATTAAACAACAAATAATTAAAAATTGTAACCAACCACAGGTTAAAGTTTAACCAACAGCTGTTGGTTACGGTTTTAACCAACCAATTGTGTGGTTCTGAGAATGCATATTGCTTTATTTTCATAGATATTATCTATTAATACAGTAAAACACCGCGAGTTTTGGTAAGCGGCTTTATATTATACAAGGCGGTTCTCGAACCACTAGTCGCGCTTGCTTTCGCGACAGCCTTCTTGTGCGATCTATTGTAGGAATTAAATCTGAACTGCTCATGTAAGAGCATTTTCTAAATTGCTGCCTATTTCTCAAGTTGACCTTGGGAGACCTTTGCCTTATATTGAACAATTTCTAATCTCAACCTACCCCACGTTACTGGTACTGTGACTTTTGAAAAGTGACTAATTTTCTTTAAATGGGGCTAATCATGGTTTATCTTTGTTGTTAGGTAGCAACTTTGGTATCAAATTGTGCCGGAAAAATTCATCCAAATATCTATTTAGTCTATTTGGTCAAAACATAATCGAAAAGTACTTTAAAGGACCTAAACAAAGTGTATGACTTTCTTTTGTTGAGCACTTTATGTTGGTTATACTACTCTCCTCATTTCCTGTGCTGCGGGAGTCTATAGGAGTTTTTAATAAATATTTAGAGCAAAAACAAAAACATAAATGTTCATAGAAAATGTTACCTAGGGAGTCAAAAAACAATAAAAAACAAAAGAAAATAGACTGCCCTCTGTTGGCCAAAAAACAATACAAAACAAAAGAATTCAAAATTACTTCCAAATGGTTATATCTGTTGAACCGTGCACCCGATTCACCTCCAGTAAAATACTTTTTTGTTGTACTAATAACCAGCTCTACCTTTTACTTGAATATCAATATTTTTTCTAGCCATAGGAACACCCTTAAGCTTGGTTGTCCTGATCTGGTTCTGGCTAATCAGACGGCATATTTTCCATATCAAACCAGTCACGTTTATTGTTTTTAGTCTGTTAATGAGATATTTGACATCGATAATGGTTATATTTGACCGATAGGTATACGTTTTGTCTCTTATAATTGGCGAAATGATAAGCAATTTGGCGATATGCTACTGTTTTTCATCCGTTCCGGTCTGATTAAATGGACATTCAGTTTTCACTAAACCCCCAGAAAAAGTACAACCAGTACTCAGGCCGATTTAATTTGAATATGTAGCAGTCATACAATCTACAATATTATGGAATATTGTATAAGACTGGCTTTTATAATAGCACAGTTATGAGGTAGGAATTATAAAAAACCAAAACAACAACAAAACTATGGAATGACCTTCGTAGTTACAATATCGATTAATTCACTCTCTCTCTCTCTTTTGTAATAATTGTATCTATATATTCCCGCAGATTTGGTTGAACAACGACAGTGTTAGTTTGATCTTCAAATGGAACGATGTCAATTTCAAGCAAAGAGCTTGAATTTGAAGATGAAATCGATAGTGGTGGCCAAGGTAGTGTTTATAAAGGAAAATGGAAATTGGTCAAGAACGGTATGGAGGAAATACGAGAAGTAGCCATTAAACAGTTGCTCAAGAGTACAGATTTGTCGGAACTCAAAACTTTGTCTGGACTGAGTCATCCCAACATTATCAATGTCTTCGGATTTGTCGAGGAACATCGTGAAACATGTATAGTTATGGAACTTTGTCGATATTCCCTTCGAGGTTATTTCGAGCAAAATCCATATCCATTGCCAGTTGAACATCTCCTAAGATGGTCATTAGAAGCTGCCCTTCCTCTGGAGTATTTACGAAAACATAATATTCTACATAGAGATGTGAAACCGGAAAACTACTTGGTTGACAGTGGTATGGTTCTCAAGCTCACAGATTTTGGCGTGGCGCGTGATTTGGATAAAACAGTGAGCAAGTTTACACAAGTAGGCACTTGGAGGTGGATGGCCCCAGAGGTTCACGGCGTGAAAGATAACAGGCTAGTCCTTTCTCCACTGTATGATATATTTTCACTAGGATTAGTTATGTGGTATCTGGTCGCGAGAGAAATGCCCTATAGCGAATATGACAATAATTTTGCAATAGCTCAAGCAATAATCGAGGGAAAACGTCCAGCCATTCCAGCCAAATGCCCCGTGAAGCTTGCGGAGCTGATACAACAATGTTGGAGTGGTGATCATAAAGACAGACCCGGTTGTTCGCAAGTCATTTTTATCATTAAGGATATGATAGCAAGCCTAGAAGCACTTCATACTGAGGATGTGGCAAGAGTAGGTGGTAACCTTCCGCACTTAATGGTAAGTGAAAACAAACTGTTACGTTTATATACGAAATTCATGAAATCTATCGTTGTCGGTAAATAACTATATAGAACTATTTAGAAATAAACTTTTAAAAACCCAAAATAAAAACCACAACCCTCTCAACCAAACATAAGCCACATCCCATAATGTAAGTGTCAGCCCGTTGTCGGCTTATCTAAAGGTGTATTAGCTAATGTGATTTTTTTCTCCATAAAAGTAAACACTTTTCCTCTCTTTCATTGCATGGTATCAGAGACCCCTTCCAATAATTACCGATGAAAAACCAAAAACCGAGGCAAACCCGACTTACAAGAAGATGCCCGATATACATCCAGTTGCTGACGTTGAAACGACGGACAATGCAAACCTAGGAGCGGCCCAGCCTTTAACAAATTTCTCGCCGATGGTAAGCTTATGTTATGTTAAGTTAAGTACACCTTACACACAAACCTCCTAAGCTGTTGCTATTATACCATTTCCCGAATAATATATTGCTCGTATCAAAAATCTGAAATGTTTACTTTTTCAGACAATTTCTTCCTCAAATTTTACACCTCATTCAAAAAATTGATGATTTTGAAGTTTTGTATCGTTTATCAACAAGACGGGAATTATACAAATTGCACCAAATCAAATTTTCATTTGCATTGAATTTCTTAATGTGCATCAGCTTACAGTTCTTAATGTGCTTCAGCTTACAGTTTCTTAATGTGCTTCAGCGTACAGTTATAATGCACAGTGACAATGTGTTGGAGTGGTAATCGTAAATATAGACCTGATCTTTCGCAAATATATCATTCTTCTTATCAAGGATATGATATCAAGCCTAGAAGTCACTGGTACCCTCTTTCGCATTGAGGATATGGCAAGCGTAGAAGGCTCCGGTACCCTCCCACAGTTAAGGGTATATTCAATTGAGATACGAAATGTCAAAACAATCTAAGTTGGTCGGTGAATACAATTTAGAAATATTTAGAATTAAATTTTAAAAAAACGCAACACCAAAACACACACAAAACCCCCACTCACACACATACAACCAAACCCAACATTCAAACAGCACATAATGTAAGTGTCAGCCCGTTGTCATGTTTGTCGGCTGAACTAAAGGTGTATTAGCTACGCAAATGTCTAATTTAAATCTTTACATGTTTTCTATGCTAATGTGATTTTTTTTCTCTATACATATTTTTCTCTCGTTCATTGCATGGTATCAGAGACCCCTTCCAATGAGTGCCGATGAAAAAACAGTGACTGAGGCAAACCCGACTATTAATAACAAGAAGATGCCCGATACTCATCCAGTTGCTGACGTGGAAACGCCGGACAATGCAAACCCAGGAGCTGCCCAGCCTTTAACAAATCTCTCGCTGAAGGTAAGCTTATTTTGAGTTATGTACAATTAACACACAAAACTTCCTAGCCAGGTGGTATTATACCATTTTATTCAAAATGTGTTGCTCGTATCAACAACAACAAAAACCGTTCACTTTCTTAGAAACTTTCTTCCTTACATTTTACGCCTCAAAAAAATAAGGATTTTGAAGTTATGTATAATTTCATCAGCAACACGTGAATAATACAAATTACACCAAATCAAATTTTCAGTTGGATTTCATTTTTTAAAGGTCCAGCGAAGTGCCCATGAAACTTATTTTCAAATGGTATACAATATATAAGTTGGAACATTTCACATGTTATTTTTTATAAAATGTGAATAAATATATTTAAAAAAAGATAAAATACGTTCGGCCGAAAAACCAAATCCATGTTTTCGCAAGAAACGCAATGAACCATGAAGTGGTTTGGGCGACTTCGCTGGTGACGTCACACCGAGAGGAACTGAAGTGTCAACACGGTCGGATTCCCGGACTGACGTCCCAGTTTCCGTGTTGTCTAAGAGGAGAATTCGTAGTCAGCAAACAATGCACCACGGTCTAAAAATATGGGCACAAAATAAAAATAACATGTGTATCAAGTTGTACAGCTTCCCTTACAAACAGTATCATGACCTCGATCTATTCATTCACTGAATGTGATAATACGGCTAATACACTCGTGATTGTATGGTTTTTAATGCACACAGCATGCGTACACCTTATGATTTAAAGTTTGCGCGGTCATCAATTGTTCAGCAAGGCATGATGATGGGAAAGGACTACACTATACTAGTGCATTGTTTTCTAACTATGATTTCTCCTCTGTGTTGCCTGATAGAGCTGGTTTTTCAAAATACGAAGATCGTTTTAACACGGATTTTGGGCGCATTTATTATTTTTTGTGAATTTCTTTTTTGACGATTAGGTGTCATACTCAATAATGCAAGACAGCCAAATTAATTGCTGCCATAAGAATATTCAAAAAGGTAAATTGTATACCGTATAAAACCAGCATTTAGCACGTTTTTATCTCTGATATACAGGGCGCCATCTCGCGATCGAAACGTCTTTTAAAAGTTTATTCTTAAAGGCACTTTATTCTAATCATTCTATTAAATAAAATGAAAAGTATCTGGGATCAAAATAATATTATGATTGAACGATATTAAAATAATCTCTACATTTACTAAATATAATAATAACGGGAAAAACAAAACATTCTCTATGGGATTCGAACCCACGGTCTTCAGATTCCCTTTAATGGATCGTTCATGATTTTGTCTTATAATACATGATACACTTCGCTTGATCTTTAATGTCCTCCGGCATGACGATTAGGTGTCATACTCAATAATGCAAGACAGCCAAATTAATTGCTGCCATAAGAATATTCAAAAAGGTAAATTGTATACCGTATAAAACCAGCATTTAGCACGTTTTTATCTCTGATATACAGGGCGCCATCTCGCGATCGAAACGTCTTTTAAAAGTTTATTCTTAAAGGCACTTCCGAATCTCAAATGTTTGCCCCGGCAAAAGTCACATGACTCGCTTCATACCCGAGATCCGCGTACACGTATCATACAACCCATGATGCAATACTGAAGAGTGGTTACAAACATCAAATGTGAACGAAATCCGTGTCTAGAAATGTTTCTAACAGTCATCTATTTATTTCAATGAAACCAGAGTTACAATCTGAAGCAGCATCAAATCAATTTTTAAGCGAGAACCCTATGTTAAAAACATACAAAACTATAAATTTTAAAAGCATTATTAACTTCCAATTTATGGGATAGTAATCGTGTTCACAAACGATATTTGAATCTATTTATGTTGTAAAAACAGTACAGTGCGCCGTTGGCTCAGTCGGTAGAGCATTGGGTTAATGATCGAAAGGCCGGTGGTTCGAATCCCACCCAGAATGCTTTTTTTGTCTTCGTTAGTATCATATTAAATGTAATAATTTTATGTTGGGTTTGTTTATCGTTTCCATAATATTTGTGAATCCACGGACAAGATACTTTTAATTTGAATGATTGTCTAAATTCAATAATTTGAATGCAGTTCAACTTTTACTTGTTCATTGTCAGCGTTGCGTAAATTGAATTATTGAGACCCTCATAGCCCCATTGTTACACAACTAATCTGGGAAAGGTCAATTGTGCCATTATGAAAAGAGTCAATCGTTTCATCATTGAATCGATATTCTGATTTCCCATGTTTAGGCCTACATGATTGTACAGTACAGTCATGTGCATGTACCAACATATTATCTGTTTGTCATGTTTGTAGCTTCGTTGAAATAATTCCAGTCAGAAGTCAAGGCATGAAAATACCGTCTATTGTGTTCGCCCCGACCCGCCAGTAAACCGAGATTTCAAGAAAACAAATACAAATCGGGTAATTTGCAACTCGCGATTGTGACGGATTGCCTCCATCAATCATGATCATCTTAGACTCATTTTGAAGGGGAAGGCCTATTTATGTAGGATATTATTTCCGATTTAATAAAAAAAAACACAAAATTGTTGTTACTTTTTTTGAGTCGATAAAGATGCATTTCAACGCGATCGTACTCTCTTAAATCAAAAGATTGACAAGTCAATCTTAAAGATTGTGCTTAGGGAAAGATCTTAAAAGATTGAAAATATTCAATCTAATAGAGTGAAATTTCAATATATCGGATTGAAACTTCACTCTATTAGATTGAAAATTTTCAATCTTTTAAGATCTTTCCCTAAGCACAATCTTTAAGATTGACTTGTCAATCTTTTGATTTAAGAGAGTAAACATCGTAATTTTGATGATTTTTAGACGTCGTAGCAAAAAAATTGTGCACATGAAATGTTCCTAACGTATTCAACTTTATAAAAATATGTTTATTTGTAATACATTTTTGGACAGGGGTCAGGGCCACGACTTTTATTCACCTACAGTAAATATATACGCCATTTTCCAACACACAGACTAAATCGTTTTCTCTAACAAAAGGTATTCTGCAGGATTCGAACCGGGGAGGGGAGAATGCATCCATTAGATTACTAGTCATAGTCGTTACCGCTCGGCCATAACTACTCATTGACGTGTCTATGTGTTGTCTATTAATGAACTAGCGGTGAACTATTGAGTATTCGACGAAATGTTAGCCAAATTGAACCCAAAATGTGAAAACGGTATCGCTGCAAGCTTGGTTTGGATTAAATGTAAAGAGAAATAAATTGATGATCGTAAAAGGTTATTCATTTAAAGCTTTTAATGAGACAGGGGTCAGGACCACGGGAAATATACCTTATTTTTTCAGTAATGACAACAACAAAATCTTCTTCAGAAAATGACATTTTCAAGCAGAAACGTCCCTGCAAACATGAATTTACCATATAAAAAAAGTGGATTAATATTTAATTCCTGCCCTTAGTGAAAATCTCCCTAGTCACATGGCGTTGAACCACATTTAAATCCCTTAATGTTGGCATTGTATAAGGCTGACATTTTGGCATAATAAATTGCACGAGATCGACATCCTCTTTTCAAGGGAAAACAAAATCGCGTCGTATGTACAATAGACTGGTTCAAACAGATCAGATGGGAAATAAGAATCGATTCAACGATGACTGACTTCTTTCAATAACAATTGGCCTGATAGATTATTGCGTGAATAACCATGGTGTAACAATGAGCGGGGTATTTCAATAATTCAATAAACGCAACGCTAAGCATGTATTAAACCTATACATGTACATGTACATGCACCCATGAAGTGATAGTACATTAGTACATTCAAATTAAAACCTCATTGAATCTGTAAGAAAATCATTCTATTAAATAAAATGAAAAGTATCTGGGATCAAAATAATATTATGATTGAACGATATTAAAATAATCTCTACATTTACTAAATATAATAATAACGGGAAAAACAAAACATTCTCTATGGGATTCGAACCCACGGTCTTCAGATTATAAATCTGAAGCCCTACCGATTGCGCTAACGGAGCATTGAATGACAATAACAGAACAGACATAAATTCATTGTATGTATTTAACATAGGGTTCTCGCCCAATAAATGATTTAATGTTGTTTCAGACTATAACTGTGGTTTCATTCAAATGAATAGAATGACTTTTCGAAACATTTCTAGACATGAATTTTGTTCGTACATTTTGCTGTTTGTAGCCAATCTTTCGGTACACGAGCTATCAACATTACATCATGGGGTTTATATGATGTATACGCGGATCTCGGGTATGTAGCGAGTCATGTGACTTTTGCCCGGGGCAAACATTTGAGATTCGGAAGTGCCTTTAAGAATAAACTTTTAAAAGACGTTTTGATCGCGAGATGGCGCCCTGTATATCAGAGATAAAAACGTGCTAAATGCTGGTTTTATACGGTATGATATAAATAATTAGTTATATTGCACAGATAAATGAGTTTGTGTGAGTCACCTTTTAATCATATTTCTATATCAAATGACATCCAATTATAATCAAGTTAAAATATACTGTAAAGCTTCAAATTAACTGTTTTGGTAAACGCGCTGCAATGAACCACATTTCGAACTTATACTTGCTTACAAATTCAGTAAGTATTATATATAGTATTGTACCTCGATTAACCTGGATTTGTCACGATGAAAAAACAATGACCCTACAAATGAAGTTGTGATTTTATTTTGCAGTTGTGTTAAAATGGTATTTGGCAATACATCTTTCTCTTTTTATTCTTTTTTTTCTCAAACAAAATGTTATATCTTAATATGCATTAATATGCAGTTTAATATTCACTTATTTTACACATTTAAGCTATAAAGGATATAAAAGTCCATGGCATACCTGACTTATTATTATACACACAATATTTACCTATTTTAGGTCTGTGATAAATATATTTAATAATTGCTGGTACATGTAGTATTCAGATATAGTAGTAATCCTTTTTGTCAAAGTCGGTGACGACTTTGACATTTGAATTCAGATTGAGGTGTTTTTTGGTGGAGTTTTATGTATTTTAAATCGGTATTTGTACCCAGATATCTTCAAAATGTATATGAGATCTCGATACGAAACATACATGAACATATATTATGTTGTTATTGTGGAGAAAATAATTTAAATATATTAAAAACATTGTGATTGTCATTATTACTACGAAATAAAAAAAAGTGGGTTAAACGCTACTAACTCTATACAGAGGGGACCACAGGGACCACCCAGTTCAATGAGCCTTTAGCTAATCCAGTATTACCAGTGCAGTATTCCACCATTTGGCTAATGTCCACAAACCAAAACTGCTCTGGAGACTAGAGAGGCTACTATACTAACTATAGTGTGATTTAATTACTGTCAAATGGTCAACTTTAACAATCTGAAATGGCACTAGTTTCTTAAACAGATTGAAGTTCAGCTGGAATTTCTTTTACACAACAACTTTCAAATGCCGCACTTTGGGCTGTACCTTTACGTGTAAGGTACTCCAACTAAGCATGGGTAAATATCGCCATCCACTACTAGTATATTGTTCTTTTATCGTTTTGTTGATTTGTCAACATGCTTTCAACGATGTGGGGGAACAAAATCAACATTTTGGAAGGCCCGAATATTCAAAATTATCCCACAATATCATCTTAAAGTGGTGGTACACCAAATCATTGAAAATATATACGTAACATCTAAAAATATCTGTATACTTTGACATAGATTTGCTAAAATCTTTTGACATATAGGCTCTTGGGTATTTTGGAAGATATGAGTATTTGTATTGCCACGATGTGCAGTATGCAATGCACAAGCCTACTACCAACCAGTTTGCGTAAACCAAAACGCTACATGTAGGTACCAAAAAGCATGAGGATTAGGAACCATAAGTCTTTCACTGCTGGCGTCTAAGAGAAAGCGGCATGTTTCGTAACCATTTTCAGGAATGGGAAGTAATTTAAATGATCTGTTTCATTATCTGAATACCAGGAAGTCATATACTATTAAAAAATTGTACTCCGCGGTCGTCGTTATCTATTGTCAAAATGTCATAAATTAACCCAGACAATCATGGAAAATATTAACATATCAATTGCCCCCGACAGCGATTTACAATATTCCCTATAGGATTATTAATGAGAAGATGCTTTGTTCAAAACTATATGTTCAGGATATTTTAGTTTTATAACCACGCTAATTACTATGATACGAGTGATAATCAAAGGTATATGTTTTTGTTTTGTTTCTATTTAGGAAGCCTCCGGACCAACAAAAACACAGGAAATATCTTCAAGTCAGGCAGATGCGAGTTTTGACGACGATGAAGATCGTTTTGCAGAAAACTACGAAGACTACGAGGGCGACATTGCTTATTCTATTGCACATGATGACGATTACCATGACGAAGATTATGTGGAGAATATTGATATGGACAACTTTGCAGAAAATAACCCTTCGACATACATGAACGATGACTATGATGACGATGACAACGACGATTATGAGACAAATTTCCCAGAATACTACGACGACGATAACGCAGATGACGACGATGACGAAGATCGGATGACTTCACCTTTACATTTCGCAGATGACTACGACGTGGAATATAGCAATGAATACCTTTATGATGACGACAGTAGCTATGGTAACGAGAGCGATGAAGATTTACAGTACTCATATCACACTGAAGATAATAACGAAATAAACCACGAGAAAGAGTCGGAGAACGAGCAACGGGCATCACTTGTAGAACCTAAGAGAATTAAGCTCGGAAAGCAGACAGAACAGGTATCGAAACCTATACAGATGAAGAGTCACGCAGAGGGAGGAACATCTGCAACAGGTACACAACTATCATCAGGTTCCCCATCTTCTGGCCAAGAGATATCAAGAAAGGAAGACGATTTGACGTTTCAAGTTTCCGCTGCAGATAAACCCCAGACTCAAAATAAATCTAAAGAGCGCAAAGATCAGAACAAATTGCTTGATAAGGAAAAGGTACAAAAGGTGTGTTTAGAAGATGTTCCGGAAACAAAGATCGGGGAGCGGAAAAGGAGAAGGTCATCATCACCAAACATCAAGCCAAACAAAATAATACGACAAGACTCTCCCGTCATGAGGGATTCTGAAAAGATCACCAAGTCTACATGAAGCAACTTCATCTTTGATAAACTTCTCTTTTTTAATCTGATCAAAAACAAAACAAAAACAGTCCCAACCAGAAGGCCTTCATGCACCCCTTAACCATTCTTAATATCAATCATAATTTGATAAGTGAAGTTGGAATCATTGCTCGTTGAGTACTTTGTAACTTGTGGGGTCATCACGACCCTCCCATCTTCAGCAGATAATTTATTTTCACCTCTCCGGACAGCAGCATCTTATTGATGCACCCCTTAACCATTCTTAATATCAATCATAATTTGATAAGTGAAGTTGGAATCATTGCTCGTTGAGTACTTTGTAACTTGTGGGGTCATCACGACCCTCCCATCTTCAGCAGATAATTTATTTTCACCTCTCCGGACAGCAGCATCTTATTGATGGTGGGAATGTCGTAACCGTTGTCTTGAACTGTGCCAGGGATGTGCATGATCTAACATGAATGGGTAAGGCGTTCCAAAGACGTGGCCGCTGCAATTGAAAATGCTCTGTCCACCAGTGATTTGAACGCGGTTCACACAGAAGGCACTTGTCAATGCAAAAAGGTTGCTTAAATATTTACTCAACATTTTACACAACGTTGTTCAAGTATCAACCGCTCAACTGTTGAGTAAAATTTGCCGTTGGATAACATGTTTTCACCAACAGTTGAACAATTCTAGTTGCTCAAAAGGTCGGCAATTATATTCACTCAACAGTTGTTCAAGTATGCAACAGCTCAACTGTTGAGCATTTTTAACAATTTGTTGAGTGTTTTATTGTTTATTGGTTGTGGGCTTTTATTTAGTGGTTTGTTGAGTATTTTAAACCTATACGAACATGACGAAATAAGCTTATTACATGGACGACCACAGAGATTTAGACCGATCTATCACATCATCTTCTTGACAGACCAAGCTTCAAACATTCAAAACCGGACTCACAAAACGCCTGTCAGATGTCACAAACTCTGATGTTGATGTGGATTCACCGTTTTATTTACCAGATTATAATTTATCCAGATCCAGAGATCTCAGCTCGTGCAAACAGTTGCTCGTGCACAAGACGCCATAATGATTTGAAAGACGCAATCACGAAATTGGCTTTTTGGAAAACAGTTGCCTAAAATTTCACATGTGTGTAACTTGCATCAACTGTTGCGTGATTTTCCTTTAAAATGCTCATGCTAATAAAAGTACTTTTAGCAACGTATTTTAAGCAACCTTCTTGCAGTGTACGAGTAGGTATGTATGGTTTAAGAAAACATGTGATATACTGCGGTGCCATATCAATTAAAGCCTTAAAAACACTGAGCAACAATATTCTGTTACCAACCGGCAGCCAATGTCACTTCTTTAATACGGGAGTGATGTGAGATCTCTTCCTAGTTAGAGTGACCAAGCAATTGAGTGACCAAGCTGATCCAACAATTTGTTTAGTGCCATGAGGATTTAAGTACTTTCTTATTCTACTAATGTTTCTGATATGAAATGAAGCAGGACGAACAATATTAGATATATGAGCATTAAGAGACATTGATGAATCAAAAATACGTAACCATGTTTACCAAATTTAGTTTGAACAGGAACGAAGTAATCAAGAGAAAAATAGAAATTTCGGACTATGAAATGGGTGGTAAAAATGTTTTATGTATCCTGTTTTCTTGACTCCTGGATTAAGAAGATCGTGGAAAATAACAGTGCAACATGGACAAATATTGCACTTTACAATGTCAACAAAACTGGCATGGGTTACACATTTTATTGATTGTAACTGTTTGTGATAATGCTTTGAGATTAGTTGGAATAATATCGTCAAGGACATTTTTGATTTGATTTTTTGAATTTTGTAATTGCTGTAATTATTGAACTATTATTCAAATGAATATAAAAGTATACATTTTTGGAAAGGAAATGGATCATAGAATCAGAAAATGCTGATTTTTAGAGAAAATCACAAAATTCACCTTTTTTTTACCCTTTTTTTTTTGAACAAAGCTAACAAAAATATTTTTGAGTAAAAAATTCATCATCAAAAATATATACTTTTATATACATTTGAGTCATAGTTCAATAATAACAGCACTCACAATTTGTTTAAAAAAAACCTTCCTTAAGTCCCCACGTTTACAACAAGACTCTATTTGTGACCCGTCATGTCGGAGGCCCGAGTCAATTCTGTGTTATTGGTATGATTTGAAAGAGAACATTTAAAGCTTTGATATGATACCTTGTTGAGTAATCGGACTTTGTAATCACCAGATATGAATTGAAGAAGCATATTTTTGTATATTATTATCTTTATATTTCACCAAATATATTGCCCTCTATCTCAAAACTGTGTTTGCCGACAACATGTCTTTATTGTTCTAATTTAACCATTTTGTTCAAATAATTGTTGACATCGCTTTTTTCGGGATGCATACTTCCAACATCGTAAATAATAGGTTAATAAATTGTTTGTAATTGCTAAACGTTGTATTAGTAAATTAAGATACGGAAATCCCCCAATTTGCTTTTGCTTTTTGAAGCTGAATTGAGAATGAGGACCTTTTTTATTTTGATATATTGTATAGCCTATATGATAGGAAATAATGATAAATGGACGAGTGTTTTAAACACAGTGGAATTTAACCCAAAAAAGTACTATAATAACTTCAACATCGAAACGTTTAATGTGCAAATTAAATTACCTTTGATCAATCGAATACTTGCATGAAATTATTATATCTAGCGTGGTAAATTGAAAAATGAAAAGAAAAAAAAGATGTTGTTGTTTGTTTCATCATCCATGTTGGTTTGTTTGTTTAAATATATCGCTATTAGCGGACAGACTGGGGTAGCAAGATAGCCTGTCCTTTCGTGCTTCATGTGGAAACGCAAGACCCACTAAATAATGTCCCTCTACTCCGGGAATAAGTAATAAAAGTAATGAACTAATGAACCAAAAAAGAGCGACCGAACAAAAAATAATGACTAGATCTAGTTCTGGTCTGAGACCAGGGCACCTTGATTTTTATGAGAAAATGATCCCTAGTGACCTCTTCTTGACCTTTGACCTGGTTATGATGATTGGCTTTTTGTCTTGCCTTATCGAACCAAACAATATAAAACAGGTCCGATCTAATTCGGAGCATGTCTTGAGTTTTACCCATGCAAAGTTCAATGACCCCTCTTGACCCCATATGACACGCCAATTTTAAACGCTTAAATCGCTGTATGTGCATGGACCCAAGGAATCTTTTGAATAATTCTGACATTCATCAGTCATTTTCTCTGAGACAAGAAGCATTTTAAGTGATATGGTAAGCAAATCAACATTTTGACTCCTACCCCACATATGTTTTGATTTTAAAAATCGAACTATTATACATGCGTACGATCTTAAGGAATATGTTAACCGATTTTGACGATCCTAGGTCATTTCACTCAATTGCAAGGGCGTTTTAAGTGAAAACGTTTTGACCCCTAGTGACTCCCCTGTGACCTTTGACCCCAAACTGTGAGGTCCTGTAATGAAGGTCTGGTAGAGGGTCCTACTGACCAAGTCTGGTGATTGTAGCATGTAAACTGTAGGAGAAGAAGCATTTTGTAGATGGGTTAGAAAGAGGAAGCAGGAACAAACGGCAGAGATAGAGAGGGAAATAAAAGAAGAAAAAAATACTTCTTTTATTGAATAAATAGTGCGCATTAAGCACTCCTTGTTACGCGTCCGTCTCAGAAACGCACTGACACCCCATCCACACTCACACCGGTACCAGCTCACGGAAAAAAGTGTTTAAGGGGGAAAACCGCGCAGATTCTCTCTTTAACATGTTCAGGTGTAGAAGGAGATTTATTCCCCTGGATTTATAGTCCGGCATGCACAATTAAGTAAAGGGCATTCATCTCTACACGCTACACGAAAGTTGGGTGTATTACATACGAGGGGCATTCAATAAATACCTGCAACCATTGAAAATCTCTGAACCGTGACACGTGTCAGTAAAATAAACTTATGACAGAAAATCTCGAACACGTAGGTCATTTATATCATTACATTTCAGCACTGTGAATACCGTGATCTCAGGGCACTGGTTAGGGAATTCAATGTTACAATGGCTGGAAATTTGAAAGACAAGTTTATGGCATGCATTAAGTGCAACATTGGAAACTGCATCATTTGTTATTCAAACGGCCACTGCTTCATCAATATTGGTGCTATTGTGACTTATGAGGTGTCAAAATGCGCAGGAATTTTTTTCCCCCTGTTTTTTACAATATTTCGAATTTATTAACAGTCTTAGGAATTAAACATAGGGTGTCTCAAAAAGTGGTTACTATATTTGTGTGCCGTGTTTATATGCGTTAACAGTGTTAATATTGGCGCTTGATTTATAATGCTGATTCTTGTCAATTTTCAGTGCCCAGAGACCATGATGTTTATAGTACTGAAATTACATGATAAAAATGACCCACATGTTTGCAATTTTTCCGTGAGAAAGGGGTAGGGATTACAATGTAAGTATCATAAGTTTATTTTATTGACACATGTCACGGTTCAGAGATTTTCAATGGTTGCAGGTATTTATTGAATGCCCCTCGTAGTAAGGAATGTTGGTTTTTTACCATTTATACGAAATTTGTACTTAGCAAAAATGTAGTAAATATCAAATGTTTCAAACTTACCATGTTTCAAAGCTCACATTAGAAATGACCATTTTGACGTATGCATGTTGGGACAAAGACTTTGGTGTACCAGTATCGCACAATACTGGCACATGATATTTGCCAGTATTGCTCGATTTTGGTACAAATTATTTGTTCCAGTATCGTTCGATACTGTAACACCAAATTGTGTTCCAGTATGACTGACATTGGAACGTTTGTATGTTCTAGTATCGGGCGATACTGGTTCAAATTTTACCAGTAGTGATTTGTCCCAATATTTGAAGATACTAGTACATAACTGTGTTCCAGTATTGCCCGATACTGGAACATTTCATATGTGCCAGTATCGTCTAATACTGGAACATAGACTTTGTGGGACCTAATTCCCTGTGTCATTTATAATTGTCATTTATAATTGCTGTTTTTTAAAAAATAATTATATGTCACCCACTGTGCAATATTAGCTATATTTAGGCGACTTTAATAATATTGATGATACCTTTTAATCTCTTTTAGCTTTTTTAATTTTCAATTAAATCTTTGTATACATTTCTATGTGCAATTTGATGTTTTTATACCAATGTAATAACCATGTAATTCAGCTTTTAGCTGCGATTTGGTGAGAATAAACTATAACTATATAACTATAGCTAAAGGACCGTTCATTATTTATGGTGGAGGGGGTTGGGTAAACTATAGGGGGGTCATGTAACATTCATATGTTGAAATAGGGGGGGGGGGGTTATGTAACTTTTTATTCTTAAACAGGGGGGTTGTGTAACTTTTTTTTAAACTTAAAGATGATTGGGGTGATTTTAGAGGTTATTTTGGAGTGTAAATGCCTTTTTTCCCTGCGCTTCACGCATATTTTCTTAAAACCTATCGATTTCAAAAACATTAACTATGAGACTACTTATGGACAGCAAATCTTTTCTGTGCCTCGGACGATCTGTTAGAAAAACATCTATACAGGCCTAATCATCAACGGTCGAGATTAGAGCCACAGGATGTACACGTGAAAAGGCATATTATGTGATCTTTTCAGGGGGCGACATTCATGGTTTTTTTTCAGAAAGTAGATTTTCTTGCATATTTACATTTCTGATTATAAATCATGAATATATTCTGAGTTACAGAGCGATACGATTCCTAATTACTTCAGAATCATAGTTTTAGACTAGTGATTTTACTTGAGTGAAAAAAAGTTGTCGCGTAGACCTGGACTTTTGGACTTAGACTTTTTGTGCTAGGTGTAGATTACATTCCATCCAGACATTCCAAGAGTAATACTTAAATGCATTATCTTTTTACTAGAGTAAATCATAAGTATACAGGGTGTCTCTAAAAAGGTTGTGTTTACGGAGCATGTTTTTTAAGGGCCCCGCAGGGTTTCGGAGGATACACGAATCACATTAGTATACACTAATACGTCACATGACTCATTGACCACATTGTTTTACATTGTTCTCAATACAAAGATAATGCATACAAGTATTACTCTGGGAATGTGTGGATGGAATGTAATCTACACCTAGCACAAAAAGTCCCTGACCAGGTGCTTACCCCCTCCCTTGATTCCACCCTTTCGGCAACTTCTACCCCCACCCACCCCCACCCCCGCCCTCATGTTGCCCCACCACATTCTGAACGGTCCCTAACGCAAAACTAGTTGAAACTAAATTCGCGTGAGGCGGTAACTTCAAACCCCCTCCGCCCCCCCTTCATTTTTCCCCCCTCATTTTGCCCAGCTCCCCTCACCACCACCACAGTATTTCTGAACACTCCCTAACGCAAACAAATCAAACTGAATTCGCGCGAAGCGAGCAGGAATGAACTCATCGCTTGAGTTCCCAAAACATTTTGGTTCCCTTTCGGCAATTTCAAACTTGTTATCCCTCTTCATTTTGCCCATCCCCAAAATGTGTCTAAAACACGGAAATGACACCCTCCCTTTAGTTCCCAACCGCAAAAAATCCCCCTCCCTTGATTCCACCCTTTCAGCAACTTCACCCCCCCCCCATTACCAAATTACTAAAAATAAATTCCAAAACAGTCAGAATATGGTGTACCACTCATCACATAATGTCAAATATGGAAAAGAAAAGAAAAATAATCATTTCATAATCACCCATAATACACCAATTGCTAAGCAACCTAACCCGGAAGTAAAAACACAGTCGGCCATGTTGGTGTCCGGCATTCCCTACACAAAATGTTGACTGCCTAGCTCCATTCAATGTCTCCCATCCCAATACACAGCGTATGTAGGCCTGTATACACACACTACATGTTATACCAACCCTTCTAACATGCCCATTATGTATCAGATACTGCTCATCTCCAAATTTTATTTTCAAACCATCATATTCTTTAAAATCTCCATTTTTACATCAGACCATTTTTTAGTGTACACATTTTCCTGCCTTCACAGATTTTCGTAGTTTGCTTCCAGATTTATCACTCAATGTATCTTTTCACAGCGTCAAACCAGACAAAACAAGTGTCCTGAACGTTAGAGGGCGGTATTTCAACCCTGATGATATGTAGCTGGCAGCCAGGGCTGGATATACTGTGAGTGTCCGGCATTCCCTACTGTCCGGTATTCCCTACAGGTACCCTATAGCGTTTTTAGCACTAACCTTGCAAATTAGCGCCAATTGCGTAAGTTGCATCAACCTTGTTAATAGCGATAATAGCGTTTGATTGCAAGCCTATAAACCACCGGTACCCTCCTTCGTATTGAGAACATGGCATGCGTAAATGATAACCACGTGGACTTTGGCAATGTCTACCATAGCGATGAAGACAGCGACGAAGATTCACAGTGCTCATATCACACTGAAGATTATGACGACGACGATGACAAGCAACAAATGCTTTTTTTTCAGATTTCGAAGATTACCACGTGGAAGATGCCAATATCTACAGTAACCATGGCAACCACAGCGAGAAGATTTACAGTACTCATATCACAATGAAGAGTATGACGGAAGAAAAAAAAAGGACGAGAGGTGTGTTTAAAAGATGTTCCGCAAAATTCGCAAAGCAATACTATGGAAACAAAGATCGGGAAGGTCATAAGGAGAAGGTCATCATCACCGCTAGTGATAAAGCCAAACAAAATCCGACAAGACTCTCCCGTCATGTAATCTTAAATGGTCACCAATTCTACATGAAGCAACGTCTTCTTTACTACATATATTTTATGTTTCATATCAAAAACAAAACAAAACCAATCTCAGTCACAATGCATTCATGCAGCCAGGCGCGGATACAGGGGTGGGGGGGGGGGGGTCTCGACGGGCCCGGCCCCCTTCCACCAAAAAAAAAGGAAAGAAAAGGAAGGAAAAAAAGGGGAAAAAAGGGGGGGGGGGGGGGGGGAGGAAGAAAGGGGAAAAAGACAAAGAGAGGAAGAAGAGAGAACAAACGAAAAAGTGCTGGATCCGCGCCAGACAAAGGATTATGAATTGTTCAACGATTTCTCAAAAATTATTCAGTTCCAAATGTCACAATTTTCTCCCAGGCCAATGCTCTTTACCATATGGGAGGCACCTATGGTTTAAGGGCCTATGTTAGTACAACTTCATATGGTCATCGTAGTTTTCGCCATGCATCTTGTGAACTCTGGAACAAATTACCATTTCATATTAAGAACTCTCAGACTCTTAATCAATTCAAATCATCTCTGAAAACATATCTCTTTGAAATGGCATTTGTAACATTTAATTTTATTTTGTATCTTTAGTTTCCTGGTATATTGTGTCTTTCATGTGTTTTGCTCTGTTTTTTGTTGCTTTCTTTTGTTATTTGTAAGCGCTATGGGACTTCGGTGTAAAGCGCTATACAAGAGTCGTTGTATTATTATATTCAACTCTAAATCGTACTACCAAATCAAAAGGATTATTGCCTAAGTCACGCGTGTGTCTTTGGAGACTAACTATTTAGACAGTGAAGGTGTTTTATAAGTGTAGACAGGTGATTGTAGTGCCAGAGTCTGGATTTAAAAAAAGTAGTGAATTTCTAAGAACTTTTATAATAAAGTTTTCTGAAGTGAATATAAAGAAAACCAAGTTGTTGACAGGAAATTGAGCATTGCCCGTTAACCCCGTCAGGGGTTACTTCCGGTCACGAGGCACTTTTTTCCCGCCATCATTTTGTCTCGGGGTTCACACCGCACCATTTCGTGCATTCTGTCTTGCGACTGCAACCGCAACACACTTGCTCAGAGGAGTATAAAAATAATCAATTGTATCGCTCGATCTCGTTTTCTTCGCTTCACGGCGTCTCTTTCAATTTTTTTACGGCTGTCGCCAAATGTTAAGTATTTTATACCAAATCGGTTGATCATCAGCCGGTTTTGGTTCCGTACGAGGAAGAAAATGTACTCTTATTCGAAGTTCTGGATCATAGGCTGGCCGTCATATATATAGTACGAGCGATGCGCTGACTGCATCATCACCATAGCTAGTCGAGGGCAAACTACGGCAAGAATATCAGGGTTTCTATACCTGCCAATCCGACTCCTGATGATACCGTGTAAATGTGGCAAGCTTGAAATCAGATAAATGTAGGTGAGAATAATTATGCTATGTTACAATCAATCAGGAGATAGCTATAATAGGTTGTTATCCTCGAAATAGTATTGGTTTTATTGCAATTTCCAATGAATATTCCAAACCTATTTGGCTACCGCTGGCGTCATATACGGCTAGTCAAAAATAATGGGCTATATAAATATCTTTGTATTGACGGTAGGGCTAACATAATCGGGCTTGTTATCCTGGTTACATTTGTACCTCCTTTTCAATCGGGTTTAGATCTCATTATACAGATCTTATGGGTATGCCTATGTAATAAAGTTAAATTGATCGTTTCTCTGCAAGACCTATTCAGGTTCTATCTTGTATTGTAGGAAACTGACACGGTTACGTGGGTTAGGATATTAGGGTAGGTCTCGCTTTGCTGGGTTTACAAATCCGTTATCCTTACAATAGCATGATTAAGCCGATAAGTGGATTTTTGGAAGGTTTGACAATCAGAATCGATTGGATACGCCAGCCACCTTTCATTGAATACCTGGTTTGTTATACGAGTGTCTGGATCGGTGTATTGAACTGGTCCGGGTAAATCAGTCGGATGATTCTTTCCACTGTTTCAAAAGTGTATGTCCATACAAGTAAATAAAATAAATAAAATAAAAATAATACGTGATATAGCGGGTATGGTATTTTAATTTATAAAGGCTGTACTCCGGCTAGACGTTTGGGAAATGCTATTTTCAGTGGTTCCTTTTATCCTTCGGTACGCTAGGAGGTTTAATAATTAGGTTTCGGTTTATTTTACTCCCAAATATTTTAAGGTTAATTTGGTGAGCATATAGGGGCATCTTTTATCGGTGCTTTCAATAAATCCCGCATATAATATAGGACGGTTTTGATCTAGCCAGGTCCGTTTTAATAATAGAGGGCGCTATTTGTATTACGGGCGTTGCATAGCGGATTTCATCTGGGACGCTCTCCGGGAGGGATTTATGTGGCTCGCTCGCCTGTCTGTGTGGATTTGTCTACAGCTTTCACCAGAAAATCCTAACATCGTAAATAACAGTTAGTGTTCCAGCGTTTGAGGGTAAATATGTAGAAGTTAACCTTGTTTTCAACGGCGGGGGTAAATTATGATTGCTGCCGGGTCTTTTAAAGTTTTGATGTTTACGCATGACATTTTTTATGCAATGAGTTTCCTCTGCCTTTTCAACCTACTCAACTGATAAATAATCAGTCAATCTTTCGCGAGAGTGGGTAAGCTTTTGCTCACGGTGTATAGTCTTTGGTTTGCTGTTACTCATGAGGGCATAAATAAGATTAAAAAATATAGAATTAAAGATCAAAAGCAATTGTTCCTTTCTGCATAATATCACTGTTCTCGGTGTGCATACATTATATAACACTTGTAAGTAAATGGTATATTTTGCTTGTTTTGCTGCTGTTTGTTTGCTTGTTTATCACTTGCAGATAATTGTTTTGAAGCTATCCATCAATGTGTTGCCACACACGTTACGGGTCCAGTCACCGTCATCTTACTTACCCATGCACCATTTCTTCAAATATTCAACCAGCATCGAGATTTCAAGGTTTATCGTATTCCAGTCAAAGTGCTGTCATCTTAAATCAAAATACTAAATGGGAGCAAGGTATAAAGTCTGAAGTAGCTGGTCTATTATACAACTCGCAGCCATGGTAATACGCTGGTTTAACCATTATAACTCGCAGCCATGGTAATACGCTGGTTTAACCATTTATGCCTTCGAATGCACAGTGATAGTCAAACGCAATAATCCACAGCCTCATCAAGCCAGGCACACCAAAACATCGTGCTTTCGTTTAGCAGCAGTAATGTGCAGTAATTTGTCATAACATAAGTCGATGCATATTTAAATGACGAGGCTAACATGTCTTCGTTGACCATGCATCTATAAACATTTTCTGATCAGAAGGGACATACTAAAGTGTTCAGCAGATAAAATGGTCAGGTGCACAAATATTAGAATCTGCTTCCAACGTATGATTGCTATCCGGATTCAAGGCCTACGCCTTTGCGTCAGTCAACATAGAGGGCCTGTTTTCATCTGCAATCCAGTCAGTAATAGGCTAGTTTACACTAGCCCTAATTCAGGTACCGTGGTGGATTTTCTATTACAGTCCATATGTTTACATTAATTGAATATTAATTATTACTGTCTTTGTACTTGTAGTGTCGTTATAGTCCGTCGGTTAATTGGACATGACCTTCTCCATCATTGATATTAAAATTACTATTTATTACAAATAGAGTTGTTGCTCATCAATAACGGTAATTTAAAAAGAGATAATTTAAATAATAATAATAATAATCCTAATAATAATAAAAATAATCCAAATAGTGGAATAAGGCGAATTTTCTTTGACAAAAATTCGCCTTAACGTCATTTTAAACCATTCATATCAACGAGCAAAAAACGGAATAAAACGCATTGTTCTCTGTCGCCTTAATGACGGTTTTAGGCGTATAATAATAATAGGGGGAACGAAAAGACATGATGGAAAAATACAAATACAAATAAATTTGCAAATAAGTTAGGTTATGTATGATGTCTCTTCATATTGGAGGGGATAAATGTTAAGTATCATAATTATTTGGTTATATTTAATCTTAGTCGGTTAGTCCATTCACTGGAATATTAATCAGTATGTCCTCACCGGTATGGTATGTATTAGAATTATTACATAATAAAGCATTTATAATTTTGGAGTTGGCTAACACGTAGACCTACAATGTATGCACCTTACTATTGTTACATCTTGGTTTATCCATAGATTATAATCTAGGCGGGGATGGATAAGTGTGTGCTAAACATAGATCAGCTTCACACATCATTTCAATAGAGATAATCCGGGAGATAATCATCCCTGTATTGACGATCATGGTTTAAAAGAACACTTGGTGCTTTACGCTACACACTCCGACACACGGGGGTTTACGAGGTGTATAGGGTGTTATAAATAAATTCAATCCTAAATACGGTATTACATAATGTTATCCCGTTGAAGGTTTTAAACATCACAAAACGGTTGTTACGCTATAAGTGCATGTATAATGGCTGGATTGAATTATAATAAGATCATATTATTTTACATGTATTAAAGCATTGGTTAGGCACCTTGCGCCTTGCAATTAGTGGTCAATTGATCAGCTATCAGCGTTTACAGGTCGGTGGTTCGTTCCTCAGTATTACAGGTTTCCATAAAACTGGCGAGAGCCTAGCAGTCTTTAGTTGGACATGTACTAAACCGTTAAAGGGGTAGTTAGTAGGGACTCGTACTCCACTACTATCATTACTCATGCCAGGAAATATAATGTTAATAGTGCATAAAATAAATATAACAAATAAATAAATAAAATTGCACATTTGAGACAAGACATCTCGGTATAGTCATTCTAGCACATAATCGGGCTTAATCCGGCGACATCCACATGTCAATTGGTTTAAAAAATCATTTTCAACAAGTTCAATTCTACTGTACATGAACCATGAATCTAAACCTGTAAAAGGGTAGTTAGTAGGTCTCGTACTCCACTACTATCATCTCTCATGCCAGGACATAATATAATGTTAATAGTGCATAAACTAAATATAAATAATAAATACAATTGCACACGTGAGACAAGATATCTCGGTATAGTCCTTCTAGCACCGCTGTCAAATTGTTAGATTGGACGAAACAGTGTAAATACCATTGAATGGGATCTTTTAAGATTTGTTTGGTCAGTTTTATCAACAGCATATAGAAAGAAAAAAAAAGAAAAAAAGAAAAAAAAGGAAAAAATCGATTGGTTTAGTCAATAAGACATCCAGGATTATTCTAGCTTTAATAGTCTGAATTTGTCTGAATTTATCATGAAGTTGTGGCTTTTCTGCCTTCCAACCAGTGATAGATATGAGTCCGTAATCAGGGGGGGGGGGGGGGGTCTTTTTCTGTTGGGGCAAAGTCCCTGATGAGTCCTTTGTTGGGTGCTTTTGCTTATGTGGGTCGTTTTTAAGGCCTCAAATTGGTGTATTTTCATCAGAAAATTGGAAATAAGTAATGAATTAATCTCATTGGTGTTTATAAAAATGTATTGGTACAGTCATTGTATTAAAGTGTACCTATCTGCCTTTGCGTCTTTGCGTAGACATAGACTTGGACTTTTTCAAATTGTACTACATTTAGCTACAAATTAAAATTGAAAAGGAAATGTCATATTTAAGAATTTGATAGCTTAATAACAGTTCCTTTCCGGACTCATTCAAATATTGTCTTAACCGTCCATCCACATGGCGGAACCGAAAGGTCGCTGGAATAAATTTGCTAAAATTTAATAATTAATCTCATTGAAATGAGAACAGTGAGAGGTATAGATAGACATAGTAATAATTATACCGATCTGCTTTGTGTGGTCTTAATTGTATCATCAAACTCGCACTAATTCCAAATTAAAATAAATATGTCAGGTTTTAGAATTTGAACAACTTTCAGATTTTTGGCATCCGATATTCACATATCGTGCTTAATCCGGCGACATCCACATGTCAATTGGTTTACAAATTATTTTCAACAAATTCAATTCTACTGTACATGAATCCCTCTCGTAGGGAACTAAAATATCAAACTTGTCAAGTTTGTATTTGTTGTGTTTGGAAAATTAATATCAATGTTGTGTGCGATCACATGACTGACCATGGGTCATGGTGAATAAATTTGATGTTGTTTCGGTTGCAGTTACAAGCTACCACTACCATTTGTTGTGTCATGTCTCAAGTTCATCTGTCAACAATGTTAGAATGAGCATAGTCAAATTGCCTAAGTCACAGTTTGTTGATGTTAAGTGTAAAGTAAAATTCACAATTGCCTAAGTCACCACGGTATATGTTGTTAAAGTCGTTTTAGTTGGTTACGTAATACTATTGAGACATGACAACATAGACATAATTTTTGTCTTGTATCAACATGGTACACAGTAAAAAAAAAAGGTGAACAACATGTTTAAAAAATTGAACAACTGCTGTTTAACGGGTGAGCTGAGCAACTTGTTGCTCAAAATATTAAACATCTGGGGTTGTTTAAAGTTTTAAACACCTAGTTGTTTAACTTTTTAAACAACATGTTTAAAATCAGATTTTACACATTGGTGTTGTTTAAAAATTGTTGTTCAATTTTCAAGGGTTGTTTAAAGAAAGTTGTTCAATCCTCATGGGTTGTTCAAAGAAAGTTGTTCAATCATCTTGGGTTGTTCAAAGAAAGTTGTTCAATCATCTTGGGTTGTTCAAAGAAAGTTGTTCAATCCTCATGGATGAAATTGGCCTGTTTAAATAACCAGGGTTGTTTAATGGTGGTTGTTTAAAACTGCAGGGTTGTTTAAATGATGGTTGTTAAAAAAACAGGGTTGTTTAATGGTAGTTGTTTAAAATTCCAGCACGATTTGAAGACTTGAATTTCTTGTGTTGAAGTACACAGACAGAACGGCAGAACTGTCGAATTCGAATGCCTTCTGTCTGTGGAGCAAAATCGCGAAATTAAAATTATATTTTTGCAAAAAATATCCATCTTCGCCGTCTATCATCAAACTATATCGGTTCTTTGGTCATCATATTTCATTATTTTCTTGATTGTATTTCCCCATCTTGTCAGCAAAATCTTTAAAATTATGATTTAAAATCGAAATTTGTTTACCGAATGAAATACGGCGGCCATTAATTTGAAGCATATCGCAAACGAATCATTGTGACACGTGACTTGTGACGTCACAAGTAAACAACGTTGTTCAAGATCACTTTGTATTGATGTGAACGCCGTTTTTTATACTGTAAACAACACCTGTTTAAAAAAATGTTGTCTTTGAACAACGATGTATAACTTTTACACATCTGTTGTTTGAAAAAGTGTACAACCGAAATTGAACAGCGATATTTTGTACATCGTTTTCTCTGTGTACTATGCCTTAAAATGGTTAATGAAAGTAACAAAGTAACAAAACCCGATATTTTTTTTAAAATTTGTCTCAAAAGTAGTAAATATGACAATTATATGGCAATTATTTTATTAAGCTGACGATATTATAATGAGTGTGGAGTTTCTTGTATTGTATCACATGTCTTGCCTGTTAACCTGATTTAGATGGAGTTCGTGAGCGCGACTTGTTACGGTTGTGAAACAGTCCCAAACATATGCAACCAAAATGAAAGTTGAGTGGAGTACCCCGGCATAGGAAGCCATATCCTCAACTCATCTATCATATTGTACAGGGTGTCCCAAAAGTCTATGCACGTTTTTGAAGAGTCATATCTCATAAAATATAAATCATATGGTATAAATTTAACCATATTTTGATAGACGAGATTTGGGAAATTATTTTGATACCAAACACAACCGTATTGGTGAACCACCAACATTATAAAACTGGTTGAAAGTTTTTGGCCGTGTGAGACCTACCCATACCAAGTGCCGCACATTGTTGCTAAAACCAGGTGCGCATAAATTAACGGTATGAAAGCAACGTTGCGCATTAGTCACAGTTCACTGCTTACCTTGAAACATTAATGTTATTACCAAACTCGGTCACTCACATCATAAATAGGCGCAGTAGATAGATCATTGCACAGCAAAAGTCTTCATTCAAGATGGTTTACAGCATAGATAATCGAATACAAATTGTATGGTTCTACGCTGAAACAAATTCAGTTCAACTTACTCAACAAAAGTTCAGAAAACATTTCAAAGTGAAACGCGCACCAGGAAAAATATCCATTCTGGAGTGGGTGGATACATTTTTGAACACAGGAACTGTGCATGATTTGTCTCGATGTGGTAGAAAAATACTGGTTGATCAACAAGTCACATTGATGTTATAAGACCAAAGAGATCTATTCGCCGACTTTCCGCAGAAAACCAGATTAAAAGATCAACTGTTCACAGAATTTTGCGTAAGGACTTGAAGAAGTTTCCATACAAGATTCAGATCAAACAACACATTTAAACTATAGAAACTAAAATTATGTGTGATACAGTTTGTTATTATAAATGGGATCACTGTAAGGTAAAATTTTAAATATTACATTTGACGGATCACTTTCCGTGTAACCAACTCTACCCGTCTTTTTGTTAATCTCAATAGGTATGGATTTATGAACTTTATTCCTCCGAAGTATAAAATTACATTTTTGCAGTAATACATTATTTTTCTTCTAGGGTGGTATTACAAACAGATGTTACTCCAATGTTTGGTATCAAAATTATTTCCCACATCTCCTCTTTCTAAATATGTATTCATATTTTCAATACGACTTATATTTTGTGAAATACAAAGCTTCAAAGTCGTGCATAGACTTTTGGAACACCCTGTATATAATGAACTAAGGTCATTTTTAATATGTCGCAGTCTACAGAGTGTGTCGAATTTAATGCATATAGTTGTTGTGACGTGGTTTTAGGGAAAATACTCGCATGGCGGAGAGGGGATCAAAACACACAGAATAAATATAACGGATATAGCTTCCAAGTTATTTATATATACATTTCATTAATTCATCATAAATAGTTCACTTACTCATATTATAAACGAACACAGCACCCAGCATCTAGACTATCCTAAAGAAATGACATGACACGCATCAATCGTGAGCTTCTGTAATTCAGAGCTCACTATTCCTGTTGTGTGAAGTGAAAACTATATGGCCTAAACTTATCATGAGGTGTTGTCAGCGTGGCACGAAGACTTGAATTGGTCAGAGATATTGGCGCGTAGACTGAATGGGATTCAGAATACGGAAGTACGGTGTTGCCATTTCAAGTCAATCATGGCCTGAATTCTAGATATGAAAATACCTAATAGAATTAATAATATCAATATAAATTTAGCGTCACAACATAGTTAAGGCCTCATGGAACGTACGTGCCTTCATTAAGTGCGGGTAGCTATAAGGGTGTTTAGAGATTCCAGATAAAACAACCAAAGACAATTTTCGAAGGGCGACTCAATTTTGCCTTACCATGACAAGAAAGTGGAGATCAGTACCTTAAAATGAGCTATTTACTAATTAAGCACTTACTTGACACTGGTCTTTCCTGTGAAAAGCTGTTTGGGAGCTACATTGATGTCAAGCAAGCGAGACGGCATTTCTTTTGGGACACTCTGCAATTTTATTTAACAGTTCGATTGGAGCTGGGTCGGTCAGGAAGAAGGAAACGGTGCTTCAAAATACAAAACCACTGATGTAAGCATCACAGTGCTTTTACCCGTAGGCTATACGTGTTTATCCACCCACGCCGAAACTGAAAGACGCCAATACAAATTAAGAATAAGATGCTCCAAAAGTTTGTTTTCACAACATCGGACAAACTGTTGCGTTAAGAAACCCGTTTTCATTCCTCATCGTGATCGTGACTACAGAACGTGTCGTATCAAAAATGTCTTAACTTTTAAATGGGCAACTGGTCGAACTTAGCGTATGAATATCCGTAGGAAGCTTTGTTGCAATTGGTTACAGGTGCAGGCATCGCCGCTTGTCTGACTAGACAACTTCCAGTGTATATACCCCGCGTGAACTCCGTGCAAAATTGAATATTCTCAAGGTCATGTCGACAGTTTTGAGAGAAGACACTGTGTTCACTTCTCCAATGACCACGCCTACTATCGATTACCATACTCTTATCGATGATGGCTCCTCATCGGATGTTGCTCGTACTGTCCTTTTTGTGGCCAGTTTTGTCATTGGCCTCGTCAGCGTTGTCGGCAATGGAGTAGTGATCATTGTCTGTGTTTACGGTATCCTCTCCGCGGCATAACCAACGTGTTGGTCTGTAATCAGTCTTTAATCGACGCTGGCACCAGTGTCGTGTTCTTGCTACGTTATGTTATTACTGCACACGTGAGGCTATCAGAGGATTTGAACCCGAACACTGCAAATGTCGTGTGCAAGTTTTGGATTTCATCGTATCCGTTATGGGCGTTAGCGGTAGCGTCAACGGTCAATTTGGTGTACCTCAACTTGGAACGCTACATCGCTGTGTTCCACCCTACGAGCTATCGACGAAAATTGAAGCAAACGGGGGCTAAGCTTCTTGCCGTTCTTCCGTGGGTTTTCGGCTTCATTCATGAATTATTCTGGTCTCTCTTTGCGAATTCAGTAGAGCAAAACGAATGCGTACATCATTGGCGGAGCGCAGATTTAGCAAATACAATGGGCGTAATCAACATTTTGAACCAGTTCATTATACCATTGATAATAATTGGTTTTGTGTACACCAGAATTATTTTGAAACTTCGCGTCAGTGACCCATCCAATCCGCAAGAACCGAATCAAAAGAATAGACCAATGAACAGACGGATTTCTCGTAACATCATCAAAACTGTGGGCGTTGTGTCTCTATCATTTGTCGTCTGTTGGGCGCCAAATCAAGTGGTGTACTTCTATAGCAACCTCGGCGGATCTGTATAGGAACGGTTTTCTGTACAACTATACCGTAATGTCAGCCTTGTGTAACATGTGTGTAAATCCGTTCATCTACGCTTTTCATTATCAGAATTTTCGCTCCAACTTAGCAAAGGTATGGATGTCGTCTTGTCCGAAACTGATCTGGTGTGCCAGGTGGTGTGAAACAAATGATGAGAACAATGGGTCGACGTCCATGAATAATAGCTTCTCTTCCCGCCTTAAAGACACCAACATTATCACGTGATTACGTCAAAAGCGAACCATTCTACAAACTGACGGAATCATTCGTCATAGATAATCATTGCGAAAGGGCGTTTGATAAACCCAACTACATAATATTCCAGTCTTTCCACGCGGCTATTAGTTTTACCATATACAAAACAGATTTGTGAGAAACCTTTCCCGACTTTTAAGGTCTATCTCAAGGATAACTGAACCAATTCTAGGCATGTTTGTACTTATTTTAATGCATATATCCAAATATGGTAATTAAATTCAATAATTCTGACATTTGTGAAATATTTTGTGAAATGTTGGAATGTCGTCTGCAGGCGCCTGCCGCGTGGAACGTGTTAAATGTTTGTGCAGAGATTCCTGGAGGAGGAAATAGGATTTGAATATTTCATTAAATAATTTTGCAACGTTGTAGATTTGTATTAGATGTTGCGTTCGGGTTTCAGTGTTCAGACTCTTATCTTTAGTGATACACTTGATAAAGTGATAATCGGATTACTTCATTTCATGTAACACTGTGCTTGCGAATTGAGGTCAGGCATGGTTCCAGTTTTATACGAATGCCAAACCGTCAGACGTTTTAATGTGACGCAATGGTCTTCCGTATGAGTGTGGTGTCTATAAAATCCTCACGGCTAACATTCAGACGGAATCGGTGTAGTTTTATCTTCATCCCGTAATTGGTTGCCTTACTATTCAGTGGGCTATTTGAATAAGTTATAATGCCGTTGTGCTAGCATAACTTTTCAAGTGCTTTATTAACATCTTCAATCAGTGATCAATTAATGATAAAGAGTCATTCAGTGGAACAAATTGGTTATCACCGAGTTGACGCATGTGGAGTGTATAGTAATGTTATCGATCGATCGATCAATCCTTCAAGTTGGCATTATAAGTGACAGGTATTAATCGTATCCGATTTGACGAGGTAAGAGTATTGGTACACGTCACATTTTCCGTATCACGAAAAATCTTTGCGTCAATCCGATTGCGTCTATACTAAACCGTCTGACGATTTGGCATTCATACTAACATGAAGAAACTTGAAACCATGCCTCTGCGCCAATAGGCGGCGTTTGCTTGATAATTTATCACCCTATATCTACTGTATTTCACCTCGATTCCTACCGGATTCGCTTATTTCAACCTGATATATCTGAACACCTCATGAACTCGCAAAGCTCATGCAGGCAGACCTCGTGCAGTTTCTCATTGCGTAATCATGCATGGTTGGCCACAATGGACAAAAGAAAAATGTATTTCCCGAAGCAACACACGTAGATTAGTGGTCACGGACCAAACGGGCGAAGCGACGAGGGCGACCACTGTTCGATTCCCGACTTTCCCCCTAACACTTTAAGCCCGTTTATAGTTTGATTAAACTAATACCCCTGCGTGTCAGGATTAAGCATTTTTAGGCAGAATCTAATTGAAGTAACGTAAATAAATAATAAACAACTGTAAGCATATTCTTGTTTTTTTTAGTTTGAACACATTCTTTTGCTTCTTTTCCAATATAAAACACACTAGAGCGGTTCTCGGCTTTGGCGGTTCTCGGGGTTTATAGTTTTAGATTTTGAACAAAACCTGAATGGGTCCTGTTAGTGAATATATTTCGTTGGTGTCAGAGTATTATGGGTGAAATAATGAATGATATTGTAATGGAATGCAGTATTGTGGCGTATGGTTAGGTGTTGTAGCTGATGTCATGTGTTGAAAAAATAAATAAAAATACACACTAAAGCACACTAAATGAGGTCAAAGGTCACATAGGGGTCATGTCCCCCCCCCCCGTGTTCGTGTTTCTTTTCTCCAAGTGTGACGTCAATTATGCAACTTTAATGATTTGACCTATGGATGACCTTTGACCTCAGATGACCTCTAATTATGTTTTGACATGTTTTTCGGTGTTCATTGCACGATTTAACCCTTGTTGACCTTGGATTACCTCTAATGACCGATGACCTCAAATTAATTTTAGACATGCTCCCCGGTGTTCATGTTTCTTTTCTCCAAGTTTGACGTCAATCGGGCAACTTTTACGATTTGACCTCTGGATGACCTTTGAGTGACATCAGATGACCTCGGATGACCTTTAATTATTGTTTGACATGTTCCCCCGGTGTTCAGTGTACGATTTAACCCCTTGTTGACCTTTGATCTTGGATGACCTCTAATGACAGTTGACCTCGGATGGCCTCTAATTTATTTTAGACCTGTTCCCCCGTCGTTCATGTTTCTTTTCTCCAAGTTTTACGTCAATCGGGCAACTTTTACGATTTGACCTCTGGATGACCTTTGAGTGACATCAGATGACCTCTAATTATTGTTTGACATGTTCCCCCGGTGTTCAGTGTACGATTATACCCCTTGTTGACCTTTGAACTTGGATGTCAATCGGGCAACTTTTACGATTTGACCTCTGTATGACCTTTGACCTCAGATGACCTCGAAGTGTTTTTTGACATGTTCTCCCGGTGTTCATTGCACGATTTAACCCCCTTGTTGACCTTTGAACTTGGATGACCTCTAATCGTTGAACTCGGATGACCTCTAATTTATTTTCGACACGTTCACCCAGTGTTCATGTTTCTTTTCTCCAAGTTTGAAGTCAATCGAGCAACTTTTACGAGTTGACCCCTGGATGACCTTTGACCTCAGATGACCTATGCAAGTTAGACACCATAAAAATGTTCACCTGGCATTCATGTTTCTTTTCTCCAAGTTTGACGTCAATCGGGCAACTTTTACGATTTGACCTCTGGATGATCTTTGACCTCAGATGACCTATGCAAATTAGACCCAAACAAGTAGCCACAGTTTTTGACCATGGCCTTCCTATCGCTGACCAGGGGGATAAAAAGTGAAGGTAATTGGATTCAGATATCATGTTGAATGTTCAACTATCAGGCATCAAAATGTCCATGGTGACCTGAATTCAGGCAATTACTATTTTGAATTGTCTAAATTCGAGCAATTTTCTTAAAGATGTGGTAATTTCTTTAGTTTTAGGTAATGTTTGTCCTTTTAAAGCCAATTGAAAACACCTTAAGTTTTCAGCCTATTAATGTAAATCAATTCCCATGCCTGTAATATGTTTGCCTTGGTTTAATATCTCATCCTTCATATATTTTCAAGGGATACGGGCCTTTCAGATTTCAGACGAACTGATAAAATAAAATAAGTCACACTGTACTTATTTAAATATTAAGATTACAGGGGTATGCTGTTTTATTGAATTGGTGCATAAACATGGTTATTAACACATTGAATTGATGGACATATTCACAAAGCTAATCATATATTTTTAATCTTTGTAGATGTATTATTAATGGGGCATTTACGTGGAAGTGGGTTATGTAAACATGGTAAAGTGTCAAACGAAGGTAGCGATTTAACCAAGATGAGAGTGCTGCAGTTTTTGAATGGGGTGAACTTTGTAATAATCATAAACAAGAAGAGTCTTAAAAAAGACAAACATCGCTGAGGAGGGGGTAAATCTGTATAATATAAATTTGGGCAATATGAATTTATTGTTCGTTTCTACCAGGAAGGTATGTTCATAAACGTCATAATTGCTTTTGAACAAATACTACATTTACATTGTTGTCATAAACTGTTCACAGAATACATAGTTATTTTATGTGAAGAATTTGACACATTTTGATCACCCTTTATTTTTGTTTGACAATTAACCACGACCACCATGACTTGAAGGGCCTTTTATCTTTGGCTTCTCAAATTTGGAGTCCAATTCTTATTTAAATTCACTACGATAAACTGTATAGGATAAAATACAGTAAATTATATTTCATTGTAATAATTCTTTTGTTACACTGTAAATATTTCCTAAGTCACCCTGTATAGGCCTACTGGAACAAACATTTTATATTTTCTTTTTGTAAGAAAGCGCTACAGATTTAAGATGTTATTATTTTGTGTGAAAAAAATGATTGACCAGGTAATCACTGTGTAGACAGATGACTGGGAATAAGCAATAAACTATGTCTAAGTGTTTCCATTTAAGGCACAGCTTGCTGTTGCGTAGTGCCAAAAGAGTTTGGAGGTATCATTGTTAACTTTTGACTAGATCTATACACAAACATTATATTCTTAGTTAATCAGTTAAATGAAAATAGGTTTTGTTTACTTTTTTATTTAAATGTAATTGTAATTTTAAATCTTTGAATAATATAGGTATTCAAGAAATAAACCACATGGAATTATTTTACCGTACGCTTGTTGAATTATGGTTAAAATGTAAAAGAATAACAAACATTGATGAAACGAAGAATGACGAACCAGAAATTCTTTGGAATAACGAAAATATAAAATATAATGGCAAAACATTGTACTTCAAACATTGGATCCGAAATGGTTATATTATTGTATCATCATTGTACAACGAAGATGGTTAAAAAAAATCAATGCAGTACTTTAATGATAAAATTAAAAAGCCTGGTGGTGACATATTAGATTATCTAACGTTACTATCATCCATTCCAGAAAGCTGGAAAGAATATAAAAATACAAGTTCAAATAAAGTCCACCAAAATGGTATACAAAATAAACTGGTCTTTTATCCTTTAGAACAATGTACATCTAAAATTGTTCGTTGTAGATTGATTACTGACATTTCTGTCAAACCAATTTGCCAAATTTTCTGGGAAAGAAAATTTCCAAATTATAATTTCGTATGGGAGACCATTCGGAAAAACGTACCGTCCCACGCCAATGAAGCAAGGCTTATAACTTTAAACTGGAAAATCTTAAGTAATATATATCCTACAAATATTCTTTTAGAAAAAATGGGAATAGCAAGGAGCAACATGTGTGAAAAATGCAACGAGAAAGATTATTTAGAACACTTCTTTTTTAACTGCAAAATAATTAGAAAGATATGGTCAGAAATAAACAAAATGGTTACTAGGGAAACAGGGAAAACAATTAATATATCTCTTACTGATGCCATGTTTGGGTTTTGTAAAGGAAACGATAAAGAAAACAAGTATATAAATAGACTAATTGTAATTGCAAAGCTTTGCATAAGTAAATACAAATATGGGAAACACACAAATTTGATATTTTTATTTGAAAAAGAATTGAATATAAGAAAATGGTTAAAGTTATAAAGGCTTGCAATATTGTGTGCTGAATAGTTAGACTATGAAATGTAGAAATGTTTTAAAAGTGATTTTTGACAATTTTGAAGCAAATTTAGTACACGTAATATGCCATAACATGATATGTTATAAAGAATTATGTTAGATAGGTTTGTTTTTGTTGTTTTGATATGTTTCCATGTTAAATGTAAACGTGCACTATCATTATGAAGACACAAACTATATGTAAACCCGAATGTGACTGTTTAATTTGATTGTTTGTTCACTCAAACTTAGTCTTAAACGCAAAACTTATATGCGCTCGGATGATTTAATTACTTATATTTGAAATTTAAGTAAGTAAATCTTAAGCTTTGTTTTATATATTTGAAAATAGAAGAAAAAACACCCCAGAAAAAACCCAATAACACCAAAACAGTTATATGACTTCTTTTTCTGTTGTTGGTATACTCATAATTTTATTTTATTTTTGGACAAGATTTGAAATATCAGTATTTTGAGAGGATTATTTATATAGAAAAGTAAAATTCTGAATGATATGGCTATTTTGAGAAAAAATTTAAAAAAAATAAAAATAATAATAATATTAATAATTCAGTTTATGTTTTACAAAATAAGAGATTATTAAATTTATATATGTTTTGAATTTATTAATCTTTAAAAATATATATTTGTTATAGCGTATGATTTGGTCATGTGATGCAAACATGGATTAATATCGGTATTTATGAATATATGTATTGTAATGTGATCATGCTATGCAAAAGGTGTGAATGATAGAAAATAAATTTTAAAGAAAAAAATATATAGGGCCTATAATATACAACAATCTAAACATGATGCTCTGTATTATGATATCAAATGTAAACATGACTTGTAATCAATGATATACCGTGTAATGTTGAAATAAACATGCTGAAAAGCATATGAAAATGTGTTATACATGTTATTGATATGAAATGTAAACATGCCGAAAAGCATATGAAAAAGTGTAAACATGCTGAAAAGCAGATGAAAATGTGTACACATGCTGAAAAGCATATGAAAATGTGAATGAAAAGCATATACAAATGTGTTATGCAATGCAAACACGATGAAAAGCATATGAAAATGTGTTATACATGCTATTGATATGAAATAATGAAACTATGAAAATGTGTAAAAAACATGCTGAAGCATATGAAAATGTGCTATATATATGATATGCAATGTAAAGATGCTGAAAAGCGTATACAAATATGTTATGTAATGATATGCAACGTACACATGAAAAGCATATGAAAATGTGTTATACATGTAATTGAAAATGTGTTATACATGTAATTGATATGAAATGTAAACATGTAAACTTGCCGAAAAGCATATGAAAATGTGTAAACATGCCGAAAAGCATATGAAAATGTGTACACATGCTGAAAAGCATATGAAAATGTGCTATACATATGCAATGTAAACATACTGAAAAGCATATTAAATGTGTTATGTAATGATATGCAATGTAAACATGAAAGCACATAAAAATGTGTTATAAGTGTAATTGATATGAAAATATGTAAACATGCTGAAAAGCATATGAAAATGTGTTATGTAATGATATGCAATGAAAACACGATGAAAAACATATGTGGATGTGTTACACATGTACACTCCCGCCCAGAAGTGATGGCGCAGTGATCATATCCTAGAAAACCCATCTTCTATGAACATAGTATTGAATAATATCACAAGTAACGATGTTGTATGTGTTCATTATATAGTTCTTCTTCATAAATTCATGTTTGTTGCATGTTACGATCACCACATTTCATGCAAAACTCAATAAATCGAGACAAGTCAAAATCTACACAGTAAAATCCCATAGACATTTGCCTCATTAATATTCATGAGCTCATTACCACTAGTATTGCGCTATGGGAACATTCTCTCTCATCTACACCTTCTCTGAAAAATTAAGTTTTTTAATAATTAATTGTTATATTCACAATTGTAATTTCCTATATAATGATGCGCACGCAGTCCTTATCAATCCCTAAAACATGGTAATTTTCTGAGGAGGTAATTTGAATTGTCAAGAAAAACCTGACATTTAAAAGACAATTTCAATACTTTGGTTTACAAATCAGTGATCCAATACACTACAGAGAACCTCGCAGTTTGTCTGTATCTCGCACGAGGCAGCACAGGACCCATGGCAGGTTTTAAAATTACCGCGACAATGATATGCATTCCATAATACAATGAATATGTAATGTACAATTTTGCGAAGGTCAGTCGATATCTTTTCCATCAGTTGCGCTCCTGTTATTGGAGCAACATAGCCCAACAGCCTATACCACCATACTATGCAATCGAACTTACTGCCAGATGTGTTTTAATTGGGCGATATCTCTATCTTTCACATGATTGTAACGGTCAACTCCATTCATAAAAGAATGCGCTAAAAGGGTGATCGATTCTAGTCTAACAAAGGATTCGAACAAGTCCATTCAAAATAATGTATGTTGGATCACGCGGTAACTAAACTTATATTGTGTGATTAATATTTTCTAATAGGGTAGGTCAGACTTGGCTAGTCTCAACATTCCCTAAACGGACCTGACAAGCCGACTCGCTAGGGGGTGTCACAACTTTGAGCATTTTTCTAACTCAAAAATGGGAAGATTACAATTTAACCAGCCATTTTCACTAAGAAGAGCTCAATACTGTATACAAAATGTATGGTGTGTTTTGTGTTCACTTCATGTCCACCAGTTTAATGTGTTTTATAATCTATGTTCTATGCACACATTGCAATATGACAGAATACCCGTGTATGTAAAATTGTAATTGCTGCTGCCAGTTTTAGTTCGAGAATTTTGCTGGTTCCCAGTACGCCACAGGTATCATTCTACAACCAAAACTTTAATAAAGTTTTGTCTCGAAATATCAGCTTTTTGGGAAAATTCCAGTAACCTTGTCAAAACACGAACCATGTTTTAGGTATTAATGAGCATTACAGATCCCAGTCATAATAATATTACGTGGTTGCATTTTGTAAAATAATGTAAAAATATTGATTTGTCGGAGATGATTTTCGCATGCAAGGATATCCCATAGCGCTATTACAGCGATAATGAGCTCATGAATATTAATGAGGCGAGAATTACATGGGATTTCCCCATAGAGAAAATAGCGACCTTGGAAAGATATTTATTGTGACAAATGTGTAGGCTACAAGGTCAAGGAAAGATGAATTTATGAATGACAAGATATCCAGGCACCTATATAAATAGGATTTGACTTTGATATGGGTACATTTACAAGACTGTTTGTAGAATAAGTTCTCCCGATGGTGTGCGCCATCACTTCTGGGCGGTAGTGTATTTGATATGAAATGTAAACATGAAATGTGAAAGTTATGTGAACATGAATGTAAACATGCCGAATATGAAAATGTAAAAATGCTTAAAAGTATATGAAAAAGGTGCTAAACATGTATCGATAATGTAATGTAAACATGATGAAACTATGTGAAATGTGAACATTATGATAGTGATACACAATAAAAGATTTAAAAAAACCAATTATCCTAAGTTTAACAGCGTTTTAGCTCAGGTTTATTTGGCGTACAGAATGGTGTCTGCAACTTTGGAGGAGACCCTTTTTCTTAAAATAATAATAAATAAATAAATAAATAAATGATATAAGTAAATGACTTAAGTTTAAAATAAATATATAAAATAAATACCCATATAAATTATATATAATCACGGCATTTTCCACTTTTGAATTCATTTACTTTAAATTTAGGCCAAATAAAAAAATAACATGTTTAGCGTCCTGACTTTTTCAAAAAAGGAAGGAGGCCCTTTTTTGTTTTTGTTTGGCACGTTGTAAAGCAAAATCGTCCCGATTAGCGACAAATGAGAACCTGTAAGAGGAGGAGGCCTCTTTAAATTGTTTTTATTTCATAAACATGAGGGGTTAGTCACCGAGTGCGCAGCTCCACGGGAGCGCGCGGAGAGGTAGTGTGAGGGTGGATGTGCCCCTCACAAGTAGATTTATTTACAATTTTCGAATGGTGCGATCTGGTGTATACTTTTGGATAATGTTACAGCATAGGGCCTACGACTTTCCAATAAATGTAGATAATATCATAGTATTTATTCCGCTTCACATCTCATCATCACAGTAAACTCATAATATTTGTACAGCAAAAGTTTAGAAAGGTCTATTTACAATTTATCCGCTACTGCGTTTTCTATCTAAAGTCTGTATATATGCGATTCATTTACCCATTCAGACAATTATACTAAGGCCTACACCTTTTTAAAACAAAAACAAAACACAACGAATGTTATTGGGTCAACAAATTTACCAATGAGTGTTGATTAACTAATTAATGTAACCATGCCCATGTTTAAAGTAAGACCCTTTTCAGTGAGTTAGACGCGTGTTAAAATTAAACACATTTTCGAGAATTGCGTTTTGGGGCACAGAGAGATTTCTCAAAAAATGACATTTAATATTTTTACTTTGTTTAGATAGACTGATGATATACATAGAAACCCTCTCATAGTGTAAGATATCTTCAAACAAATCAGTAAAAATGAAAAATAAAGATATTTTCTCAGCATTTTCGAAGGTATATAATTGCTTTTCACTTTTTTGTATTTTGGTCAAAAATCACCACCAATTGAATCAGGGAGGTCATGACTATGCATCACGCAACAAGCCTTGGTGGTCTTTAAGGTTATTTTGAATAAACATGCCAAACAAGTAAGAAGCCATCTGTGGCCTTTAAGATGAATTTGGGTAATTTCGATGTCATCTACATCATACTCAAAACGCTATCAATCCATGAATTTCACAAGAAGCTCTATAAATTTAGGTGGTAGTTAGTACGTATATATGAGCATTACGTATGTGAAAACCCCAACTTGTGACAAAAAATTGAGGGAAGGATCCATGAAGGATCTCTCAGTGCTCCTAAAGAAAAAATTAAACGCATGTTTAGCTTAACTTAAAACCACTTTTAAATACGGCCCATAAAAATCCGACTATTTAATATAATTGTGTTCTTTTATTCTATTGAAAATAATTATTAAATTATTTAAAAGTATTACTCTTAATAAAAGTCTTGTTTATAATGTAATTATAACATATTCAGTGTCGTGATATTATGAAGGATCTCTCAGTGCCCTTTAATTAAAAGTAAAAATTAAACGCATGTTTAGTTTAACTTAAAACCACGTTTAAATACGTCCCAAAAAATCCGACTATTTAATCTAATTTAACAGCGAGGCAGATAACTACCGCAAGTTCCACAACTCAAACAAACATTAAACAAGCCTCGACTCATATCCCAACTTAAAAAGCAAGGACGTGAGCCGGTGCGGAAATCGAACCTGTGACCTTTCGAACACAAGTCGAACGCTCTAACCACTGAGCTACCCGGCCGTCTCCGATAAACAGAGTACAGACCAGATAGTAGTGATATAGAGCAGTCATGGATTCTAATTGACAAACAATACAACAACACACGGTATATGAGATCATTAAAGATGCTTACTCGCAACCCTAACATTATAAATACATACAAACACCACATCCGAAGATGAGACTAAGGGTTACGCATCACATACCAACATATAGAGGATCGCATAGACGATTCAATAGGGAACTTGAACAATATAATTGTGTTCATTTATTTAAAATGTAATTAAAAGTATTACTTTTAATAAAAGCCTTATTATAACCATGGACTTATCCATGTTATAACATATTCAGTTTTAAAATCAATGCACCAATTGTACACTGTCATGTTTCAAATATTCACCGTGACGTGTCGTCATTATTGAATGAGCACGTTTTATTGCTATTTTGATTAATGTTAAGATAAATTCTTCTAACAAAGCTAACATTTTATGATAAAACGGTGAGTTACAAAAAGAAAAATACACTATTTTTCCGAATTTTACGGTCGGTCGCTGCCACGCAACAATATTTTTTTGGCCTAATAATAATAATGCTTCGTGATGCACAGCGGGACACCGCGTACTGATGTGTTCCTATTAGTATTGTTTGTAAACATTGACTTTAAACAAGTATAATTGACCTCACACAGATTACGTAATGACGTCTCGGCCGCTATGACACACAGCACTCTCGTATTTAGATATGGCAAGATATAGGTGACGCTAAAAAAAGCGGATCGGTTTTTTTTGAAGCCATACCTCATACCTTTTAAGTTCATACACAATTTTCATACCATTTCTGAAAATAAAGAAATACAACAGAACTCTGACGGTAGAGGGCGATATATTGAAAAACAAAGAAATACATTGCAAATTTCAAAAATAAAGAAATACATAAGCTCCGATTTTTTTTCAAAAGCTAGGTTTTGACTCATAAAAATTCTGAAAAAATAAAGAAATACATAAAATCTGATTTTGTTTCAATGGTAGGTTTTGATTCATACCTACCACAATTTTCATACCATTTCTCAAAATAAAGAAATACATTACAATTCTGAAAAAAATAAAGAAATACATAAACTCTTATTTTTTGAAAAGGTAGGTTTTGATTCATACCTACCACAATTTTCACACCATATCAAAACCTACCATTGAAAAAAAAATCGGAGCTTAAGTATTTCTTTATTTTTTCAGAATTGTAATGTATTTCTTTATTTTGAGAAATGGTATGAAATTGTGGTAGGTATGAATCAAAACCTACCTTTTCAAAAAATAAGAGCTTATGTATTTCTATATTTTTTCAGAATTGTAATGTATTTCTTTATTTTCAGAAATGGTATGAAATTGTGGTAGGTATGAAACAAAACCTACCATTGAAAAAAAATCGGAGCTTATGTATTTCTTTATTTTTTCAGAATTGTAATGTATTTCTTTATTTTGAGAAATGGTATGAAATTGTGGTAGGTATGAATCAAAACCTACCTTTTTAAAAAATAAGAGCTTATGTATTTCTATATTTTTTCAGAATTGTAATGTATTTCTTTATTTTCAGAAATGGTATGAAATTGTGGTAGGTATGAAACAAAACCTACCATTGAAAAAAAATCGGAGCTTATGTATTTCTTTATTTTTTCAGAATTGTAATGTATTTCTTTATTTTGAGAAATGGTATGAAATTGTGGTAGGTATGAATCAAAACCTACCTTTTGAAAAAATAAGAGCTTATGTATTTCTTTATTTTTTCAGAATTGTAATGTATTTCTTTATTTTCAGAAATGGTATGAAAATTGTGGTAGGTATGAATCAAAACCTACCATTGAAAATAAAATCGGAGCTTATGTATTTCTTTATTTTTTCAGAATTGTAATGTATTTCTTTATTTTGAGAAATGGTATGAAATTATGGTAGGTATGAATCAAAACCTACCTTTTCAAAAAATAAGAGCTTATGTATTTCTTTATTTTTTCAGAATTGTAATGTATTTCTTTATTTTCAGAAATGGTATGAAAATTGTGGTAGGTATGAATCAAAACCTACCATTGAAAAAAAAATCGGAGCTTATGTATTTCTTTATTTTTTCAGAATTGTAATGTATTTCTTTATTTTGAGAAATGGTATGAAATTGTGGTAGGTATGAATCAAAACCTACCTTTTGAAAAAAAATCGGAGCTTATGTACTTCTGTATTTTTTCAGAATTGTAATGTATTTCTTTATTTTCAGAAATGGTGTGAAAATTGTGGTAGGTATGAATCAAAACCTACCATTGAAAAAAAAATCGGAGCTTAAGTATTTCTTTATTTTTTTCAGAATTGTAATGTATTTCTTTATTTTGAGAAATGGTATGAAATTGTGGAAGTTATGAATCAAAACCTAGATATGGCAAGATATAGGAGACGCTAAAAAAAGCGGATCGGTTTTTTTTGAAGCCATACCTCATACCTTTTAAGTTCATACACAATTTTCATACCATTTCTGAAAATAAAGAAATACAACAGAACTCTGACGGTAGAGGGCGATATATTGAAAAACAAAGAAATACATTGCAAATTTCAAAAATAAAGAAATACATAAGCTCCGATTTTTTTTCAAAAGCTAGGTTTTGACTCATAAAAATTCTGAAAAAATAAAGAAATACATAAAATCTGATTTTGTTTCAATGGTAGGTTTTGATTCATACCTACCACAATTTTCATACCATTTCTCAAAATAAAGAAATACATTACAATTCTGAAAAAAATAAAGAAATAGGCTACATAAGCTCTTATTTTTTCAAAAGGAAGGTTTCGATTCATACCTACCACAATTTCATACCATTTCTCAAAATAAAGAAATACATTAAAATTCTGAAAAAATAAAGAAATACATAAGCTCCTATTTTTTTTCAATGGTAGGTTTTGTTTCATACCTACCACAATTTCATACCATTTCTGAAAATAAAGAAATACATTACAATTCTGAAAAAATAAAGAAATACATAAGCTCTTATTTTTTGAAAAGGTAGGTTTTGATTCATACCTACCACAATTTCATACCATTTCTCAAAATAAAGAAATACATTACAATTCTGGGAAAAATAAAGAAATACATAAGCTCCTATCTTTTTTCCATGGTAGGTTTTGTTTCATACCTACCACAATTTTATACCATTTCTCAAAATAAAGAAATACATTACAATTCTGAAAAAATAAAGAAATACATAAGCTCCGATTTTTTTTCAATGGTAGGTTTTGATTCATACCTGCCACAATTTCATACCATTTCTCAAAATAAAGAAATACATTACAATTCTGAAAAAATGAAGAAATACATAAGCTCTTATTTTTTGAAAAGGTAGGTTTTGATTCATAACTTCCACAATTTCATACCATTTCTCAAAATAAAGAAATACATTACAATTCTGAAAAAATAAAGAAATACTTAAGCTCCGATTTTTTTTTCAATGGTAGGTTTTGATTCATACCTACCACAATTTTCACACCATTTCTGAAAATAAAGAAATACATTACAATTCTGAAAAAATACAGAAGTACATAAGCTCCGATTTTTTTTCAAAAGGTAGGTTTTGATTCATACCTACCACAATTTCATACCATTTCTCAAAATAAAGAAATACATTACAATTCTGAAAAAATAAAGAAATACATAAGCTACGATTTTTTTTTCAATGGTAGGTTTTGATTCATACCTACCACAATTTTCATACCATTTCTGAAAATAAAGAAATACATTACAATTCTGAAAAAATAAAGAAATACATAAGCTCTTATTTTTTGAAAAGGTAGGTTTTGATTCATACCTACCACAATTTCATACCATTTCTCAAAATAAAGAAATACATTACAATTCTAAAAAAAAAAAAATACATAAGCTCCGATTTTATTTTCAATGGTAGGTTTTGATTCATACCTACCACAATTTTCATACAATTTCTGAAAATAAAGAAATACTTTACAATTCTGAAAAAAAATAAAGAAATACATAAGCTCTTATTTTTTGAAAAGGTAGGTTTTGATTCATACCTACCACAATTTCATACCATTTCTCAAAATAAAGAAATACATTACAATTCTGAAAAAATAAAGAAATACTTAAGCTCCGATTTTTTTTTCAATGGTAGGCTTTGATTCATACCTACCACAATTTTCACACCATTTCTGAAAATAAAGAAATACATTACAATTCTGAAAAAAAAAAGAAAAACATAAGCTCCGATTTTTTTTTCAAAAGGTAGGTTTTGATTCATACCTGCACAATTTCATACCATTTCTCAAAATAAAGAAATACAAAAGAACTATGACGGTAAAGGGCGGACTAAAATGGTATGAGGTAGGAAACTCAAATCCTACCTTTCTAAACGTCTCCTATATCTTGCCATAGTTGCTCAAAATAAAGAAATACATTACAATTCTGAAAAAATATAGAAATACATAAGCTCTTATTTTTTGAAAAGGTAGGTTTTGATTCATACCTACCACAATTTCATACCATTTCTCAAAATAAAGAAATACATTACAATTCTGAAAAAATAAAGAAATACTTAAGCTCCGATTTTTTTTTCAATGGTAGGTTTTGATTCATACCTACCACAATTTTCACACCATTTCTGAAAATAAAGAAAAACATTACAATTCTGAAAAAATAAAGAAAAACATAAGCTCCGATTTTTTTTCAAAAGGTAGGTTTTGATTCATACCTACCACAATTTCATACCATTTCTCAAAATAAAGAAATACAAAAGGAACTATGACGGTAAAGGGCGGACTAAAATGGTATGAGGTAGGAAACTCAAATCCTACCTTTCTAAACGTCTCCTATATCTTGCCATAGTTGCCACAATTTTCACACCATTTCTGAAAATAAAGAAATACATTACAATTCTGAAAAAATAAAGAAAAACATAAGCTCCGATTTTCTTTTCAAAAGGTAGGTTTTGATTCATACCTACCACAATTTCATACCATTTCTCAAAATAAAGAAATACAAAAGAACTATGACGGTAAAGGGCGGACTAAAATGGTATGAGGTAGGAAACTCAAATCCTACCTTTCTAAACGTCTCCTATATCTTGCCATAGTTGCTCAAAATAAAGAATTACATTACAATTCTGAAAAAATATAGAAATACATAAGCTCTTATTTTTTGAAAAGGTAGGTTTTGATTCATACCTACCACAATTTCATACCATTTCTCAAAATAAAGAAATACATTACAATTCTGAAAAAATAAAGAAATACTTAAGCTCCGATTTTTTTTTCAATGGTAGGTTTTGATTCATACCTACCACAATTTTCACACCATTTCTGAAAATAAAGAAAAACATTACAATTCTGAAAAAATAAAGAAAAACATAAGCTCCGATTTTTTTTCAAAAGGTAGGTTTTGATTCATACCTACCACAATTTCATACCATTTCTCAAAATAAAGAAATACAAAAGGAACTATGACGGTAAAGGGCGGACTAAAATGGTATGAGGTAGGAAACTCAAATCCTACCTTTCTAAACGTCTCCTATATCTTGCCATAGTTGCCACAATTTTCACACCATTTCTGAAAATAAAGAAATACATTACAATTCTGAAAAAATAAAGAAAAACATAAGCTCCGATTTTTTTTTCAAAAGGTAGGTTTTGATTCATACCTACCACAATTTCATACCATTTCTCAAAATAAAGAAATACAAAAGAACTATGACGGTAAAGGGCGGACTAAAATGGTATGAGGTAGGAAACTCAAATCCTACCTTTCTAAACGTCTCCTATATCTTGCCATAGTTGCCACAATTTTCACACCATTTCTGAAAATAAAGAAATACATTACAATTCTGAAAAAATAAAGAAAAACATAAGCTCCGATTTTTTTTTCAAAAGGTAGGTTTTGATTCATACCTACCACAATTTCATACCATTTCTCAAAATAAAGAAATACATTACAATTCTGAAAAAATAAAGAAATACATTACAATTCTGAAAAAATAAAGAAATACATTACAATTCTGAAAAAATAAATAAATACATAAGCTCCGATTTTTTTTTCAATGGTAGGTTTTGATTCATACCTACCACAATTTTCACACCATTTCTGAAAATAAAGAAATACATTACAATTCTGAAAAAAGAAAGAAATACATAAGCTCCGATTTTTTTTCAAAAGGTAGGTTTTGATTCATACCTACCACAATTTCATACCATTTCTCAAAATAAAGAAATACATTACAATTCTGAAAAAATAAAGAAATACATAAGCTCCGAATTTTTTTAACAAGGTAGGTTTTGATTCATACCTACCTCGATTTTATTTTCATACCTTTTCTCAAAATAAAGAAATACAAAAGAACTATGACGGTAAAGGGCGGACTAAAATGGTATGAGGTAGGAAACTCAAATCCTACCTTTTTAAACGTCTCCTATATCTTGCCATAGTATACCTACCATAATTTCATACCATTTCTCAAAATAAAGAAATACATTACAATTCTGAAAAAATAAAGAAATACATAAGCTCCGATTTTTTTTCAATGGTAGGTTTTGATTCATACCTACCACAATTTTCATACCATTTCTGAAAATAAAGAAATACATTACAATTCTGAAAAAATAAAGAAATACATAAGCTCTTATTTTTTGAAAAGGTAGGTTTTGATTCATACCTACCACAATTTCATACCATTTCTCACAATAAAGAAATACATTATAATTCTGAAAAAATAAAGAAATACATAAGCTCAGATTTTATTTTCAATGGTAGGTTTTGATTCATACCTACCACAATTTTCATACAATTTCTGAAAATAAAGAAATACTTTACAATTCTGAAAAAAATAAAGAAATACATAAGCTCTTATTTTTTCAAAAGGTAGGTTTTGATTCATACCTACCACAATTTCATACCATTTCTCAAAATAAAGAAATACATTACAATTCTGAAAAAATAAAGAAATACATAAGCTCCGATTTTTTTTCAATGGTAGGTTTTGTTTCATACCTACCACAATTTCATACCATTTCTGAAAATAAAGAAATACATTACAATTCTGAAAAAATATAGAAATACATAAGCTCTTATTTTTTGAAAAGGTAGGTTTTGATTCATACCTACCACAATTTCCTACCATTTCTCAAAATAAAGAAATACATTACAATTCTGAAAAAAATAAAGAAATACTTAAACTCCGATTTTTTTTTCAATGGTAGGTTTTGATTCATACCTACCACAATTTTCACACCATTTCTGAAAATAAAGAAATACATTACAATTCTGAAAAAATAAAGAAAAACATAAGCTCCGATTTTTTTTTCAAAAGGTAGGTTTTGATTCATACCTACCACAATTTCATACCATTTCTCAAAATAAAGAAATACAAAAGAACTATGACGGTAAAGGGCGGACTAAAATGGTATGAGGTAGGAAACTCAAATCCTACCTTTCTAAACGTCTCCTATATCTTGCCATAGTTGCTCAAAATAAAGAAATACATTACAATTCTGAAAAAATATAGAAATACATAAGCTCTTATTTTTTGAAAAGGTAGGTTTTGATTCATACCTACCACAATTTCATACCATTTCTCAAAATAAAGAAATACATTACAATTCTGAAAAAATAAAGAAATACTTAAGCTCCGATTTTTTTTTCAATGGTAGGTTTTGATTCATACCTACCACAATTTTCACACCATTTCTGAAAATAAAGAAATACATTACAATTCTGAAAAAATAAAGAAAAACATAAGCTCCGATTTTTTTTTCAAAAGGTAGGTTTTGATTCATACCTACCACAATTTCATACCATTTCTCAAAATAAAGAAATACAAAAGAACTATGACGGTAAAGGGCGGACTAAAATGGTATGAGGTAGGAAACTCAAATCCTACCTTTCTAAACGTCTCCTATATCTTGCCATAGTTGCTCAAAATAAAGAAATACATTACAATTCTGAAAAAAATAAAGAAATAGGCTACATAAGCTCTCATTTTTTCAAAAGGAAGGTTTTGATTCATACCTACCACAATTTCATACCATTTCTCAAAATAAAGAAATACATTACAATTCTGAAAAAATAAAGAAATACATAGGCTCCGATTTTTTTTCAATGGTAGGTTTTGATTCATACCTACCACAATTTTCATACCATTTCTGAAAGTAAAGAAATACATTACAATTCTGAAAAAAATAAAGAAATACATAAGCTCCGATTTTATTTTCAATGGTAGGTTTTGATTCATACCTACCACAATTTTCACAATATTTCTGAAAATAAAGAAATACATTACAATTCTGAAAAAATAAAGAAATACATAAGCTCCGATTTTTTTTCAATAGGTAGGTTTTGATTCATACCTACCACAATTTCATACCATTTCTGAAAGTAAAGAAATACATTACAATTCTGAAAAAATAAAGAAATACATAAGCTCCGATTTTATTTTCAATGGTAGGTTTTGATTCATACCTACCACAATTTTCATACCATTTCTGAAAGTAAAGAAATACATTACAATTCTGAAAAAATAAAGAAATACATAAGCTCCGATTTTATTTTCAATGGTAGGTTTTGATTCATACCTACCACAATTTTCACAATATTTCTGAAAATAAAGAAATACATTACAATTCTGAAAAAATAAAGAAATACATAAGCTCCGATTTTTTTTCAAAAGGTAGGTTTTGATTCATACCTACCACAATTTCATACCATTTCTGAAAATAAAGAAATACATTACAATTCTGAAAAAATAAAGAAATACATAAGCTCTTATTTTTTGAAAAGGTAGGTTTTGATTCATACCTACCACAATTTCATACCATTTCTCAAAATAAAGAAATACATTACAATTCTGAAAAAATAAAGAAATACATTACAATTCTGAAAAAATAAAGAAATACATTACAATTCTGAAAAAATAAATAAATACATAAGCTCCGATTTTTTTTTCAATGGTAGGTTTTGATTCATACCTACCACAATTTTCACACCATTTCTGAAAATAAAGAAATACATTACAATTCTGAAAAAAGAAAGAAATACATAAGCTCCGATTTTTTTTCAAAAGGTAGGTTTTGATTCATACCTACCACAATTTCATACCATTTCTCAAAATAAAGAAATACATTACAATTCTGAAAAAATAAAGAAATACATAAGCTCCGAATTTTTTTAACAAGGTAGGTTTTGATTCATACCTACCTCGATTTTATTTTCATACCTTTTCTCAAAATAAAGAAATACAAAAGAACTATGACGGTAAAGGGCGGACTAAAATGGTATGAGGTAGGAAACTCAAATCCTACCTTTTTAAACGTCTCCTATATCTTGCCATAGTATACCTACCATAATTTCATACCATTTCTCAAAATAAAGAAATACATTACAATTCTGAAAAAATAAAGAAATACATAAGCTCCGATTTTTTTTCAATGGTAGGTTTTGATTCATACCTACCACAATTTTCATACCATTTCTGAAAATAAAGAAATACATTACAATTCTGAAAAAATAAAGAAATACATAAGCTCTTATTTTTTGAAAAGGTAGGTTTTGATTCATACCTACCACAATTTCATACCATTTCTCACAATAAAGAAATACATTATAATTCTGAAAAAATAAAGAAATACATAAGCTCAGATTTTATTTTCAATGGTAGGTTTTGATTCATACCTACCACAATTTTCATACAATTTCTGAAAATAAAGAAATACTTTACAATTCTGAAAAAAATAAAGAAATACATAAGCTCTTATTTTTTCAAAAGGTAGGTTTTGATTCATACCTACCACAATTTCATACCATTTCTCAAAATAAAGAAATACATTACAATTCTGAAAAAATAAAGAAATACATAAGCTCCGATTTTTTTTCAATGGTAGGTTTTGTTTCATACCTACCACAATTTCATACCATTTCTGAAAATAAAGAAATACATTACAATTCTGAAAAAATATAGAAATACATAAGCTCTTATTTTTTGAAAAGGTAGGTTTTGATTCATACCTACCACAATTTCCTACCATTTCTCAAAATAAAGAAATACATTACAATTCTGAAAAAAATAAAGAAATACTTAAACTCCGATTTTTTTTTCAATGGTAGGTTTTGATTCATACCTACCACAATTTTCACACCATTTCTGAAAATAAAGAAATACATTACAATTCTGAAAAAATAAAGAAAAACATAAGCTCCGATTTTTTTTTCAAAAGGTAGGTTTTGATTCATACCTACCACAATTTCATACCATTTCTCAAAATAAAGAAATACAAAAGAACTATGACGGTAAAGGGCGGACTAAAATGGTATGAGGTAGGAAACTCAAATCCTACCTTTCTAAACGTCTCCTATATCTTGCCATAGTTGCTCAAAATAAAGAAATACATTACAATTCTGAAAAAAATAAAGAAATAGGCTACATAAGCTCTCATTTTTTCAAAAGGAAGGTTTTGATTCATACCTACCACAATTTCATACCATTTCTCAAAATAAAGAAATACATTACAATTCTGAAAAAATAAAGAAATACATAGGCTCCGATTTTTTTTCAATGGTAGGTTTTGATTCATACCTACCACAATTTTCATACCATTTCTGAAAGTAAAGAAATACATTACAATTCTGAAAAAAATAAAGAAATACATAAGCTCCGATTTTATTTTCAATGGTAGGTTTTGATTCATACCTACCACAATTTTCATAATATTTCTGAAAATAAAGAAATACATTACAATTCTGAAAAAATAAAGAAATACATAAGCTCCGATTTTTTTTCAATAGGTAGGTTTTGATTCATACCTACCACAATTTCATACCATTTCTGAAAGTAAAGAAATACATTACAATTCTGAAAAAATAAAGAAATACATAAGCTCCGATTTTATTTTCAATGGTAGGTTTTGATTCATACCTACCACAATTTTCATACCATTTCTGAAAGTAAAGAAATACATTACAATTCTGAAAAAATAAAGAAATACATAAGCTCCGATTTTATTTTCAATGGTAGGTTTTGATTCATACCTACCACAATTTTCACAATATTTCTGAAAATAAAGAAATACATTACAATTCTGAAAAAATAAAGAAATACATAAGCTCCGATTTTTTTTCAAAAGGTAGGTTTTGATTCATACCTACCACAATTTCATACCATTTCTGAAAATAAAGAAATACATTACAATTCTGAAAAAATAAAGAAATACATAAGCTCTTATTTTTTGAAAAGGTAGGTTTTGATTCATACCTACCACAATTTCATACCATTTCTCAAAATAAAGAAATACATTACAATTCTGAAAAAATAAAGAAATACATTACAATTCTGAAAAAATAAAGAAATACATTACAATTCTGAAAAAATAAATAAATACATAAACTCCGATTTTTTTTTCAATGGTAGGTTTTGATTCATACCTACCACAATTTTCACACCATTTCTGAAAATAAAGAAATACATTACAATTCTGAAAAAAGAAAGAAATACATAAGCTCCGATTTTTTTTCAAAAGGTAGGTTTTGATTCATACCTACCACAATTTCATACCATTTCTCAAAATAAAGAAATACATTACAATTCTGAAAAAATAAAGAAATACATAAGCTCCGAATTTTTTTAACAAGGTAGGTTTTGATTCATACCTACCTCGATTTTATTTTCATACCTTTTCTCAAAATAAAGAAATACAAAAGAACTATGACGGTAAAGGGCGGACTAAAATGGTATGAGGTAGGAAACTCAAATCCTACCTTTTTAAACGTCTCCTATATCTTGCCATAGTATACCTACCATAATTTCATACCATTTCTCAAAATAAAGAAATACATTACAATTCTGAAAAAATAAAGAAATACATAAGCTCCGATTTTTTTTCAATGGTAGGTTTTGATTCATACCTACCACAATTTTCATACCATTTCTGAAAATAAAGAAATACATTACAATTCTGAAAAAATAAAGAAATACATAAGCTCTTATTTTTTGAAAAGGTAGGTTTTGATTCATACCTACCACAATTTCATACCATTTCTCACAATAAAGAAATACATTATAATTCTGAAAAAATAAAGAAATACATAAGCTCAGATTTTATTTTCAATGGTAGGTTTTGATTCATACCTACCACAATTTTCATACAATTTCTGAAAATAAAGAAATACTTTACAATTCTGAAAAAAATAAAGAAATACATAAGCTCTTATTTTTTCAAAAGGTAGGTTTTGATTCATACCTACCACAATTTCATACCATTTCTCAAAATAAAGAAATACATTACAATTCTGAAAAAATAAAGAAATACATAAGCTCCGATTTTTTTTCAATGGTAGGTTTTGTTTCATACCTACCACAATTTCATACCATTTCTGAAAATAAAGAAATACATTACAATTCTGAAAAAATATAGAAATACATAAGCTCTTATTTTTTGAAAAGGTAGGTTTTGATTCATACCTACCACAATTTCCTACCATTTCTCAAAATAAAGAAATACATTACAATTCTGAAAAAAATAAAGAAATACTTAAACTCCGATTTTTTTTTCAATGGTAGGTTTTGATTTATACCTACCACAATTTTCACACCATTTCTGAAAATAAAGAAATACATTACAATTCTGAAAAAATAAAGAAAAACATAAGCTCCGATTTTTTTTTCAAAAGGTAGGTTTTGATTCATACCTACCACAATTTCATACCATTTCTCAAAATAAAGAAATACATTACAATTCTGAAAAAATAAAGAAATACATAAGCTCCGATTTTTTTTTCAATGGTAGGTTTTGTTTCATACCTACCACAATTTCATACCATTTCTGAAAATAAAGAAATACATTACAATTCTGAAAAAATATAGAAATACATAAGCTCTTATTTTTTGAAAAGGTAGGTTTTGATTCATACCTACCACAATTTCATACCATTTCTCAAAATAAAGAAATACATTACAATTCTGAAAAAATAAAGAAATACTTAAGCTCCGATTTTTTTTTCAATGGTAGGTTTTGATTCATACCTACCACAATTTTCACACCATTTCTGAAAATAAAGAAATACATTACAATTCTGAAAAAATAAAGAAAAACATAAGCTCCGATTTTTTTTTCAAAAGGTAGGTTTTGATTCATACCTACCACAATTTCATACCATTTCTCAAAATAAAGAAATACAAAAGAACTATGACGGTAAAGGGCGGACTCAAATGGTATGAGGTAGGAAACTCAAATCCTACCTTTTTAAACGTCTCCTATATCTTGCCATAGTTGCTGCCATCATAGCACTTCAAAAGGTTAGCGAGGCCGATGCTTATCTGGTTGGTTTATATACCTCACAAATACCTAAAACAATTCTAAATCATTTCTTCTTCTTGGATTTTGATTTAACCTTTGACGATTCATTTAAACTTCCCAGATGGGGGAACTCGTAAAATACGCTACGAAAATTATTCATAGGCATTTTGGATAGTAACTGTCATGGTTTTTAAAATCATAAATAAAAAGAAATAAAAAAACCCGCTCCCCTCATGACGGCTGGAAGATAAGCAAACAAAGACTACAAAAATAACTATGAACCAAGGAAGTTCATAACAGAGTAAGTAGTCATGGTTACTTTTTAGATATCATCTTATTGTGTCTGGTCATTCACAGTTGAGATAGGCGATGTTTAAGTTAATATTAGTCTGTATCTTTGCACTATACAGTATGTCACTCACAGAGAATTCCAGAGGTAAATTATAAGAGGTGCCAGAAATACAGTGTTCAAAAAATAACTTGCCACGAAATAAATATGCCCGTAGCTCCAATCTTAATAATAAGTATTAGATTAGTTATCATGTTTTATATAATATAATGAAGCGTTGAAATTTTTGTTGTTGCGATATTGCACACGAGGAATGGTTTAATTTTACGGAAGATGACAAAGTTCGATTTAATTTGTCTATAATAGACTTTTCAACACAGGGAATGGTATGACAGGTACGCACCTAGACGCGATTGATGAATGAAAACATCCCCGATTCTAATTGCAATATCCCCCTATTAGCGCTATTAACACTTTCCACGCGGCAGGCGTCTGCAGACGACATTCCAAAATCACAAAATGTTTCAAAATGTCAAAATTGTTGAATTTCATTAGCATATTATTTGGAATCACCATGATAAATGCATTGAAATAAGTACAACCATGCCTTGAACATTGGAAAAGGTGTCTGAAAAAAAAATCTATTTTGTATATGGTAAAACTAATAGCCACGTCGAAAGTGTTGAGTTAATCAATATTGTCTGTTTATCCACTCGCAATCCGGGTATCTTTCTTTTTTGTACATCTTTCAGCTTTGGTTGGTATGCAAATATACATTTTTTTAGATATCCGCTATTGTACACTCTGCATTGCACTATTCCTTCATATATTTCAATGGAATACACCAAATGGGAAAACCGAAGCAATTGTAATGTACATGTAAGCTTTATAAAAAAAACCAGTCAGATGTTGGTAGATTCGAAAGCCGAATGTTTTAATAAAATAATGAAAAGCCCAGACGTAGATGGAAATGATTCTCCCAAATACATCTGCGTTTCATTTTGTTTTAACATGAATTTTAAAAGTTGTAAATATGCGTCAGAATAAATTATAACTTTATTTTATCCGAATATTACATGTGTCAAATTTTAAAAAAACACATCTTAAAACGTTCACACTGTAAATACTGTATTCGACCGTCAGTACAGAAGAATTCCTAGCTGCTGTCGTCTGGGGTAGCGAAAATATTAATATGATAGGATGTGAAAGGTTTACGGCAGCAAACTACAGTAAGAACAAATAATTATTTTGGCTATTATTAGAGCCACAAGTTCTTAATTGCAAGGTGAGGCTAGGGTTAGTGTTATGGTTTGGTTATGGTTATGATTAGGTTTAGGGTATGATATTGGTATAGGGTTAGGATGAGGGTTGGAGTTATAAATATGACTACTTAAGACCGTGTATTTTTAAAACCCAGCCGCATCTCGGGGATGAAGGTTGGAGAAATCATTTCATACTTGGTCCACACATCAGTTATGATGAACCATCTCATATTATGGTGATAAATCTTTCATCGCGAGTCCCAGTGTTTCTAGATCAAAACACCCTAAATTTGCCAATTTCGACCATTTTAGCCTATATTCAGAAACGGGTAGTTTTAGTTTAAACCCTCCAACCGCAAAACGATTTTGCACAAGACACTTACACTGCAGTATCATCTTAAGATATCTATAGAGTATATCACATGTGCATTACATTTTGTTTAGCTTCTGTAACTTTTGTTTTATAACGGGATCAAACTTGTGTTTTTCATGAAAAATAGCTCAAATTATGTGTCAAATTAAAAACGGGAATTATTTTACGTCAAGTAACCAATTTTAAAAATTCATATATTAATGCAATCTATACATATTAGTCTTCAACATATAAAAAATCACCGTTGGCTTTTTATTCCTACAAGTCGCTGTGTGACGTCAAAGTTACGCGTGTATATCACTCTACATGAAATGTTGGAAAATGAATGACGCATAGTGTATCAACCATCTCCGTCATATGAGGGATGAAATGTCGTGTTTACGACGTGCATCTAAATAAATAATATATCCCATCTTGATAACAATCTTCAAATCCAAGATGCCTCCAAAATGGCCGCCATAATCACCAAAATACATAAAGAACGCGTGTATTAAATTCCATACACTAAATTATGCAGTTTCAATGCCTATGCTCGAAATGCCTGAAAGGAGACACACATTTGAGACATTCTTGAGGATTCTTTAGCTTCCATAATGGCCGCCGATATGTCAAATTGGATATTAAAAAACAAAGCTTCTTTATTTGTCATACCTATCTTCTGTAAGACGAGGTTTTTCAACAACAAAAATCATATAATATCGTTATTACAGTATAATATTTAGGCACCATATAACTAATCATGAGTATCTTGAAATAACTATGTTGACCACCAAATGCTGAATGTGGCCATGAAATGCTTGAAATGTCTTCGGTGACATGTTAATGACATACCGGTATAATATCCATTGCTTTTAGTGTAAGCTGTCCATTGTCCATTGGAAAATAAAATTTTGGTTTATGATATGAATTGGGAGAGATATTGTGATTTAAGCATGGCAAGTGATTAATGACCACAGAATAGTCAAACGTTTCTGCTTGCCATTAAAACGGGCATTAAAATCAGGACCCAAGCGTGTGTCGTGCGGACCCACCGTGTATAAACAAACAAACAAAACAAAATGGCCAATACATTGCTAGCAGTTACATAATGTGTGTATGGTAAGGATCATTGAAGGCACAGATTCACCGTTTAAAATGTGACCAGCAACTGGTTGAATGTCTAAATAGTGAACGGTACCCCCAAAACGAATTTCTGCATAGGCCTACATTGCTATAAAGATACATTGGAAAATTAAATATGTCTAGCAAAAAAATTGAGAAATGAAAATTAAGTATATCAATCGGTGGTTCCAATTCAGCCACATGTGTCTGTATGGTACCATGATTTTTTTTAGGACTTACATACAACGACATGTAGGAATAAAAAGGCTAATAATGATTATGTTTATTTTAAAGGTTAATATGTATAGACAGCATTGATTTGTAGATTATTAAAATTGGTTAAATGACGTAAACTAATTCCTGTTCTTAATTTGATACATAATAACGATATCGTATACGTTTTGTTAAACCCTAGTCTTAAAGACGATAGTTATAACAAATAAAGAATAATTGTTCCATCCATTCAATGTCCATTTTGACATGATCGGCGGCCATCATGGAAGGTAAAGAATCCTCAAGAACGTCTTAAATTAGTGTCTCCTTTCAGGCATTTCGATCATAGGCATTGAAACTGCATAATTTAGTGTATGGAATTAAATATGAGCATTCTATATGTATTTTGGCAATTATGGCGGCCATTTTGGAGGCCATCTTGGATTTGAAGATTGTTATCAAGATGGGATATATCAAATATTTAGATGCACGTCGTAAACACAACATTTCATCCCTCATATGACCGAGATGGTTGATATACTATGCGTCATTCATTTTCCAACAATTTATATAGAGTGATATACACACGTAACTTTGACGTCACACAGCGACTTGTAGGAATAAAAAGCCAACGGTGATTTTTTATATGTTGAAGATTAATATGTATAGATTGCATTAATATGTGAATTTTTAAAATTGGTTGCTTGACGTAAAATAATTCCCGTTTTTAATTTGACACATAATTTGAGCTATTTTTCATGAAAAACACAAGTTTGATCCCATTATAAAACAAAAGTTACAGAAGCTAAACTAAATGTAATGCGCATGTTATATACTCTATAGGTATCTTAAGATGATACTGCAGTGTAAGTGTCTTGTGCAAAATCGTTTTGCAGTTGGAGGGTTTAAACTAAAACTACCCGTTTCTGAATATAGGCTAAAATGGTCGAAATTGGCAAATTTAGGGTGTTTTGATCTAGAAACACTGGGACTCGTGATGAAAGATTTATCACCATAATATGAGATGGTTCATCATAACTGATGTGTGGACCAAGTATGAAATGATTTCTCCAACCTTCATCCCCGAGATGCGGCTGGGTTTTAAAAATACACAGTCTTAAGGTCTATGGTGATGGTTAGGATTAACAGATTACGGAAATGGTTAGGGGTTATGGTTTGAGATTAAGGTTACGATTAAGTTAAAGGATAGGGCATATGTTATGTAATGGTTATGGTTAGGGTTTATGGCATTGGGACATACATTCCCGTGAGATATTTATGGGGTTGACATTGACATGGAATTTGGAGCTAGGTATAACTAAGAAAATTCCCAAAGGAAATAATACCAGCTCTTTTAGTTTTCAAACGGCAGCTGATCAACGTGTGTACACAAGTCTATGGGAATGACGTCATTTTCATTTCACAATTTTGATCACGACTAAGGAAATGAAGAGCCGATTGGGATCTATCTAACCATGGTTTTAATATCAGCCAATTCGTACGATAACCTTTCGATAATAAAGTTGATTTAATTGTATTTATTTGTTCATGTTTTTGTTACAAACTATTATTTTTCATCGTATCGAAGCTGGCGTGTGTTTGGAGTTACTCAGACCAACGACTACATGAATAAGTGGATAGTAAATAATCAATTTATCAATCAATCAATTTTTTGATTAAGAGAATAATAACTTTATCAAAACAAACAAATGAATACTAATTAATATAATATACAAATAAATGAGCTTGCTATTATGTATTAGTTATCAATCAATACTTTCAAATTCAAACTTTAATTTTTATGCAAATGCTAATAATTAATACTTACAATATTATTGCTAATAATTAATACTTATGATATTATTTTATTCACTGTATTAATTAATTATACAGGGTGTCCGAAAAGTTTCGAAACCATTTCAATGCTTTATAGCTTACAAATACAGCTATCAGTATTACAATTCTACAGGAGAAAGTATCCCGTAAACCTGTAAACTGCACTTTCTATAATGTGTACTATGTAACGCGTACTATAATGTTTGCTTATGTAATGAATAGATTGAGCAAGGAAGGGATAAGGGAAATAAGGAAGTTGTTTCCATTGCGTTCTTTTAGAAATTTCAGATTAAAATATTATTATTTTATGAGCTTTAGGACATACATAAATTACATCAGTTAAAATAGAAAAATAAAACCTATAATGCAACGTTTCTGCCTAATCTGTGTCTTGTAACGGGAACTTCTTCAGGTCTCTTTGCAAAATATGGTGCGCAGTTGACCTCGGAACTCTCTTATCTACTAAAAGTCGGCGAACAGATTGCGTTGGACTCGTAACTACTGCACGTCTAATGACGTCAATGACGTTTGTTGATCTTCCAGTCTTTTTGTGCAAGACCCGCGGGGGGGGGGGGGGGGGGGGGGGGGTCTAGCCCTAACAAGGTTTGGAATTGAAAATCGATGTTATGCATACTCCACAACTTTCAGCCGCTGAGCGCAAGCGTTGACCATCGTATTCCAATGCGGCATTTTCTTGTGGTGGAGCTACTACGCATGTGTGAGACTCGAGCGATAGTGGAGTATGCTCAGAAATGTGTCAGGTGATTGTTTGCTTTTCCCATGTTAACGAGGATAATACATGTAGTTTGTAGAAGTAATACATTGCGTGTTAAAATGTTCGCACATGGTATGTTTCAAATTGATGATGAATTTATTAAATATGGAATGAAAATTCATGGGTATAAAATTGTTTGAGAACGCCGTTTCGTTGAATTTTAGTTAAGAATGCTCATTAATTTAGGAATGAGCTATTTCCTTATTTGTGGTAAAAGGTCAGCCAGGGTCAGTTTCGTATGCTTCGAACGCGAATTACTCCTACTATATAGCACTTGCGTGAAAGCTCATGAACTATGCCGGGAAACGATATTATGATATGTGTGCGCTTTGTCAACATCACATCACACTACATCACACCACATGAGAAAGCCTGTTGGAAACTACCACCGGAAAAACCTTAGAGCAGAAGTGGCAGGCACATTAAAATCCGCCAAGATTCCAAAATCCAACATCACAAAAGAGGAAAGAAAAGCGTTGAAACGACTCCAGAAAGAAAAGGACTTAATAATAATGGGAGCCGACAAAGGCAGGAGTACGGTGGTCCAGTCTAAGGATGGCTATGAAGAGAAGGTAAAGACCATGCTAAGCGATACAAAGACTTATGAGAAGCTTAAGAAGGATCCCACCAGCACTTATAAACGTAAGCTTACTAGCATCATCCAAAGACTCAAAGATGAGGAGAAGATTGACAACAAATAGTAGAAACTACTTTACCCGACGGCTGAGAATACTCCCCGCCTGTATTGTACGACCAAGATCCACAAACAAGGAAACCCTGTACGACCGATAGTTGACTACACTGGATCTACTGCATACCAGACTTCTAAGGCACTAGCAGAAATTCTTGGACCATTAGTCGGAAACCCACACCATGTCTTGAATTCCAGACAGTTATCGGAGGAACTCGCAGGCATCATGATAGAAGAGGATGACATCTTTAACTCACATGATGTAATAGCGTTATTCACCAATACTCCCATCCAGAAGACACTGGAAATCATCAAAGCAAGACTGGAGAAGGACACCACATTCAAAAACAGAACAAAACTCAACATAGACGACCTAATAGAGCTCTTACAATTTGTGTTAACAACCACCTATTTCATTTTCCGAGGAGACGTCTACAAACAGAAGTTCGGAGCCGCCATGGGCAGTCCTGTCAGCCCCATCATTGCTAACTTGTTCATGGAATGGCTAGAACAAGAAGCCATTGCTACAGCACCCAAAACCAAAACTGTGGAAGCGTTATGTATATGACATCCTCGAGATCATCAAGAAAGACACCACACAACAACTAACAGACCACCTTAACACAATTGACGACACGGGCAACATAAAGTTTACATACGAAGAGGAAGAGAAAGGACAGATACCATTCCTCGACACCCTTATCGTCCGTAAGGCAGATGGCTCTGTGAAGTTGCTCATTTATAGGAAAAAGACACACACGGACCAGTACTTGAATTTCTCGTCACAACATCCTCTACACCAAAAACTGGGAGTCATACGAACACTGTTCGACAGAATGAACAAAATTGTCACAGAAGAACCAGACAGGATAGCAGAGGAAAAACGAATCAAAGAAGCATTGGGACGTTGTGGATACCCCAGCCATGCCAGCTGGACCTTCAAAAGAGTGCAGCAACAGATGAAGGATAAGACCACGAAGAAAGCCAAGAAAAAGGATGACACCAAAGTGAGCAATGGCATGGTGGTTATCCCCTACATCCAATGTGTGTCTGAAAGGCTACAAAGGTCCTTTAAGAAGTATGACATCCAGACTGCAATGAAACCCTATAACACACTTAAGCGACTGTCAGTGCATCCCAAGGACAAACGAGACAAGTTACAGACCAGCGACTGTGTTTACAAAATCCCTTGTCACTCTTGTGACAAAGCCTATGTTGGTGAGACAGGCCGTCTGTTTGGAACAAGGTTGAATGAACATAAGAAAGACGCCAAGAAAGTTAGCGACAAAAAGTTCACGAGAGCCAACAGAAAAGATTCCACGACGGAACAACATAAATCAGCGGTCACCGATCATATAGCAAAAGAGAATCACACCATCGACTGGGAAGGGGCATCAATCCTCGACAAAGACTATGACAAACATAAGCGATGGATAAGAGAATCCATTTGGATACGAAGGCAGGGGGCCAAAATCATCAACCGCGACGAGGGTATTTATTCTCTAAAGTCATGTATACGATCCACTGTTAACAACACCTGAGCTTCCTGGGAACGAGAGTGTCAGAAAATCTCGCGGGAAAAACAAGTGGATCAAGTCACTACCGAAGAAGTCTTCCGAACGGGAAGACGAAACTGTCTAGTCGTGAGTAGATATTTGGATTTGTAAACAAAACATTTTTATCATATCAACATTTGTATATGATCTAATTCGTAATCCTCGTCCTCCTGAAACGTTTTTGTAACACTGTTAACTAAATAACTAAATCCAAACCGAGATGCAGAATATACTTATTTTGGTACCATGGTATAGCTAGAGGTCTCCTCTTTATATACATACCAAAACATGTACAAACATCTCACGCATGACGTCACATGACGTCATTGTACATGGCCGACCTCAAAATCCCGTTGTATTCGTCTGTACTGGGTGTACCAGAACTGTACCGTGTTTTTAAAATACATAAAAAATACAAAATGATTATTGTTTTAAATTTAAACACCTGAATATAAAGGTGAACAAGTTTCCTATATTATATGTTAATTTCATTGAGATATCTCTTTTTGTTCTCGTGTGGCAAGACATAATCGAAAATCAATGAAAAACGTGTTTTCAATTTCAATCAATCCTCTCTACCACTACCCCTAACATTTCAAACAATGAAGCTCACACCGCATAAGCAATATCCAAAACTCCCGCTAAAGAAAGGAAAGTTAAAACCACTCAAGCAGAAAAATTCCGGTTTATTAGCGTATTAAAAAACAAAATGTATCTCCAAATTTCGCCCACAAAAGTGTGCAAATAATAAATAGTTATACAAGTGATGTGAAAAGTTGAGATATGGCGACCAAAAATATGGACGGATGGATATCTCAGGTAGGGTTAGTAATTTCAAAGATTTTTTAAATTGATCATTTCGACCAAAATTGAAATCTACCATCTTTACCAGAAAGTCTGTATATTTCATCTGAAATGTCCGATTTTCAACATTTAAAATTCTTATGAAAGCTGGGCGTTTGCGCAAGATATTATATGAAACAATTTAAACAATATCAATTGAATTCATACCGCAATAAATCATATTGCCCCGGTACAGTTTATTCTGAAACACCCTGTACAGTGAAATATAGGCCAACATTGAAATGTTTGCCAAAAAAGTTCCAAAATATCGGAATTTCACCCGGTGTTTTACATATAAGTGAGGGAAATGATGGTTCCAACATATACTATAAGATTTAGGACCATACAATTAAGATATTTTTCAAAATGGCGATTTAAAAAAATTGTAAGTGGCAACCCCCACCGCCAATACCAAAAAGACGACAACGCACGCCTTTGAGTGAAAAAGAGCTAAGCTTGTATTCGCAGTCGACATGGCTGCTCTATGTGTTCGGCCTATTTACATGACGGGGTGTCTTCATCACCATGTATTGCTATATAGTGCAT
>CM069446.1:58692422-58762496 GCA_035610835.1 Ophiura sarsii | reverse complement strand
CAACATTGAGAACAGCTCAAGACACTAAAAATGCTAAAATAAAAAACGATTGCGTCATTAGCCTGAATTTGAATCTATAGGCCGTGCTTTAATTTCATACCAAACACCAAGATGTTTGTGTTGCAAATATATTTGTCATTATTATAACTGTCATTATTATGGCTTAAGACGTCAATAAAAAAAAGTTGCCCATTTTGGCACCCGGTGGTGTGAATCTAGACTAACTCATCCATGATTTTCAGCAATAAAATCACATTTGTACCCTACTTCACGGTCATGTCGAGCTTTCACACGACTAAGGGTCCATCCGTATCGAGCAAGACACACAGCGACTCGTGCAGTATGATTGCTGAGATTTGTACCAGTGCCCATTCATGAATGTATTGTGTATGCTTGCTCAACTGATGATATTTGTACCCCCGCAACACGCATACTTATATAATAGTACAATAGTTTCTTGTCCCTCCATTCGATTGTCCCTGGTTATGTATAGATAAAGGTCACAAAAAAAATGGGGGACCAAAAAAATAAAGAATTAAAGCAATTAATCAAAAATCAAAAATCTAATAATGAGACAATTAATTCAAAAAAGTTTAAACCTGAAGAGATGGTCATAACTAAAAGGCTTTGCCTGTATATTCCCGTGTCCCACATCAGATATAAACAGATTAATTCCGTATTCGAGTTTCTTTTATGAATTTCTTGACTTGTGTGGTTTCTTTCTTTTCGTATTATGACCTATTTTATATGAATTATACCATTATTTATGTTGACTATGCATTTGGATGTGAATGCAAAAGCGTCGGAGTTGATTTATTGATAACATCATTCAGATCAGATTTGGATGGAGCTCCCCAACCAAAAAGTAGTTGGCGTATCCCCGTGCGTGTTAGAAAAAGCAACAAATTGCATTCGTGTTTTACTGCCATTAATTCGTAAGTCTCGAGTTTGTCTTCAATATTAATGAGAGATTGGCTATTTCATGGAGAGCAGGAAGGGGACAAGGGTTAAATAAGCGTGAGGGGAGAGGCGGGGATCAAGAGGCTCGCACCCCTCACAGCCTATCTCCTCAGAGTTTTAAATTCAAGTTTATTGATCTCGAATTAAATGGCATCTGGGCTTTTTCTGGTTTACTGAAAGCATCCAGCACGTGGCATTCAATTGTACTTTGATAATATCATGACATGATGCACATATAGGTGATGATTTTATATGAGGCGAAAAACCTATGGAAGATAGCAACATCACAATCGCTAAAGGGCATGAAGCGAAAAAGCTATCTTGAGAAGATAGCAACTTCACTATCGCTAAAAGGTATACAGCGAAAAAGCTATCTTCAGAAGATAGCAACATCACAATCGCTAAAGGGCATGAAGCGAAAAAGCTATCTTCAGAAGATAGGAATTTCACTATCGCTAGGTATGCAACGAAAATCTATCTTTAGAATATAGCAGCATCATCGCTAGGGCTAGAAGCGAAAAGGCTATCTTCAGAAGATAGCAACTTCACTATTGCTAAAAGGTATACAGCGAAAAAGCTATCCATCTTCAGAAGATGTAACTTCCTTATTGCTAAAAGACATGAAGCGAAAAGGCTATCTTCAGAAGATAGCAACTTCACTATTGCTAAAAGGTACGCAGCGAAAAGGCTATCATAACTTCAGAAGATAGCAACTTCCTTATTGTTAAAAGACATGAAACGAAAAGGCTATCTTCAGAAGATAGCAACTTCACTATTGCTAAAAGGTACACTGTAAATATCAACGCTATATTCCAACGCGTTGTAGTGTTAATTCACTCAAGTTTTTAATACGATGGTGTTAAAATTAGTGTATATACTGACCTTCGTAATTATTATTAACATGGTCTTCGTCAACGCCTAATGTCAATATAGCGTGAATGTGTTAACATTTTAGAAAGAAGTCGCAAGGTTTGCAAATGTTAACGCTAGTATTAACACGGCGTTAATAAAAACTAGTAATTCGATCACTTTTAACACGCAAACGCGTTAATAAACCCTTGAAATGTGATACGGGAAACCCGATGTGTTGTTTCGTCAAAAATCATACACGCCATAATTATTGTTGCGTACTTCGTAAGACGATTCTGGTGATGAAAATAAAGCTGATTTGAGTGCTTTCGCAATCAAGATAAATATGACTTTGGCAGTGGTTTAGACCGGTGGTTTAGAACCAGAAATTGCTGATATAGTGACACGGTTAGGCATGGAATAATCGACAATGAGTGGTGTATTTCACTATACTGTTTGCCACGCAATGTCGGTTGTCCCCTTGCTAAACCGTACAAAAGCAACACGGCGGATTTTACTATTTACTAGTCGTCACTGCATAAAAAGGCTATCACGGAATCATGGAATGCAAGGTACCTTTGTTTTTGTTTTGTTTTCTTATTTTTGTGTATGATCGGTTGATTTATTATAAATTTAATTTATAGGCTTATAACAATATTAGCCTATAAGCTTACACACATGTCTTATTATTTTTTAACATTTAACGTGTTATTTTTTAACATTTCAACGTGTTAATTAAGTGTTATCCAAACACGTTAAAAATGATATTGACAAATTGTGGTGTTAAACACCACAACGTGTTAAAACTAGATTTAGTAACACTATGCCTACAACATGTTAATTAAGTGTTATCCATACACGTTAAAAATAGCGTTGACAAATTAACACCACAACGTGTTAAAAACTAGAATTATTAACACTTCAACATGTTAATTAAGTGTTATCCAAACACGTTAAAAATAAGCTAATTTAGCGTTTAGATATTAACACCACTTTTTACAGTGTATACAGCGAAAAAGCTATCATAACTTCAGAAGATAGCAATTTCCTTGTTGCTAAAAGACATGAAGCGAAAAGACCTATCTTCAGAAGAAAGCAACTTCACTATTGCTAAAAGGTATGCAGCGAAAAGGCTATCATAACTTCAGAAGATAGCAACTTCCTTATTGTTAAAAGACATGAAACGAAAAGGCTATCTTCAGAAGATAGCAACTTCACTATTGCTAAAAGGTATACAGCGAAAAAGCTATCCATCTTCAGAAGATAGTAACTACCTTATTGCTAAAAGACATGAAGCGAAAAGGCTATCTTCAGAAGATAGCAACTTCAATAACGAAAAGGCAGACGAGGAGGCATGCGAGGGACATAAGAACATTTGGAGTTATTATGGACGTCCGGTGTTGGGATGGATATATGCGTTACGTTGACGAGAAATCTGATATTTTGGAGGTAACTAGTATAACTATCAAGATGCTTTTTTAAACCTTAAATGTTTTCAACATAATCATTTTAAATCAAGAATTATATATATCTTCATATTTTTAGACGAATTAGATTTCGATTCCCCAGATTGACGCGTTTGAAATTCAAAAAAATAATTTATATAAAAACCTCTTAATTCCGCCACTGATATCACAAGTGGGGTGCAACTAGTGTCATCCATTCCAAATGGGTCGCTTTTTTGCAAAAAATTGATCCTAAACATGGGTTCACAATCGTGGGGGGGGGGGACCAAGCCATTTTATTACGTAAACACACGCACCCAAGGCTCAAGATAACAGGTTTTTTACCAGAGCTACTTTTTTTCAAAGTAGCACCCGATCATGGATTAATTGAGAACCGGGAGCTACGTTCAGTCTACTGGGAGCTAACTATTTATTAAATCCAGAGTGGCAGCATTGTAAACTCGAAATTCGATGTCTTGGGCAAGCTTCCCGATTGTCAACGGGCGCTGGTTTGGACAAATATCAGCGCTCGGTTGTTTATTTTTCAGCATTACCGGCTATGGCAGAAGGACCGAGGGGTAAAAATCGCCCAGCGCCCGCTTATCTTGAGCCTACACCCCCTAAAAGGGGGTCAGATTTCAAACCTTCAGCGGCATGGCACACCCTCCGTCAAAAATAATTCTCAGTATCATCGTTCACTACTATTTTCAAAGAGTTGCTGATGAGTGACATATCTTCATTGATCCTGTAAAAAAGTCTCTTATTTTAATCCCGGGGGGAGGGGGTACTCGGATTTGGTTTGGTCGGGGGTGTGCCGCTGGAGATTCAAAACCCATTACTCATTTCTAAGGGTGATTTTGAAAAATTGGTACCCATTTTTAGGGGTTTTGCTTCATTTTAGACCAAATTATCGGGAAAATAAACCTAATTTTTGCAAATTTTCGCGAAAATAGACTAATTTTTCAAATTTTCGCAAAAATAAACACAAATTTCGCGAAATTTGTAATAACAGGACCCATGTCTAAAGATTTTTCAGTTGAAAAGCCTACCCATGGCTAAGGATGTCTCATGAAAAAACGACCCACTGGAGCGGTACGTCCCCGTATGCCTTACATACGTGAGTACCCCCGTCCCCCCCCCCCCGGATTTTAATTATTCATATTTTTGTGGTAAGCTAAACTAAATAACATTTAAATTCATCACGATCGTTGATCAAATTTCGGATACAGTGTTATTTAAATATTTGTGTAGGCCTATTGTATTTTTTAATCTTAGCTCATTAGTAGCCAGCAAAAGGAATGGAGCAAGAAAGAAAACGAGGCAACTAAGGCCAAACAAAGAAGAAGGTCTGTCTCAGAAACATTGTGCAAATAAGCTAAGTGCTGTGCTTTTTTTTTTTTGCTTTTTTTTTTTAGAAAATAGGCTACGAGGTATGCGATTTTTTTTTGTTGCTTATCCAAGTTTACGGAGAAATGTTTTAACCCTTTTTTTAAATCCAAAAAAAAAAAAAATCCAAAAAAAAAAATCCAAAAAAAAAAATCCAAAAAAAAAGAAGAAGTTTTTTAGCCCCCAGCGCATAGACCTACGCGCCGTAGCTCATTTCACATACCAATGCGGGCGGCCTTCTGAGACAGACCTTCTTCTTTGTTTGGCCTAAACAGCTGTCCGAGTTATCTGCCAGGGTCACAGAGCTTATGGAAAAATACAATTGTAAGTGATTGTTTACTATAGATAGTTTAATATGTTTTTCGAACAGATATTTCATATTTCCCCCCCTCCCCTCTTTTTTATTCCGATTTTTGTTCTACAATTCAAATCTTTTTGCCTGATGATTTCTCTTTTTTGGATGGGTTAAGTGCAACCCCTGTTAGGCGGCAACTAATTGTATTGCTATTTTGGATATTTTAATAATCCAAAATAACAATACAATTAGTTTAATTGGCATGGGTAGATGTGTTGATCTTTGATCAGTTCATTTACAGTGTATATAGTGCCCAAGAATTATTTTACCAATAAAAAGCTGTTGCATTCATTTTCCAATGAATCACCACCATTGGTCAGAATGCTTATGACTTTACATTAACATACAATAGGCATATATGTTACTTTTTTCAGAATTTTGACTTTTTGTTTGTTGACGTTATTGACAAATTATAGAGTATTTTGTAAAAATGTAGATTCCAAGTTTGATTGAAATTCCTCTTTTGAAAAACTTAAAATCACATACTATGTTCAGCAAAAAGATGTATCTAAATGTTATGGAGGAAGTGTCCATTTAATTTTGTTGTTGTTGTGCAGCTAATCATGTGAAATGCATTGGAATTGAAATTGAAAAACACATTTCATGGAATTTCAGCGATGGCATTATCTTGATGAAACTAACATATTAAATAGGGAACATGTCCACCAGTATTTTGCAGGTATTAGATTGAAATACACCATTGTTTTCTATGCATTTAAAAAAAAATCAACTCCGCAGTATAAGGGAATTCTAGGACACCCTTTAGTTATTTATTATGGTATACTTCATTCAATTCGAGGGTTGACAACCAGAAAGGCATAACTTGACTTACATTTTTCGGTCAATTTCGGTCACGATCATATCATCATAAATCGGTACGATATACGAGTAAGTTTATTTTGAACTATGTCTGAATTACAGGAAATTGCAGGGAATACGTGAAAATGGCCAAATTGTCGGACTTATTTTCAGTTTGGGAATCAAATTTCCCTAAACAGAATGATGTATTCAATAATTCGTAACTTTCCGAATATACCGCCGATTTCGGTAGATGTTTTGCTGAAATGTTCGTTCCCTGAGATCTCTTTCGGTGGTGTAAAATATTATCACGCATGCTTACGAGGGACCAAACATCCATTATCTTAATTAAGAAAATAGATGTTATGCCACTCGTACGCATGCGTGATAAAAATTAACAAATAAAATCTAGAAACAGTTTTTGGTACACAGTTAAAATAATGGAGTAAACTGAGCGGAGTACACGGGATTTTGACTCGGAAGAGTAATTTTGTACTCCACGACGAGTAATAGCTCGCAATTCCTGTTACTCCTCGCCAAAGTAAAACTACTATTGCATGCTAAATCAAATTAATCAACAAATGAGTTTAATTTACTCCGAGCAGAGTCTCTGAATTCATGACTCCAGTTGCGAGTAATTTTAAATCAATGCGCACGTAGATTTTACGCCGACAAGGAGGAAAGAAGCGGGTCACATGACATTGTATCATGCATGCAGAATAATGGCGGACTAAAACGTGATCGCTACGCTGACAAGTTGGGAGTTTGAGGACCTAATTCCTCAGTTTTCTGGTAAGTAGACAATATTATTATTAGCAATCTTTAGAGACCAGCATGCATGGGAATGAAACAAAAAATATAGCGCCAACAGGACTCTTTGACCAAGTGTAGGGGAAGGTGGGGTAATGGCGGACACATTTTGTTAGAGAGGTATAACACACATATAATACGTCATATAACAATAAAAATCATGTAAACACAAGCACTGTGAAGGTTCTACCTTTATCAAGTTTTTATCAACTCATCATTTTGAAATTCGAAGCTACGACGCAATAAAAAAAATGGCGTCGTCCGGCATTACCCCACACTCTGGGGTAATCCCGGACCGTATTTATCAATGGCAGCTCTCTTTTTATTGGAATATAGCATTTCAATGGGAGTTAAAAAATACCCTTTTTAAAAGTGTAGCAGAAATCAAAGAACAATGTCACATATATATATGGTCAACAACTATTACCGATTTATGATCTTAAATTGACCACGCCCATATTGGTTACCATGGAAACGGTACATGTCCGGGATTACCCCAATCCATGTACAATGTATGGGCACATCCTCTCTTATTATTATGCTCATCATTGTGACTCCGAATTCATTTTTTTTTATCAGAAGGTATCATACATTACATAAAAAAATAATAAGACTTTGTTTTCCTTGATGTAGAAATACCAGTTTCAAAGAGAAATTAATGCACCAAAATATCAACTTGCCCAAAAAGTGATTTTTGTAATTCTCGCGAGAATTTGTGAGACAACCATCCCATTTAGGTTTTGTGTGATTTCAATGGAGAGGCACTTAACATCATAGGGTGGCAAAATACCACCTTCTTTCACCTGCCTTTAGATACAGCCCTGTCCGCAATTACCCCTACTTCCCCTAAATCTGTTTTCGTTACCATTGCAAGCTATAGATAGGCCTACATGCCTACTGTAGCTCTGGTTCCATAGCTTGTCTTCAGCACGTCTGACAGAACGCTATGGATTCTACTATTCGACTGCTGCGTCGTATTTATAAATCAAAATTTCCCAACTTTTTTGACATAATTTTTCTCTTACTTCGCTTCAGATATTATCTTTAATGTTCTAATAATGTGTAGCCGTTGGTTAAATGGCTAAAACGTCTTTAATTTCCAAGAAAAACTGATTTGGAAATATTATCGTCGTATACCTCGTGTCGCTATATTTTTTGTTTCATTCCCATGCATGCTGGTCTCTAAAGATTGCTAATAATAATATTGTCTACTTACCAGAAAACTGAGGAATTAGGTCCTCAAACCCCCCCCCCCCCCGTCCCCCCCCCCCCCCCCCCCCCCCCCAGCTTGTCAGCGTAGCGATCACGTTTTCGTCCGCCATGATCACCCTTTTTTGGAGTAAATTATTTTACTCCATGTTAATGATTAACTTTTACTCCATGAGGAGTAAAAAAGGGGATCACCCTTTTTTGGAGTAACTTATTTTACTCCATGCTAATGAGTAAGTTTTACTCCATGATGTGGATTAAAAAAGGGGATCACCCTTTGTTGGAGTAAATTATTTTACTCCATGTTAATGATTAATTTTTACTCCATGTTGTGGAGTAAAAAGGGGGATCGCCGTTTATAGGAGTAATTCTTACTCCATGTAATGATCAATTTGTTACTCTAACATGTAAGAGTAAAAATTACTCTGCTTAGGGTGATCACCTTTTGAATACCAAATGGAGTAACATTTTAATCTATATTGAGTAAATTGTTTTTACTGTGTAGAGGAAAAGGTAGCTCATTAACATAATTTCCGTTACCCCTATCGTGTTGGAGCATGCGATTCATGTAGTCGCGTCGTGTAGTATTTGTTCTTCCCGATATGAATACCGCTGTTGGTAAATTAAAAACATGTGCTAAGTACCCTAATTAAGCAAAACAAAACTGCAGTCCCTAAAATTAGTTATAGCGTATGCCAATGTACCATCACTTTCCATTCAAATGATCGTCATTTGTGAATCGATTGCTTTGTCTGTTGTCTATTGAGTAGAAAGACGCTATTGAAATGGACCGATGGGTTGCCCTTTTATAGTTTTGGAATCACGGGTATTAGCGGAACTCGTTTTTAGTGAAATCGATTTAATACTGCAATCATTACAATGACACCTAATTTGTCAACATCATCGGTACCCAAAGGAAATTGAATAGGGTGTTGCTGTTTTAATTCATATTATATAGTTCTTTTGAGAATAACAAAAATCTCTGAATGTTTTGTTGTTGCATGGAGGAGGCCTTAGTTTAAAGCTGGTTAAAGGGGCGTGTACATCTCAAGTGTTTGTCCTGGACAAAAATCACATGACTCCCTACGTATCTGAGTCTCCGAGTTTCCATGTAATAATACCCATGGTGCAATAGATTTGCCGCGCCGAATTTCAATCGAAAAAACGTAATGGCCAACATTTTATGTACGAACGAAATACTAAGGTGTCTAGATCGTTTCGAAAAGTAGTGTTATGCATTATAATGAAATCAGAATTACAATCTCCTTCAGCATATAATCAACTTTGGACGATAATCCTATGTTAAAAACGCACAACAATCGAAATATAAAGCATTTTAGCCCGCATTTTTGCCCCGATTCATGTGATATTCGTATTTTGAACTTTATATATTTTATTTTCTAAATATATATGTGTAGTCTTCATTAGCTCAGTCGGCAAAGCGCCGGCTTCATAATCATGAGGTCAGTGGTTCGGATTGTTATACTTTTTTCTGTTTGTTATTTACACTTTATTTTTAGAAATTGACAGGATTGCATATCGTTCGCAATATTTATTGAATGGTGAATGATACTTTTTTCTTCTTTTGCAATTTCACTGCGATAAAGAATATCCTATAAATATATTGTGTTGACTATTCCGTTCGATCATGTTCGATTGAACTATGGAGTGGAGACCCTAGCTAGTCTATCAATGAACATGGTTTGCAAAGGCCAATTGTTATGTAAATAAGAAGCCAATCGGCTAATATGTCCTTGAATCGATTTTCTTATTTCCTATACAGTAAATTCGCAAGCACGCGAAAAGTCGTTCCTTTTCTAACCCAGCAAAGCGACCCGGAAGTACTCACCCGTAGCGAAACCGCTTCGCAGTCATAGTTGACCTCGTAATAGCACGATGTAAATGAGCTCTTTTCATGATTATAATCACACGTTTCAAACACATTGGCCATGAAATTGTATAGTAAAAAGGCATATTATGCAAATAATATTATCTAATATTTTCTGTGAACTTCATGACATGTTGTATTTTCGGTGCAAATATTGCAATCCGACAAACCCGAATTCAAGAAAAACTTGAAGAAACTAAAGCCAAATTCATGGTAAAAAGTCGCTTCTGAAGAATTAGGCATCAATTTTATCCATCGTATCATAATATTCTAGTCTTTTGTAACTAGAAACATGCTTATAATTTATAAAATTATTTAGTCCGGTCAAGTGAATGCTTATAAAATAGCTCCTCGAATCTTGTCTCGATCTAAATTCATTTTGTAGCGTCGACGGGTTGTTGATCAAGTGTTTAAATCTCACGATTATATTCAGATTTGCTAGATAGCTCAGATGGTAGAGAGCTCGCTCTGGGAGCGAGAGGTCCGGGTTCGAATTCGATCCTTCTGCGCTATACAATGTCATATTATTTTTTTACAGAAAGGCTATTCTGGTCAAATGAATAAACATTTCACAATTTCATCCCACAAAATGCATGATTTCGGACGTTTTCATTGGAAAACGGTATTTTTTTCTCCAAAATGTCAATAATGAATTCAAACGCGGGCATGAAAATGAAACGCGGGCGTGTTACGGGAGGCTAAAAAATCAAGTTGGCGAGGCCTAACGGGGGATCGTAAAGTTTCGTTTTCTGACCGAAAATCGGTGAAAATCAAACTCGGTTTTTCTTATCAAAAAAGAAGTCGGGCATCAATGTTTTTGATATGAAATTAAAGCTTAAGATTCCGTTAGTACGGAAATTGCTCTTAAAATATCGTACGCATTTTAGTCCGGTCAAGTGAATAGATACAAGAAGCAAAGTCACGAAAGTTGTTAAATTCTAAAATTAGCGATAAAATCACTGTTTGTGGACCATATTATAGAGAAAATTACGAACAATCCACCTACTTCGCCATCATGGCTGCCAGCTAACCCTACCTCAATTAATTCAGGGAAAACAAACTTCCCTTAATGTTTTAGCGCAAGGTTGACATCCTGAAATCGATCTTTGCGTGGGTTAGAAATCGGCGAGGTCACTCATTAAAAACGATACCTGCGTACTGACTGTATACGACCGATATTTGTATTTGCTGATTTGCTCCAACTTAAAAAAAAGAGAGTGGTACCTTCAAAAATACGTTACGCGGTTCACGGCTTTCACGACCTGGTGTGAGCGACTGTATTTTGGCGTGGATTTGATACCGTGCTCAGTGGCGAACCCAGGGGTCCAGGGGCTGGTGCCCCCTGAAATATCCCGTCGGTAAACTTGAGCTTCCGTCGGTTGAGTCAGATGCCAACGTTGAGTGAGTCTATTGTATACGAAGAGAATTTTTTTCCCCTTGAAAAGCGGATGTCGATATCGTGCAATTCAATATGCCAAAATGTCAGCCTTATACAATGACAACATTAAGGCATTTAAATGTGGTTCAACGTCATGTGACTAGGGGATATTTCCCGTGGCCCTGACCCCTGTCTCATTAAAAGCTTTATAAATTAATAACCTTCCACGATCATCAATTTATTGCTCTTTACATTGAATCCAAACCTAGCTTGCAGCGACACCGTTTTCACATTTAAAATACAATTTAGAAACTGGGTTCAATTTGGCTAAATTTCGTCGAATACTCAATAGTTCACCACTAGTTCATTATTATAGAGAACACATAGACACGTCAGTAAGTAGTTATGGCCGAGCGGTTACGAATATGGACTAGTAATCTAATAGATTCTCCCCTCCTCGGTTCGAATCCTGCTGAATACCTTTCTTTAGAAAAACCGATTTGGTCTCTGTGTGTTGGAAAATGGCGTATATTTTTACCGTAGGTGAATAAAAGTCGTGGCCCTGACCCCTGTCCAAAAATGTATTACAAATAAATATATTTTTGATCAAGTTTAATACGTTAGGAACATTTCTTGTGCATAAGTTTTTGCTATGACGTCTAAAAATCATCAAAAATACGATGTTTACGATCGCATTGAAAATGCATCTTTATCGACTCAAAGATAGTAACAAAAATCATGTTTTTTATTAAATCGGAAATGACATCTACATAAATAGGACTTCCCCTTCAAAATGAGCCTAAGATGATCGAAAATTGATGGAGGCAATCCTTCACAATCGCGAGTTGTAAATGATCCGATTTCTATTTGTTTGTTTTTTGAAATCTCACTTCACTGGCGGCCGGGGCGAACAAAATAGACGGTATTTTCATGTCTTGACTTCTGACTGGGTAGATTTGCGATTTCTACCAGGCGATTTTTTTCAGCTATTGTTGACAATGTCATCGCTACCCCCACTTTTCAATATTTCAGCTACTGACGAGAAGAAGAAAATTGGGTCATTTTTGCGATTTCTTTTGTCGGTACATCATGACTTTCGTAACTATCCCCCCCCCCCACCCCCAGTTTCCAAAAGCTGGGTACGCCACTGACTGAGTGCTGAACTCATCATGTTCATTGCTGCTGCGAGCATCTTACTATAAATCTGTGTGGGGGTGTGTGTGTTTGCTATCCTTATGTCTCCGTTAGTTTTGATCAAAGTGGCGCATAATTTGCATGCAATATCGAGGAAATAACGGTGTGTTAAAGTTTATTCCAGTGAAATTGGTTAACAATTTGATCCAAAAACAGCAAATAACCTCTCAGATTTGGCTCATAAATGCCACTAGAATTGAACAACATTGTGCGTTGCGCGTACTGCCGCGTAATCATACCGTGGTATCGCGTTGCGTGTCGCGTTTGCGCAAATGCTAACTGCTAGCTTCACTGTCATAATGGTATAATGACATCTATATACTAATTTTCGGTCCCTCGCCTGATTAGATAGTTCAATAATAATTTTGCACTCGCGTCCCTCTTCAACTGAAAAAGCGTGGTAATTGCGCCTCTAATACACGAGCTAATTAGATAGTTCAATGCCCGTTTTTTCCCGTTTTCAGACATGCGCAGAAAGGATCACATGTGAAAATCCAAAATGTTGAATTTATTTTACTCGGGTACCTACTGTTCGGACACAAATTGTGGTTTTCGGAGTGAGTGATGACATATGGTCTTCACCCAAAATATTTTCTTCAGGGATATAGCTACATTTCTGTATATGCGGCTGTTTGTTATTCTTAAAGATCGCACAGTAACAAGCATTTATACGTCCGACAAATAAAAATATTTCACGACATTTTCTAAATGTAAACAAAAACTCTTACACAGATCTTAAAGTGACACTTTCACATTAGTAACATAGATGAATGCGACGTTTGCTATCGATAAAGAAACTGGCAGTACCATGTCAACCGTTTCTATGTTGTGCTGCGCGACCGCGTTTAACATGGCGCACGCGGTTCGGCGCAGACAAAAAGTGTACGCGTTTGTGGCGCAAACCGTGCACATTGAAACGGAGCAGAGTGAAAGCAGGCACTCTTATAAGAAAAAGGATGCTTCAGGCTTCAGGGGTTCTTGGCTAGAATAATATAAGTTGTCGGATATCCGACAGTTTATTTTCACTCTAAAACCATGATTTTGAAGTAATGAAGAATCGTATCGCCCTGTAACTTGGAATGTATGTACGATTTATGATCAGAAATGTAAATCTGCAAGAAAATCTGCTTTCAATTTTTTTCGATGTTGAGGACGTTTCATGGAAAGATCACATAATATACCTTTAAAGGAGGAAAACGGGATGGCGGGGCAATAAAATAATCGGGGGATACATTTAAAAGTTAGTTTTAAGTAACTTCAATTTTGACATTAAAATTCAACTTTTTATTATTTGGGGTACAAAATAGGTAGAGACATGCGCTGACAGGAGGTAATAACTGGGGGTATTAAGAACACGTTGATGGAGTAGGCCTACTTGGATTAGGAACATGGGTATCTGTTAATTAAGAGCACATTGGGCCTATAGGCTCATGGTGTATTAAGGGCACCATGTCACTTACATTATATCAAGGGCACTTTACAATATCAAGAGTACCTGAATTATTTAAGGACATACTCTTGATATTTATATAAACATTTATAACGCTTTGATATTGCCCACCTCTGCCTATATTGTGATATGACTTTTACTGCCCGCTATCTTTGGCACCCGCGTTTAATTTACTTGACTATGATAAAGTAAGGACACCGTATCTCGCGATAACGGCACACTGCAGTGGGCCTACCTTGAATATGTGGTATCCGGTGCATTATTAAGGGCACCTGGGGTAACTGGATTAGGGGGAGGGGGGTAGGGCTTAGGCCTATGGGGTCCCTGGATATAATGGGACAAAGGGTACCTGCATTTCAGGTTTCATGGGAGGCCTACGTATGTATCTGGAAACACAAACGTAGGCTTACCTAGATTAAGGCACATGTATACCTGGATTATCAAAAGCACCTGCGATATTCGGATTATTTAGGGCCCCGTCTGGATTATGTATGCATGTGGGACATGTTCTTGATATTATTGTATCACATTTTCTTACGCTTTGTTTACTTATTCCCTGTGAAACTTTCTAGCGGGTCCAGCGCGAAGCGCTGGTGCCCGCTAGTATTACTAAATTCAAGCTATTTCACACGAGCATGTTTCGTCGTTGTTCGCGGAGCTGCGTCCAGATGCCTGAAATGTGCTAACTAACGTGCGTGACGATATCACGATTGACGCGCGGTCATTTTTTGAATGTGCCCGGTACGCACCTCTGGGTTTACGCACATACGAATGCACACAAGTTCGCACGCATAGAATGGAGTTGACCATAGCATTATGACACTGACTATACACTACTTGTACGCAATCCTATTTCAAAATAAAAGCAAGGCTCTCCCCTAGTATCAGCGGGCCCAACCGATATTTTAAACCAGCTAATTAAATATGCATAAAAATAATATAATTTATTAATATGCACAGTACGAACGCATTGTCAGCTAACTTGAATTTCATTTAAGGGCAGTGTCAACCCGGCACTTGTTCCAAAAATTGAATTTCATATTTCTCTATTATTTAATACTTGTATATGTATTCTATCATTACCATCCTAAGTTATTAATCGGAAGCATTTATTTCCCGGTCTTTTGGGTGATTTTAAATTGTTGTTTTGGTAAGTTTGAGTCAGGAAAAGGCGCATGGTTATTTGGCGGGAATTTAAGCGGAGTTCCGCACTTTTCAAATGCTGCGCTAGCGGTTCGATCATTGCTTCGCGCGCTGAAACTTCCCGCGCGTAATACAAGACGCGCCGCTTAATATCCGCGATGTAGACGCGAAAAACAAAAGAGCGCAAAACAATGTCTAAAAATGTAAACAAAGGCCAATCTTACGATCATTTAAATTTCAGTTTTCTTCCAATTTCTTCACATTATGACAATATTAATTGAATCTGATAGTTTAATATGATTGTTCATAATCGTATACTCGCTTTTTAGGTCACACGCCCCTGTATTCCGTGAACATTTAGCTTTAAATGGTGGAAAATGTCAATATTTTTACTAAATCGATGTTTTCTAGAAGTTCAAATTTGAAGGAATTTTACGAATTTTCAGACAACATAACTAAAAATATATCAAACTATCAGGTAAGCTTTTACTACCATTATGAAGAGGAATTTCAGCGCTAGGAGGCAATTTTTTATTTTTTCGATTATGGATTTTAAACTCGAGATATGCATCCATTTCTAGCGAAATGTATGCAAAAAAACACGACATTTACACTTTTCCGATGTCTTTAGCAATATTTCCAAAACCAAGCTTTATTTTGGAAAAAGAAAAAATTGCCTCCTAGACAAAATTGTCTTGTTTTAAAAAATGTATATTAGAACAATTTACCATTTTTTATTTTATAGTTATGCTGTCTGAAAAATTTGGGGTATTAAAATCGCTTTTTGGTTCATTTCTCAAAATTTAGTTTATTTGGTATCACATTGATATCACCATCGGATTCCTTATCAAATTTCCTTTCTAAAGATGTATACTTTTATGTACTTTTATTCAATATTCTCAAACTTAGAAGCAAAAGTTGATCATCAAAATAATAGGGTTGACACTTCCCTTAATTCAAATCGGTCATCTCAAACGGGAGATATGTGCACTTTTCCAAGGTACCTCTATGAATGCAAAAGTTTAACTCGCGCATTTTGAAATGTCAATCAATGGCGTGTTGGTATTCACACAGGCGCGTACCGCGGCATGTGAGCCAGGGGGGGGGGGGGAGAAGTATGTCGTCCTGGTAGTGGCGTAAATTTCCCGGTAAATTTTCGTAAAAGGTTGCCCCAAATTTTTTCCCAGTCAGTCAACTCGTGAATTTCACGTAAGTGTGGGGGGGGGGGGGGGGGGGGGGGGGGGGGGGGGTAGGGTCAAACAAATTCGCACAGTCACAAAATTTCGCACGGTCTCAAACATTTGGACTCAAAAAAGCACAACGGTTAACAAATAATGCCAATTCCTCAGTGTTTTAGGCCATATTTTTTTTCCTTAAGCAAATTTAGCGACCCGGTCTTGGGAATTTAGCGTCCCGGTATTTGGAGCCAGGGGGGGCAACTTGCTCCCCCCCCCCCCCCTGTCCCCCGGTCGGTACGCCACTGTATTCACAATGCCTACAATGGCCAATGGGGTATATTTGGAACACTTTCGTGTATAAATTTTAATTCAAGTATAAAGAAGTAGCTAGTGTACTCATATATGCAATGAAGACATTGGTTAATTTTTAACAAAAGTATTTGTCGTGATTTTCTAATAACGGGACCTGAATATTTTGACTCACCCTGTATACAAACCAACATCAGATTTGTATTTAGAGAATAAAATATAGTTCTAATACTATATACTGTATACCAGTCATTCTCAAATGGTGGCGCGCGCGCCACTTGTGGCGCATCAAGGCATCCTAAGTGGCGCGAGAGTGGTTAAAATTTGTTTTAAAAAAAAAAATCATATTATGATATAGCCAAATTCCATAGGCATATGACAGTCAGATGTATAAATACAGCAATTTTTATCGCGCTACGCGCGTATGTGCCCTCAAAACAGTAATATTGGTTAATATGCTGCCTACATATGTTAAAATATTTTGAAATTAATGTTATAAAGGGAATTTTGCCATTGTAAATTCTAAAAAATAGGACCAAGTGGAGCTTCAACAAGTTGGTTACTAAAATGTGGCGCATCAGTAAATCTAGTTGAGAAAGCCTGCTGTATACGATAGTCTTATAATGTAAAGGCTGTACCATGGAGTCGTATATAGCAAAACAGCTAAGAACTATGTTTGATTCTCATTCATATTTAGTTTATTGGTTATTTTGGTCTTTAATCAGTTTGTTAGATTTATTTTAACAACAAACATAATAATCAAACAACATTATTATATAGTGGGTGTGGTTTGGGATGTCAGCAGGCAATTTGATTGGTTTTTGGCTGATTTTCAGCCGACTCGCCCATGCATTATGAGACAATGTTGTATAGTTTGGGGCGGGGTTTAATTCATTCGAAAAATAATACCTTCAGCGCGTATGATCAACGCGTCATCGCGTTAGCGTCCCCTACACAAAGTCGCCGCCGTATGCGTTGTGGGTATAACGCAGCGATGACAGGTGCGTGTGTGCTCAGATAACGCGATTAATTTGAAGCAGGATGTTGGAAAACAGCTCGCTGGATTCGCCGATTTTATAAAGGGGGAAATTTGTTGTTGTTTGTTTAAAATAAATCTAACAAACTGCGTTATTTTATGATAAAAGATCAAAATAACTAATAAACTAAATATTAGAATGAGAATAAAACATAGTTCTTAGCTGTTTTGCTATAGACGATGGTCTTATAATGTATAGGCTGTACCATATTTGTGTCGTCGTGTATTGCCGCCTGCGGCGACTACAGGGTGACCCAAAAAAATGTTAACACTCCGGGCACATAAGATATCTTAAAAGGACAGGAACGCACGGGTATAATCTTGATGTATTATGAAAGCTGAGTAAATAAGCTTTCATTTGCATTTTATTGCGTTCCAATTGGTTATTTAGAACGGGAGATATGCTTCAGCAAACATGAGGAAGCAAAATCGGCTTGGTCCAATCCTCTCAGTATGAAAGTAAAGCTTTTAAATTCCACGAAGCAAGAAGCAACATGATTAAGTCACACACACACATCAGTTAATCTCTTCTTTGTTCTTTTCAACGCATTCTTTCGATTCTTTTCATGCTATTTGAAAGCTCTTGTTTTACCTGAAGGATTCATTACGTGCAATTGATTTATGGTTAATTTTAGTGCAATACTAGTTTATTTCAGTGCAATTAGTTAATTTATTTGATTGGATGGACCATTTCAACAAAGAACATGAAATGTTTCAATTTCAATTTTAAAGACTGCTTTACTGACAGCTACCCATTGCACATGGAAAAAGAGTATAGAACTTGAACTCATGATAAAATACCTATATAATTTATGTGGAATATATTTATCTATGTCTTTTAAGCTTGAAAAAAATCAAAATAATGCGTTGAAAAGAACAAAGAAGAGATTAACTGACGTGTGTGTGTGTGACTTAATCATGTTGCTTCTTACTTCGTGCATTTTAAAAGCTTTACTTTCATACTGAGAGGATTGGACCAAGCCGATTTTGCTTCCTCATGTTTGCTGAAGCATATCTCCCGTTCTAAATAACCAATTGGAACGCAATAAAATGCAAATGAAAGCTTATCTACTCAGCTTTCATAATCCATCAAGACAAGATCCGTGTGTTCCTGTCCTTTTGAGATATCTTATGTGCCCGGAGTGTTAACATTTTTTTGGGTCACCCTGTATACACGACTCCAAATTATATGGTACAGCCTATATACACTATAAGACCATCGTCTATAGCAAAACAGCTAAGAACTATGTTTTATTCTCTAAACGTACAACAACTTTCCCCCTTTATATAAAATCGGCGAATCCATCGAGCTGTTTACCAACTTCTTGCTTCGAATTAATTGCGTTCTTTAGCACACGCGCATATGGCAACGCTGGGTTACACGCACAACGCATACGCCGGCGACTTTATGTAGGGGGCGCTAACGCAATCATGCGCACTGAATGTATCATTATTCAAACGAATCAAGCCCCGCCCTAAATGTCTCATAATATATATTGCGTATCTGATGAAAATCAGCAATAAAACACCAATCACAGTCCAGTGACATCCAAAACCACACCCACTGTAAAGAATCTACAATATTGCAATGAAATCAAAGTAAAACAAAGTACACCCTATACACATAAAGAAGTTGAAGGATGTTAATGATTTGAACAACCATAACGAACAACGGTTTATAACAGAAGGGAACAATAGCAGACAAGGCATTGAGAGACTATTTATGTTTCTCTCAAACAAGTTTAAAACTTTCCACGCGGCTATTTTAGTTTTACCACACAAAACAGATGTTTCAAAAGCCTTTCCGAAATTTCAAGTAATTTGTATTTATTTTAATGTATTTCTTGTGGTGATTCCAAATATGGTGATGGAAATTCAATCATTTTGACATTTTTGAAACATTTTGTTCGGTTCATAGACGCCTGCCGCGTGGAAAGTGTTAACACACACACCCCCACCCTTTTGTACTTTGCCAAAGAGGTGAAATAATTCCGATATTCGTGATCGTAACATTTTAATGAAATGGTTATGTCAAAGATGATGAAAAAACCTGGACTACCTGAATCTCATTGATTTTAATGATGGGCATCGATGGGTAGGCGCAGCCTACTATATCATTTTGGGACAGCCTGTATATGAATAAATGCACCAAATTGGAAATTGGACAATTTGTGCATTTGACATTGAAATGTTCTCTGAATACGTGTCATTTATGATGCGTTAGCATACAACTGAAGATTTTGAACACTTTGGAGTACGTCTCATGTATTTAATGTTGGCATAAAACTAAAGTTTTGTTGACAATTTGTTTTTGCAAAAACCGCATGAATATAAAAAATGAAATCTGAAAAATTATCAGCACGTGTTTACCATGTTGAATCAATGTGTCTTATTTAAGTTATGCGATCAAACATTTTAGCTCATATGGGTCTTTGTATAATTATATGAACAAAACAATAAATGAGCATTTTTAGATGGTTTCAGCTTATTTTACAACTTATAGAGCCACTTTTTGGCGCATCCGTTACGTCGGTAGCCTCAACTATGTTGAGTTTTGACATAAAACTATAGTCGGCATACCCACTTATTTAGTCTCACAGTAGTGGCACAATACAAATATTGTGTTATGATGTGCTCAAGACCGGGAGTCAAGACGAGAGAGATTTAGGACAGCGGACAGCATTTTATAATTGCGCTCTTGCAGCGATGAGCATGATAAGTTCAGCACGGTATCAAATCTACGCCAAAATACTGTCGCCCATACCAGGCCGCGTAAGCCGTGAACTGCGTAATGTATTTTTGAAGATACAACTCTCTTTTTTGAAGATTGGAGCAAATTACAAATATGGTCACGCGTTATGAACTCGCCTCCCAATAGGGTGGTGCCGTTACATTTTTTAGTTTCATGCTGTAATTTTCCTCAAATATTTTTAAAACCACAAAAGCTATCTCAACAAATTTGGTATCATTTTAAAGCCCTAATAACAAGCTATCTGCCTGCAAAATGGCATTGGTATAGCTAATACAGAATGGGAGATACAGCTGTTTGATGTTTGGGGACCAGGGGTGGTGCTGGAAGGGGGGTTTCTGGAAGGGGTGCCGCCTGTACAAACTCAATGGGGATAATCCCATGTTTTGTTCTTTTTACAATAACTAGTCATCTCCTAATGTTACAAACACCATTCTGGTCCCATTTTAAAGGATAATTAGTAGTCTTTAAGTATGTGGTTCAACAGACTTGTCAACTATTTGTAACAACTAATTAATTATGGATAAGACAATGAACATCAGCTTTCTTCCTATTCGCTACACAGTAAACATGAATAATCAGCCTCAATTTACCGGATTTATAAAAATGACAATAACAGAAAAAGTTTTCAACCTATGATAGCAAAAGTATACATTTTTGGAAAGCTTGTAACTAGAGGAATTCAGAAATGCAGTTTATATCAGGGAAGGGTTCATCCTTAAACAAATATTTTTGAAAATTCTAAAAATATATAAAATAAAAATTGGAGATATTCACTAGCCGGTATAATTACCATACCGACGTAGTAACTTTAACAATTATATATCATCTAATGGGTAATTTCATGAGGAATTCAAATATGTAAAGTAAATAATGATAGGGGTAGGTATAAAAAATATATGGATCTCGAATTAAAAATTAAAAACTCTGATATTTTCCCGAACATTTCCGATCATACCATTTTAGTTCTTAGTCGTACTATAATTTTAATGGCATATTTGGTTTCCTCATGAAATTTCCCTTCAGAAAATATATACCTTTACTACCTCAGGGGGGTATACAAGCAAATATAAATGTGTAAAGTTAAAATCATGTCGTGAAAGCCAAAATCCGTGTGTAACGCGAAAGGAGGCGAGCTTAAAACACATGACCATATCTGTGTTGAAGGAACTAAAAAAATCGATTCAAGGATATAAGCCGACTGGCTTCGTATTTACATAACAATTGGTCTTTGCAGACCATGTCCATTATAGACTTGCTAGGGACTCCATAGTTCATTAATGGTTCAATCAACACAATTATATTTACAGGACATTCTTTATCGTAGTGAAATTGCAAATGGAAAAAATATCATTCAACATTCAATAAATATAGCGAACGATTATAAGCAATCCTGTTATTAAAAAAAAAGAGGTGTAATAACAAAAAGAAAAAGACATTTACAAGATTCGAACCACTGACCTCATGATTGTGAAGCCAGCGCTCTACCATTTGAGCTAATGAAAACTATGCATGAAACAGTTTTAAAATAAAATTAGATAGAGTTTAAAATACGAATATCACTGAAATCGGAGGGTAAAATGCTTTATATTTCGATTGTTGTGCGTTTTTATCAAAGGTTATCGCCCAAAAGTTGATTATATGCTGAAGGAGATTGTAATTCTGATTTCATTATTATGCATTGCACTTCTTTTTTAAACTATTCTAGACACAGTTCGTTCGTACAATAATTTCAACATTACGTTTTGTCGATTAAAATTCGCGGCAAATCTATTGCACCATGGGTATTATTACATGGGAATACGGAGACTCAGATACGTATGGTACAGTGTAAAACCCGAGAAAAGTGCTTCCCGTAAGACATTCCGCTACCCCTATCGTGTTGGAGCATGCGATTGGTATAGACATGTGGGGTATTGTCTCCTCAATAAGAATATCGCTGTTGGTAAATTAAAATCGTGTGCTAATTAGCTTTAATTAACCAAAATAAAGAACCAATCCCTAAATTTAATGCAGTATATACTATTTTAGCAACACTGCTCTATTGAATTTACGGGGAAATCACTAATGGTGTGTCTTTGTGCTGCTATTGAATGGAGTTGCCACCTCCAGTTCAAATCCCATTGATCATGAATATTTTTAAGGAAACAAACGCGAGTTCCTTTTAGGGATATTTACAGGTATTGTTCTCAGGTATGCAGCTTATCGCTCGTAAATCCGTCGTCAGTCGTCTTAGCATGCTGTATTCAGCTCTGTGTACTAAAGCGTGACACGGAGGGACTGGATTCTCTGAATCGTCAGATAGCTACGGACGAGTTCGGGACTGACAAGGTTATTTTATTGAATAATTTTAGAAGCATAATCAAAGCTAGCTACTTGGCAATAAGGTTGTCGATTTAAAATTATTATATGAGTTAACAGTTTCATGTTTGGAAAAGGGACGAGATGTCTATCTTTTATTCCTTTATATTGAAACAAGTGATCGCAACCAATATCGAGGTCCGATTTAATTATGTTATAACTACATGATTAATTTCATTAAATCCTAAATAAAAATCAAATAATTAAATATTTGGCATTCTTATTTTTGGACGCGGGCGGGAAACAGTACGCCTAAACACAAAAGAGTCAATTTGAATTGGCCTAGAACACCTCGAGTCATTATATTGATCTTAACTTCGGGATTATTTGTCCTTTTATAAGAGATACGACGTCGTTTTGGTATATAATTTGTTTCCCGTAAGCCACAGTCTAGCAATCTCGTTAGCGGCATTTCATTTATTTGTGGTTTCGTGTTGTTATCTCAGTTGAGGATCCTGAGGAAACCCATGTTAAATGCTGTGAAACTATGTATGCTAAGATCTAGAAGGCCTTTCTTAAATGAGGTTTTTGTAAATGTGTCGTTTACTCTCCTATCCCGACTGGTCCTACACACTAAATCTTAAAAATACGGGGTCAAAATTCAACCCCAAAATGGTCATTTTTAACCACGCTTACTGAGTCAACTATGCACCGACTAAAAAAGGGTCAAATTTGACCCCGGTGATCTAGTGAAAATTTTCACCCAAATTGTGGTTAAAATGACTATGATTGGGGTCAAATGATTATATTTCTCTTTTTCTCTCTGACTATATTAGGGTCCAAAAATTGACCATATTCAGGGGTCATTTGATAACGGTATATCTCGATTAGAAAATGATCCCGGAACGTGGATGAAAATGACTATATTTAGGGTCATTATTCATGACTAGGGTCATTCATGACTAGGGTCATTATTCATGACTAGGGTCATTATTCATGACTAGGGTCATTATTCATGACTAGGGTCATTATTCATGACTAGGGTCATTCATGACTAGGGTCATTCATGACTAGGGTCATTCATGACTAGGGTCATTCATGACTAGGGTCATTCATGACTAGGGTCATTCATGACTAGGGTCATTCATGACTAGGGTCATTCATGACTAGGGTCATTCATGACTAGGGTCATTCATGACTAGGGTCATTCATGACTAGGGTCATTCATGACTAGGGTCATTCATGACTAGGGTCATTCATGACTAGGGTCATTCATGACTAGGGTCATTCATGACTAGGGTCATTCATGACTAGGGTCATTCATGACTAGGGTCATTCATGACTAGGGTCATTCATGACTAGGGTCATTCATGACTAGGGTCATTCATGACTAGGGTCATTCATGACTAGGGTCATTCATGACTAGGGTCATTCATGACTAGGGTCATTCATGACTAGGGTCATTCATGACTAGGGTCATTCATGACTAGGGTCATTCATGACTAGGGTCATTCATGACTAGGGTCATTCATGACTAGGGTCATTCATGACTAGGGTCATTCATGACTAGGGTCATTCATGACTAGGGTCATTCATGACTAGGGTCATTCATGACTAGGGTCATTCATGACTAGGGTCATTCATGACTAGGGTCATTCATGACTAGGGTCATTCATGACTAGGGTCATTCATGACTAGGGTCATTCATGACTAGGGTCATTCATGACTAGGGTCATTCATGACTAGGGTCATTCATGACTAGGGTCATTCATGACTAGGGTCATTCATGACTAGGGTCATTCATGACTAGGGTCATTCATGACTAGGGTCATTCATGACTAGGGTCATTCATGACTAGGGTCATTCATGACTAGGGTCATTCATGACTATATTTAGGGTCATTTAAATATGACCCTTTTAGGGGTCATTTTAATATGATGCCAAATGACCCCGACAGTGGTTGATTTAACCACGAATAGGGTTAAATAAAACTGACCCCGTAAAAGGGTTAATATTTTGACCCCGTCGTTTTTAGTGTATTAGTTTAGAAACTGTTGCACACCAATGACACTAAAAAAAGGTGTAAATTCACGCACGGTGCTGTTTATATAGATATTATGCTAAGGTGAAGATATCAATAATTCATGAATGCTATCTACTGAAGATAGCAATATATCATATATGTTATATCTGAAGATCAGATAGCAATATAATATATTAGTATACTATCTACTTAAGATAGTAATGCAATATATGGGTACTATCTACTGAAGATAGAAATGTAACGCTGGTGTTTATCTACTGAAGAAAGGAATAAAATTAGGTTAGGCCCCTTGCAATTAAATGTGAGTTTACTGTTGCCCGCGCGCGTCCGAAAGTCACCCGCGTGATATATGTAATATTTTAAAAATATTTAATTATTTCATTTTCATAAGCTTTTTAACACTTTTCCGGCGATAAAATTAGCTGATGAGCCGCATTTCAATACTTCCGGTTTGGGAAAACATTTCTGTGATGTAAAAAACTCTGCACAAAACTTGCAATTGTCGCTTTGTATTGAAATGTGTGCATTTGGAGCATATTCGTAGGCACGGCAATTGATTACTGCGCAATCGCTTCTGCGCATGACGTCACATCAAAACATTGCCACGTTATTTTTAGTTTTTTACCTAGCGTCCGCAAAGCCGAACCGCTGAGTTTCTTAGTGCATTCTGGGTAATATTTCAGGTTTGTTTACGATGGCCATTTTTAAAATTCTTCGAGCTAGCATAACGAATTTTGTTTTACAAACATTGAATATCTCATTAATATTCATATTCAAAATAGGGATGCAAATATGAATAGATTCCTTTATAAAAGAAACAAAATGCAAAGCCAAGGCAGTAGGTGGTGGTAGGACATATTTAAACAGCATTTGAATTGTATTCATACCTGGATAATAGTTAACAACGCCGACAATATTAAATCAGGTGACTTCACCCCAAAATATTACAATATTAATATTAAATAGTCACCTCGTCCTGGTTTTCAAAAACGCAACAGTAAACTCACATTTAATTGCAAGGGGCCTTATATCTAAGTGATGAATGCAATAATATATGGATGCTATCTACTGTAGATAGCAGACATCCGAGTTGTAATGGTTTGTTTGTTTGTCGGGGTTTATTCGCAAATTGCACTACACCTTTACCAGCTTTAAACTAAAGGCCTCCCATGCAACAACGAAACATTCAGAGATTTTTGTTATTCTTCAAAAGAACTATAATATATGGATTAAAACAGCAACACCCCTATTGAATTTCCTTTGGGTACCGATGATGTTGACAAATTAGGTGTCATTGTGATGATTGCAGGTATTAAATCGATTTCACTAAAAACGAGTTCCGCTAATACCCGTGATTCCAAAGCTATAAAAGGGCAACCCATTCGTCCATTTCAATAGCGTCTTTCCACTCTGATAGACAAGAGATAAAGCAATCAATTCACAAATGACGGTCATTTGAATGGAAAGTGATGGCACATTGGCACACGCTATAACTAATTTTAGGGACTGCAGTTTTGTTTCGCTTAATTAGGGTACTTAGCACATGTTTTTAATTTACCAACAGCGGTATTCATATCGGGGAGAACAAATACTACACGACTACATGAATCGCATGCTCCAACACGATAGGGGTAACGGAAATTATGTTAATGAGCTACCTTTTCCTCTACCAGTAGGGAGTCATGTGATTTTTGTCCAGGACAAACACTTGAGATGTACACGCCCCTTTAAGGTGTAGTGCAGTTCGCGAATAAACAAACAAACAAATACACAAACCATTACAACTCGGATGTCTGCTATCTACAGTAGATAGCACCCATATATTATTGCATTCATCACTTAGATATAACCCAATATTATTGCTTTCTTCAGTAGATAAACACCCGGCGTTACATTTCTATCTTCAGTAGATAGTACCCATTAACATCTTTAGTAGATAACTGTATGTTATATTGCTATCTGAAGTAGATAGTATACTAATATACTACATTGCTATCTTCAGATAACATATGCTATATTGCTATCTTCAGTAGATAGCATTCATGAATTATTACATTGATATCTTCACCTGAGCATAATATCCATATAAACAGCACCGTGCGTGAATTTACACCTATTTTTAGTGTTATTGGTGTGCAACAGTTTCTAAACTTAATTAGGACCAGTCGGGATATGGAGAGTAAACGACATATTTACAAAAAAATAAAAATAAATAATGGTTATTTACAAACATTCCTAATGTATGCCTTTTCAAAGATGTGGACCAACCCGTTCGACCCCTAGTTATCGTCCTTGCATGGGCGGGCCTCGAACTGGAGCTAGAGTAATTCGTCTATCATGTGCACCATATGTAGGAAGACTGCCGTATGCACTCTTTAAAAAATAATCCCTTTCCATGATAGCCAACTATATATACACCAACTACAATTTAAATAAAGTAACATTTCTTGTTTTTAGTCACCCATTTTTTGTATCAAATGACCACGAAAGTGACACAAAACACGTAAACAAATGACTTGGTGTAATTGACCCTGAAAAGGGGCTTTATTTTCCAAGTCTTACGTTTTTATTTGTTTATTTTATTCAAATGAAGAGTGATCGATTGATAACTTACACACAAAGTTTATCGATCCTAGACCAATATTTTTTTAAGTGCATGGTTCAGTGGCAATTGAAATTGAAATTTAAGGCATAGGCCTATTATGGCTTGTTGTAGGGGGAATCATTGGTTGTTAAGTAAGTGACCTGAATACTACCATATGAGATTTATATACAGTTCAATGAGTCTAGCATTATACGAGTCATTTGTATTGACGGTGAATCAATTACAACACATTTTTTAAAAGTATCTTAAAGACAAATTAAACTCATTTAAAAAGGCCATATAGATCTTGGCATAGATTTCACAGCATTTAACGTGGGTTTTCCTCAGGATCCTCATCTGCTGAGATAACAATCCGAAACCACGAACAAACTAAATACCGCTAAAGAGATTGCTGAAACTGTGGGTGGCTTACGGGAAACAAATTATATACCAACACGATGTCGTATCTCTTATAAAAGCATAAATTAGCATATTTAAATTAAATAATCCCGAAGTTAACATCAATATAATGACTCGAGGTGTTCTAGGCCAATTAAAATGGAATCTTCTGTGTTTAGGCGTATTGTTTCCCGCCCGCGACCAAAAATGAGAATGCCAAATATTTATTTATTTGATTTTTATTTAGAATTTTATGAAATTAATCATGTAGTTATAACATAATAAAATACGGACCTCGATATTGGTTGCGATCACTTGTTTCAATATAAAGGAAATAAATAGATCAATAAATAGACATCTCGTCCCTTTTCCAAACATGAAACTGTTAACTCAAAATCATTTTAAATCGATATCATTATTGCCAAGTAGCTAGCTTTGATTATGCTTCTAAAATTATTCAATAAAATAATCGTGTCAGTCCCTAAGTCGTCCGTAGCTATCTGACGATTCATAGAATCCAGTCCCTCCGTGTCACACTTTAGTACACAGAGCTGAATACAGCATGCTAAGACGAATGAAGTCGGATTTACGAGCGATAGCTGCATACCTGAGAACAATACCAGTAAATATTCCTAAAAGGAACTCGCGGTTTGTTTCCTTTAAAATATTCATGATCAATGGGATTCGAACTGGAGGTGGCAACTCCATTCAATAGCAGCACAAAGAGACACATTCGTGAGTTCGTCGTAAATTCAATAGAGTAGTGTTGCTAAAATAGTATATACTGCATTAAATTTAGGGATTTGTTCTTTATTTTGGTTAATTAAGCTAATTAGCACACGATTTTAATTTACCAACAGCGATATTCTTATCGAGGAGACAATACCCCACATGTCTATACCAATCGCATGCTCCAATACGATAGGGGTAACGGAATGTCTTACGGGAAGCACTTTTCTCGGGTTTTACACTGTACCATTTAGTGTGATGGGACATCAAAACCACTCGAGTGTGGAGGTTGGTCGCGGCTATACACATGTCTTGAAAGGCCGATTCAAGGAGGATAATTATTCTTACGATATACAATAAGGTGATAATTGATCATGAAAGAAGGGAATAGGATTAGAAATAGGGCTAATCTGCGAGTCAGCTCCTCCTCTAGTATTACCTGCCATGGATACACATTGATTATTAGTAACTGTGACAGTGTGGTAGGTTCTAAAAGTATATATTTGTGTGAACCGTGGTATAAAGAGGATCCGAGGACTTCTTTTGACAGTCTTTCTGGTTGTCAACCCTCAAATTGTATTCTTGAAGCATTTGGTATCTATCGAGACTAACCTGGGACCTTATGTGCACTTTATCTTTTGCTTATTTAGATGCCAAGAGTGAGGCTGACAAACAAAACATAAAGGAAAAACAGACACTGGAAGAGGCCACAATTCAACAGAACAAATATCTTTCTGCGGTGGAGACTATATAAGGTAGGAATAAGAAAAAAAGGGGAAACAACTCTCTGCAAATATAATTGTAATAGGGGCCGTACACACCAAGGACGCTCTATGAGAAGGACTGGAATGTTCGCGTTTACCCATACGGCGCACCGTAGTATGTAATTCCGCGTACGCGCATCTCTTAGCGCTGCATAGAGGAGGGAGGTGCCGTCTACGCCCGCCTGCGATATGCTCCACGGTGCCGGTGCCGATCATTGCAGAGCGTAGGCCGCCCGATTATAAAACGTTGTCCTGTATAATCATGATAATAGACCCATATCCCAATTTAATTGTATAGCATTTTTATAGAATAAAAGTAGGCTTAGACAGGGTTATCCTTTATACAATTTATGTTCGATAGTGTTTTCACAAACAAATGTTATTGTACAGGGTGACCCAAAAAAATGTTAACACTCCGGGCACATAAGATATCTTAAAAGGACAGGAACACACGGGTCTAATCTTGATGTATTATGAAAGCTGAGTAAATAAGCTTTCATTTGCATTTTATTGCATTCCAATTGGTTATTTAGAACGGGAGATATGCTTCAGCAAACATGAGGAAGCAAAATCGGCTTGGTCCAATTTGCATTAATTACAACTATGATTACGAACTTGTAAGAATGCCAAAAACATTATTGTGCAGTAATTCAAAAGCAACAATACCATTGCAACATTTAATCATAAGTTAGAATGTATCGATTATTGAATATAATTGAATCTTTTCATTCATTTATCCAACGATACAAGCAATACTAGTTTTATTTCAGTGCAATATTTATTTATTTATTTAATTGGATGGACCATTCCAACAAAGAACATGAAATGTTTCAATTTCAATTTTAAAGACCGTTTTACTGACAGCTACCCATTGCACATGGAAAAAAAGTACAGAACTTGAACTCATGACAAAATACCTATATAATTTATGTGGAATATATTTATTTATGTCTTTTAAGCATGAAAAGAATCGAAAGAATGCGTGGAAAAGAACAAAGAAGAGATTAACTGATGTGTGTGTGTGACTTAATCATGTTGCTTATTGCTTCGTGCATTTTAAAAGCTTTACTTTCATGCTGAGAGGATTGGACCAAGCCGATTTTGCTTCCTCATGTTTGCTGAAGCATATCTCCCGTTCTAAATAACCAATTGGAACGCAATAAAATGCAAATGAAAGCTTATTTACTCAACTTTCATAATACATCAAGATTAGACCCGTGTGTTCCTGTATTTTTAAGATATCTTATGTGCCCGGAGTGTTAACATTTTTTTGGGTCACCCTGTATAAGCAAAACTAGCTATCTACGAGTTTAGGCCAACTTCCGTAGATTATCGGAGAGAGATATGATATTTTTTCACCCATTTTCACCTATTAGGCTACTTCAACTTCATCCATACCAATTGACTTGTAAATGGATGTTCTGCTCTGCAATGGGTCATAATAAGATTTATCAAACAATTTAACTCCCGGAAAAAGTAATTAGTCTATGAATGAAAGAAGCCGGGGAAAGAAGTCGGGCTCCGGTGTGCTTAATTTCTTTCTGCAACTATAACGGGATGCATCCCATTGTATTACTTCGCTACTACGCTTTATTCCGTGTATCGATCTGTTGTCTATTGCATCCCGTTATAGTTGCATAAAGAAAATACGCCTCCGGTGTGAAGTTATAGGGTTGTACATTTGGTGTCCGATAAAGAGCACATTCACGACCTCCCCCCCCCCCCCCCCCCCCCACGTCCCTCCATTCAAAACACCAGGCCTTGAAAACTAGTGGGAATAGGAAAAGAAGACTAGTGTGTGTGTGGGGTGGGGGGGGGGGGGGGGTTACGAGAATAAATGAAAAGAAACTCAGTGCCTGATGAAAACACATTTTCAAAAGTATTGCATCATTAAACGAGCTATTGAGAACCATATTTAAACAGGTGAACTTATTATAGGCCTATACGATCTATTAAATTTATCTGGGTGTTCGCCCGCGCTGGTTTTTTTATTATTATTTTTTTGTTTGTTACATGTTTTCCTCTAATTTTCAGTAAACAATAGTTTATCCATTGAAAAATACTAGTTACAAAATAGGCCAACAAAAAGACCCTTTGTTGGTTATAAGCAATTATTATCATTTTTGTTATCTAAATATTGTTCTGTGCCTACACCTTTGAGAATATTTTACGAGAAACCAAATTGTTGTTTAGACGTTCATACCTCCTCCCAATCATGACAACAACGGGTGGGGGGGGGGGGGGGGGGTTGTGGGCTTTGGTATGATAGTTAATTCGGGGAGGTGTCAGACTGGTTAATTCAAGCTACATGTAGGGTATCAAGCTTTTTAAAGACAACATGAAATAAAATTACTAAACTGATGATGAAAACAACCCCACCCCAAATAAGTATAATTATGTGACCCATCACATGCACATCCAAACATACCTCTTGGGGTCTTTTATGCAGTCTGATTTTAACATCAAAACATGCTCAAATCAAGCTTTAGCTGTACTAAATGTTTTGATGTGATGGGTCCGGGGATGGGTCGCATAGTATCATGAATATGTGCGGTCCCTAGGAAATTTGACCGGCGCAGCCAGAGGCGTAAACTCAGAGGGGATGTGCCACCCCCCCCCCCCCCCTCCCCCGCCAGATGAGATGGCTTGGCCCCCATATGCCCCCTATGAAATGTTTAAAAAAAACACCAGTTGGTTATGCCCCCCCCCCCCCCCAAATATATATTGAAGACCCTATAGTATAAAATAATTTGATAAACACGGTTTATCGGTCGGAAAACAATGTTTTTTACCGATAAACTGAATTGATCGAGATAAACATAGTCAATAAACACTGTTTATTAAATTGAAAAACAGAGTTTATCGATTAAACAGAATTTATTGATAAACAGTGTTTTTCGCTCGATAAACTCAGTTTAATATCAAACTGAAAAACACTCTCTTTCGATTGAAAAACAGAGTTGATCCATAAACACTGTTTTTCGCTCGAAAAACATATTTTATCAAATTGAAAGTGTTTTTGAGCGAAAAACAGTGTTTATCGATAAACACTGTTTTTCATCGATTTTATCGATAAACACTGTTTTTCGTCTCGATAAACTCAGATTATCGGTCGATAAACAGTGTTTATCGGTGACAAACAAAGTTATTCGGTGACAAACACGGTTTATCGACTGATAAACCGTTTTTATCAAATTACTATACATTAAAATTGCCATTGGCACGCTTAAAGGTAGATGACCCGATCACATTTTCGTAACACAGAATTATTTCAAACATACGGAGATTTTCATATCATATGAAAGCTCGTATTTTTCTCATCATCATACTGAAATTTGACGGCCTAAATCGGTATAATTACGGAGAAATCGATGAAATAATGTTGAATTACCGCGAATAGTGGTAACCACCGATATAGTTTGTGTACTACTCAATGGGTACAGTTCACAGCATCTTGTGCGTCTGAAATAAGAACCATTAGAGCTATGCAACTCAAACTTTGGAACACAACTTTTTTAAGGATGACCTTTCATGTAGAATAGAAAACTTCAAGTTGAAAATCGGAACATCTACCTTTAATGTATAATAATTTGATAAACACTGTTTATGGCTGATAAACACTGTTAATCGATCGAACAATGATTTTTGACCAATAAACTGAGTTTATCACATTGAAAAACAGGGGTTTTTTTCGATTGAAAAACACTGTTTTTTCACTCGAAAAACTCTTGTTTATCGATAAACTCTGTTTTACACTCGATAAACTCTGTTTTACACTCGATAAACTCATTTGTTCAAATTGAAAAACACTGTTTATCGATAAACACTGTTTTTCAATTTGATAAACTGTTTTTCGAGCGAAAAATAGTGTTTATCGATAAACTTTTCATTAAACTCAGTTATCAAATTGAAAAACACTGTTTTTCGATCGAAAAACAGTGATTATCGATAAACTGAGTTTATCGATAAACACTCTTTTTTGCTGGAAAAACATAGTTTATCTTGATAAACTCAGTTTATCGGTCAATAAACAGTGTTTATAGACGATAAACACAGTTTATTGACTAATAAACCGTGTTTATCCAATTATTATACATTAAGATTGCCATACACACTACTGTCAGCAGTGCAAAATATGTAAACCACCCAGTGGCGTGGTCACAGAAATCTGTTAGCATAGGGTTTACTTTTTACTACACAATAAATCAAGACACACACAATTTCTATTGATGAATTTATAATATCTAGTTTATTTTTTAAATAATATCAATGGCAACTATACCAAATTAATCCCATTATAATGATGAACACAATAATCTTTACAAAATTGGCAAACAATTTAACAAAAAGATCCTTTTGTTGACCGTACAAAAATGTGATGGTGATCAGTACTGATGGTGATCATAATTTAAACAATCATTTTTGTTTTCTATCTAGACCCTTTCATGGTTCTTAGAACCAAATTGTTCTGCGTGCCTAAACCTTTCAGAATAACAACAAAAGTCCAGGATGTGACGAAATTAATAGTGAACTTCTTAAATATGGACCAGCGGAAATAAACGAAATTATAGCTGAACTGCTTAATGACATCGCCAGCACAGGACAATTTCCTTCAGAAATGAAAGATGGCATATTAGTACCACTTCCCAAACCGGGCAAAAAACAAGGTCCGCCATCAAATCTACGACCAATTATCTTACTCTCTGTACTAAGGAAAATATTAGCAATGTGTCTACTAAGAAGAATTGATGACCGACTGAATGAAAACATTCCGCTTACACAAGCAGCCTACCGTGCTGGAAGATCAACCACAGAAAATGTGTTCACATTCAGGACTCTAGCTGAAAAAGCAATCACTTCTTCGAGCTACGAAACTCACATAATCATGCTTGACATGAGCAAAGCATTTGATAGCGTCATCCGCAAGACCCTATATGAAGATCTCCAGAGCATTCTCAACACAGATGAGCTGCATCTGACAACAATTCTCCTGAAAGATGTAAGACTGAAAGTCAGATGCGGAAAAACTACCGGAGACTATTTCACAACTAATATAGGGGTCCCTCAGGGGGATTGCCTCAGCCCGATCCTCTTCACTCTATACTTGGCCAAAGCCCTGGAGCAAGAAAAACACGTAGACCTAGATCATACATACGCCAAACCTAATATATCGGAAGCCGAAGATCTCCTGCCACCTCATCTAAAAGATCATACCTACTGCAGGAAGACTGATCCGTATTTCCTCATAGACCAGCAATACGCAGATGATATCAGTTGGGTCGCTAACAGCAATCATAAAATTGAACAAATCAAAGCGGAAATACCAGACAAGCTCAGCAAACGCAATCTCAAAATTAACCAAACCAAAACAGAAGAATACACAATAAAAAGAAACGGAAACGAGTCATGGAAGAAATGCAAGTATCTCGGCAGCTTATTGGACACAAATGAAGATATTTGCAGAAGGAAACAATTGGCTATGATGGCATACAATAAACTGAAATTTATCATGAATTCAAGAACAACATCAACGAACTTAAAACTAAGAACGTTTAACTCATTCATAACCAGCATCTTCCTTTATAATTGTGAACTATGGACAATGGACAAGAAAGCTGAACACAAAATCGACGTGTTCCAGAGATCGTTATTACGTAGAATGATGAAATTAAGCTGGCAAGACAAAGTAACTAATGAGGAGTTATATCAACGAACGAGTCAAACCAGATGGAGCAACTTAATAAGAACTAGGCGTATGACCTGGTTTGGTCATCTCCTAAGACTCCCAAAGAAAACCCCAGCAAAGATGTCCCTAGCAGAAATAGGAAGAAGTGTTAAAAGACCACAAGGTAGACCAAAACAGACGTGGATAAGAATGATCCAAAAACAATTGCAAGAACTAAATATTGACTATACAAATGCAGAAAATCTAGCAGAACTGGCCAGTGACAGATATACCTGGCATTTACTAACTGATAAGTGAGGGCGCCATGTCAACAAAGACGTAATGCGTAACTGATGATGATGAACTTGAAAGATGAGTCATCCATAGAAACAGCATTTTAATGCTTGAGTTTAAGTTTGATGCACAGCAGGCTTAAACTGGTAGGTATAGGCTGGCACAGATGGGTTGAATAATCCAGAATTACAGACTACCCCAAATAGATGAACCTGCATAGGGAAACAAAATATTAGAAGCTTGGGTTAATGGAACTTAATGCCACATACTATGCATTGCTGATTTGGAGGAACTTTAATTGGTTGGTTTAGTGTGGTGTGGTGTGATGATAGCGCAGGGTATTTATTACAAATCTGAATCTGCTTCATCTTGCATTGACTATTATGACTATTATGCACTTATCAATTACAAGCCCGGCTCCTGGGGACCCGGGGCATGGCGGAGACCCACTGCAGGGACCGTACACGAGTGTACAAAAATGATGCCCGGCTATGCAGGGGAGTGTACGCGGACATACAAACTGTGCCCCTGCTAGCCAGGGCGTGTAGCGGGGACGTACGCTAATGCACACAAATGTACACCCCAGGCGCTTGCTATAAATAAGCTAGAGATGCAATGCGCTTGACGAAATAAGCCTAATACCACTAAGGGAACACATAGAAATGCAATCCGTTATGGTTGCAGAAAGAAATAAGCGACCTTGGGACTGTAGCCGGGTGAATACTTTGTCCTGGGAAATGGGTGGCCGGGACTGTACACTTTGTCCCGGCCAAGGGGGACTGTAGCGGGGACGTACAAAAAATAGTGCCCTGCCCTGCGGAGACCGTATTCGATTGTACCAGGGACGTCACATGGGCAATTTGTACGTCCCGGCCCTAATCCCCGGGTCCCCCTGGGCCAGGGATGCAATTGATAAGTGCATTATTTTGATAATCTATAAGGAAGGCTATTGCAGTTAAACATCGGTAACATAGGATGTAGTGTTGGATTCGTTGAAAATGATTGAGACATTATTTAAGTAATTAATTCAAGTAATTCAATGGGGTTGAGCCTACAACTTTAAAATGTTCTGTGTATAACTGCTGTTGGACCTAATGCAATGCTTTGCATGTATTGCGCCCTTATTCCTAAAGTTCAAGAGCCGCTGTTCTACTGTAATATATCCTACATCAGATACCATCCTTGAGAAAAGGATCTATGGATACACTGAAGAACATTAATTTTCACTTTCAAATTCATTCTTACCTATTATTATTAATCAATTGTATAGTTATTGTATCAGTTACTGCTAAATTACAGTAAGAATCATCTTGAATTTTGTGCTGTAGTTAGCCACGGCTTTTTTTCTTTCAGGAAATCTGGACCATCAAAGAGCATTGATTTTCTGTAAATAAAAAGAATAGAGTAATCAGATTATACAGATTCAAAATTATTGGTTGGTTTGGTATGTGTTAGTGTGTGTGTGTTACCTACATAATTGAGTTGTCATCACCCTGATCATATCAGGTCGCATGGAAAGACTTGATTGAGTTGCAAGAAACTTAATCGGGCATTTTTACAACTCAATTGGATCTTGCTTTGTATAATGCATTACAATTACCATCGTGGGAATCATGATTTCTTGGGATCAAATCATCGATAGTCTCAGCCCCAGCAGTTTTTATTGCAAACAGCAACAAAAACTACATTGCTTCCTCAAATTGATGCCACAATACATGCGTGAAATTGCTTTTTTAACTTAAACATTTCAGTGTACAGCATATGTTTTGATGCATTTTTGCCGTGATTTTTATTAAAGATTTGTAGACTAAAAGACTAGCTGGACAACAACAGCAATTAATACAGTATAGCGCGCACTTAGATAATTTGCTTTTTTTTCTTCTTAAGTTAAATTGCACACAAATCCCAAGAGGGATTAAACAAATAAACAGTCAAAAGTTTCATTGACAATTGAAATTTATATCAACAACAAAAATTCTGCATTCACAATTTGATTTAATGCGTTCAAAAAAATAAGAACAATTTGTCACCGGTTAATCGCTCCATCAATTAACCTTGTATAGACCTACTTTACGTTGATGACTTCAAAGCTCTGTGATAGCCGAGAACGAGCTGACGCTGGACTTATAGCAATGCTCTGCATGTACTGCACCCATATTCATAAACTTCCATTCTATTTTTTTCTCACTACTACACCCTCTTGCTCCCCTGAAAGTTCTGAATCAGAGAGGGCTTTTAAAGGCATATTATGTGATCTTTTCCAGAGAGCGCCCTCTATTCATGATTTTTTTTAGAAAGTAGATTTTCTTGCAGATTTACATTTCCGATCATAAATCATACATACATTCCAAGTTACAGAGCGATACGATTCCTAATTACCTCAAAATCATGGTTTTAGAGTGAATTTAGAGTGAAAAATATAAACTGTCGGGATTCCGACAGTTTATTTTCACTCTAAAACCATGATTTTGAAGTAATTAAGAATCGTATCGCCCTGTAACTTGGAATGTATGCATGATTTATGATCAGAAATGTAAATCTGCAAGAAAATCTGCTTTCAATTTTTTTTTCGATGTTGAGGGCGTTCCCTGGAAAGATCACATAATATACCTTTAAATGGTATGGAAATTCAATCATTACATTTATTTTAATTCCCTACCTTAACAATCAAGTGTAGTGCTGGAACTGCATCTGCTAACACGGACTACAGATTTTTAAAAAAAGGTGTTGACATTTTTTGTGTTGTAGCCAAGGTTTCTTGTCATTCTGGAAATCAGGACGATCATGGAGCTTTTATTTCCTGTGGAAATAAAAAGAGGAGCTTTTATTTCCTGTGGAAATAAAAAGAATAAACTATAAATTCATGCAGGCGAAGTAAAAATAAAGCAGTTTCTTATCCCCTCGTGCACCATTTTTCAATTCTATGATTTTTGTTGTTGATTTTTTCCATAACTATTTTTTTTTAAATATTTAAAAGGCTGACATCTTGGTAATAAATTTACTTACTTTAGTCCTATGACTTTTTATGAGCATTTTAAAGCAGGTTTTGTGTTAACAACCCCCAGAAGTAAAAAAAACTAAGCAGTTTCTTATCCCCTCGTGCACCATTTTTCAATTCTATGATTTTTTGTTGTTGATTTTTTCCATAACTTTTTTTTCAAAAAATATTTGAAAGGCTGACATCTTGGTAATAAATTTACTTACTTTAGTCCTATGACTTTTTATGAGCATTTTAAAGCAGGTTTTGTGTTAACAACCCCAGAACCATGAAATAAAACAAGCCTCATGCTCTTCATGTTTCGCAACCAATCATGCAAAACCATGCTGGTAATGGTGATTTTGCATTGTTTACTAAAAACAAAAGGAAAAAAGTGCCCTCATCCTCCTTTGTTTTTTGTTGAAAAGTTAGGACGAGAAACTAGTTTTAATTTTATTTGGCCAAAGATTCCTTTGTTAAATCTAAAACAGGTGGTTGCCTAACCAGAATATTGTGACTCAAGTGTAAAGGCTGGAATCCACACAGAAATGTATGCATGGAGATATTTGCCATAACATGGACACATACATAATTATTATATTTTAATAATAATAATGTGGATTTTATTATATTGCGCAAAAATCCAACCAAAATGGAAATTGAGGCGCGTTACAAAAAATACACATATGGGCGATTCCATGAAAATGTGACGGAGCAAAAAAACTGAAAATTGCTCCAAAAGATTTATTTTTACCTCTATGTTGTTCAAAGCTCATGCAAAGGTTCAGGAAAAAATTGTTACAACATTTGGCTAATGTTTACTATGAAAAAATTCTACTTTTCTTACCCCAAAAATGGTAACACGTGTGTTACCGGAGCAACACTTTTTTGAAAATATATACTTTATTGATTTGGTTTTAATTTACGCCACTTATAATTTTAATTCTACTAGTTAGGCCCTATTTAAAAATAGTAAACAATTAGATAAATTCATAACCACCACTCTACAAAAGGCCATCAAAATGTCGTAACGCGTGTTACCAAACTCATATTCAGGAAAACGTGCTTAAGGGTACTGCACCACGGTAGCGACGCGCAGTGCCGCTGGCACTGTGCCAGCTGATTTTCTGACTCGAAAATGCGAGCGTAGCGTCAAATAAAGGCGCGAGCGTGAATTACTGGCGTTGCGTCGCAAGCGCATTTTGACAAAATTCAAAATATTCCAAATGCGCGTCGATCGACAAAAAGCGCTATACGCGCATCTTCCCGCTTGTTTCTATTTTGTTCATATGCCGCGAAAACTCAAAATGAAGCCGAGGAGAAAGAGCGATATGATTTCACAGTTAAAGACCCATACTCGGTAAAAACTCAGAACCCCCAACCTGTATGGCCAGAGTGCTTCGTGAATATCGGTTGGATAACGACACAACTGATGCATGCAAGGTTGTCGCCGCCCCGTCACCGCTGCCTGAAAGAGCTGATGTTGTCAAGAATCTCAAGAGGCTCACGCGAAACACCGCATGACCGGTTGGATTGATAATAATTAATAATAATGTTGATTTATAATGCGCACTTATCCATCAAAACGGTGCTCGAGGCGCGTTACATAAAATATCACACATTACAACATACATTTTCATGTAGGCCTACAACTTAATCTACAATTATTTAACTTACAACTTAACAGACTAGTATAATAATGATGTCAATAATAATATCATAATTTAAACTTACACAAAAAATAAAACTACAAATACATGTATATAGGCCTACCATTTGAAATTTAAAGAAATATATATTGTAACAAAAAACACATTTTTAATAAAAAGCATCCTTTTAAAGACGTCTGGAAATGTGCCAGGGATGTGCATGATCTAACATGAATGGGTAAGGCGTTCCAAAGATTAGCTACAATTCTAGCAATAACTTGTGAACCGTAAGTCACATCATTGCTGTAATTTAATTTTAGGAATTTTGATACCATCTAGGGAATACGGAGAATGGAAAAATAGTTAGTCTATTTGCGCTGGATATGCCCTTTCACCGAAGGCCAAAGAGCATAAAGTTCTTAAATGGCTCATTCCATGAAGTTGGGGCATTTGTTAAAATAGCAGAATTTGGTACTTTAGGCAGCTTATAAACTGTTTTACTCTATGTGTATATCAAAAAAAAATTAGTGTCCAAAAACAGTACTAGGTTATAGTATTGAGCCATGAAAAAAAAAATAATCGACCCTTCCTTGAAGAAAATAAAAATAAAAAATGAGGTGGTGTCCAAGACCAATTTTGCTAAAAAACGTGACATGGAAAACACAACAATTAATATGAGTTTTATGTAAGCAAAACTATCATAGAATTGCTTGGAAACCGATTTGATTAATAAAAGATACATGTATTCATAGTTTACTGACCAAAACACCTCGTCACGCTGGACTGATTTTTCACCCAAGCAACATGAAAATTGCCTTTCCGATGCTACGCACGGTGTCCACAAAATATACACGTGTAGCATCGGGAGTTTTCATTGCTGAATGGGGGTAGTTCTCTATCATACATTTTTTAATTATTTTCCAAAATTAAGAGCATTTATCAATTGAAAACTATTGCAAATGAAAATAAATTTCATGAAGACCATTCTATATATTCATGAAAAAGTATACCGTGCCGTGTGCATGGTGTCCTAACCATAAAATGTAGCATCGTGATAAACATCCAATGCAATTTGTGGGAATCCCCCCCTGGAGATGAATAAAACATTCCATATTTCTTTTTGTAAGGATAGAGGTCAATAGCTATCAGGTTTGTTTGGAATTTGCCACATGTGGACTAGTTTTATCAAGGTTTCAGTCGCTGGTGTCCCGTTGTAGCATCGGGACTTTTATGTAGCATCAAAATGTAAACATTGGATAGTTTTGTGAATGGTAAGTGCGATTGTAATTATTTCTTAATGTTGCTTGTATGTCTGTATTTATTAATGCATTTTTATTGAAAGGGAAACACTGAATCAAAATTTCTTTTCATGTTATGATATTAATTTTGAGTCACGGACGTCATAATAATTTGGCGTCCATGCAGCATCGGGCATAGCATGGGCAATATTTTGCATTGGATATCGTTATAGTTCGTTGAGATTGTAATTTTTTTGTAGAATCACATCATTAATAAACTTTGAAGTTAACAATGAATTAGTTTTTGCTCTTTTAATGCTAATAATATAGCTTACCAATACGATGCTACATGGACACCATGTCCATGTAGCATTTCATAAAATTTGCCTAATTAGACTAAAACAATTACCCCATTCGAAATTATCCATCACCCAAAACATTCAAAACATTGCCTACATTTTACTACACTTTACAGAAAAAAGGCATATTATGAGAGATGTATATCTAATGAAATATATATTAATACACAATGCTACATGGACACCATTTCCATTAGCATTTCACTGAATTCACAATAAACATTCCCTTATTTTAGTTTTATTTACTATAAATAAAACAAATAATTGTAAATCATTTAAGTTCTCAATCCTTTGCTATTCTTTTTCATGTTAAATGAATAATAAATAAAATACTCCAGCATGATTTTTATATAAATATTTTCCTGCAACACAAAAAGTGCAACATGAATAAATAATCTACTCCAATATCAATACACAATGTTCCATGAAGATACTAAGCCATAGGGTTTATTTTGTTTTGCTTTGCAGGTTCTTGACATTAATTCAGAAGACAGTTCTATCGTCCTGGAATTTATGGAGATAAAGACAAGGAACCCATCATTTTCAAAAACTAGTATCTTTCCAAAGAAATCCATCATGGCAATTAAATTATTTTTTTGCAAACTGACTTTTTAAGTGATCAAACTTTTCAATCATCTTTATCAATAATAGAGGATGATTCAATCAGAAACGAGCAAAGAGACTAAGATCACAAAGGGTACTTTAAGAACAACACTGCATGAAGTTTGTTTCAGTGGACATCTTAAGTTTCTTTGATCAATGGTGTATTGTTATTGTGTAATTGTAAGAAATGGTGTATGTGTATCATAGGTAATTATGTTTTATGCTTCAGGTAATTTGTAGTTTTACAATCCATGTTATTAATTTTATCGTGTGCTTATAACATAAAAAGTTAACATCATAGTACATCCTCTCTATTGATCTGAAAAAGATGCACCTGTTCAAGCTGTTCCAAATATTTTAGGGCACGGTGTCCATGTAGCATCGTAATACTTAAGTACACAGAAAAGGTAAATTTTACATGAACAGTGTTTAGATAAATTTCAAGCAATTCACTCTGTGTATCTACTTGATATGATGAACAAGTAGACAAACCATTCACACTTAAATAATTGTAACAGTATGAATAGTCTTATTATTAACAATGTTACAAGACGCGGTGTCCATGTAGCATCGGTAGTGCATTTTATAACATTATACAGGTAAATAATACTTCATATACTTACTTTATGACTATAATGTAATCAATGTGCATGGTTTATAGAGTACTTTACATCAAACAAATATTGATATGTACTTTATTTAAATTCATTATACAAATTGCAAAATAAAGAGTCACTTTTCAATGAGTTTTTACATAAAACAGTTAATCTACGATGTCTTGTTTGTTAAGTTATGTTCAACCTAGACAAATCTGGTTTCTTTTCATGCATTTGTGGTTCCACGTTAGTTAATTGAGGTATAGAAACTTGGCCCACATCTTAAGCTAATTTATTAGAAAATGATATGGAAATGGGAAATGGTGTCCATGTAGCATCAGGATTTTTGGAAATGTTCCAACTGTTGAACATGTGCGGGTTATTTTACACCAAATGTTACATTAAACTAAAAAGTTCTACATTGGACTTTGGTAAATGTAGAACCTAAAAAAGAAAGAAAGAGTTGGAAAATATCCATTTGAAAATTTCACTTGGATGTCACATAATGTGCCCCAACTTCAATGGAATGAGCCAAATACTAGAAGGGCGGAACTAGAGGGTCCCTGCTAGAAGGCTCGCCCCTCGACCTACCACCCCAAAAAGACCAAACTCTATTATGTATTGTGCCCGCCCCTGATTACAGGCCTGCTGACCCACTCATGCCCCCCCACCCCCCCCCCCCCCCCCCTGAACACTGCTGAAGACCCTATAGTTACGATAATTTTTACGTGCTATTGTTATGCCATAACATTTTTGGAATTAATTGAAAAGGCACAGAATCAAACATAATTGAAGCTGTAACATGCTTATTATAGTATAAAAAGTGAGTGGTGGGTGGGGGTGTGGGCTAAGGGGATTAAAAGGGCAGCGGCGTAGCTATCGGGGGCATGGGGTTGAGAATGCCGCCCCTGACAGAGGTGTTTGTGCCACCCCTTCCCTCTCCGTCGGGATGTAATGCATTTGCGTTATAACCATTTAAAAAGGACCATTTTTCGCCTGTGTTTCGGAGATAACATGCCCTAACCAACCCCCCCCCCCCCCCCCCACCCCCACCCCACCCCACGTCAAAAAGATGATCCGATATTGTACACATGAAAATAATGTCTTAACAACCATCTACATATAGTATCAAGAAAAACCACTAGAACTGACCGAACCAGTGATCGTGATTGTCTATTTTTTTCTAAATTTGAACTAAATTGAATTGGGGGAGCAATCTTTGTAGGGGTGTGTGTGTGGGGGGATTCCCCCTTGCCCCCTGTAGTACCGCCACTGCGCATATTTTTCTAAAGGTCAGTGTCATTCGCTTTGCATAAGCTTAGAATACATTAAAGATTGCTAGACTGATCAAGTTTTCATATACTATTTATCAATTGTGTTCCTGTGTACAAGGGACCATGGCCGGCCGTAAGCTAATAAATTCAGCTAATAAAATCAGCAGATGGAAATACATTAAAGTCGGGATTTACTACGCGAAACATTCTTGACTTGGGGCCCCACAGCCCCCCCCCCCCCCACACCCACCCCCCTCCAATTGTCGGCAGTGCCGATCCTTTAAAAGTCGAGGCGCTAGCCATGTGTGACGAAATCATGCCGTGCGTAAAGACACAGTGACAGTGCGTGTGTTATGACGCGAGTACGCGACTCAGACCAGTTTTGCGCTCGTGCCGCGTTGTTTTACTGTGCGTTCTACGCCTTACAACAAACGCGCTTCTCCTTTTCCAACATTGTTGACCCCAAAATATCGACCTTTTTATGGAATTATCTCAAAATATAAGCTGGTGACCCTATTTTTTTATTTCATTAATCTATAGTGCCTATATTGCGCAACTTTTATTAAAATTACAAAAAAATTGGCGGAAGCGGTGGTTTTTTTAAATACAGAAATGGTCGACCTAAAAATTCTATTTCCATAGGATTGTGTACTAAATAGTAGTCAAAAATGGCTAAAAAACACGTGTTTTGAAATGGCTGTAGCTCAAAAGTAAGCTGGTGACCCCCATTTTTTATTCGAGATTCGTTCTTATAATCGTTCAAACCTTGTTCACAGTGAATATAAAATAAAGTTACGGAGGAATTCTACCGTGGTGCAGTACCCTTAAACCGCAATTTTTCAAGTGTTATTTATCACTATTTATGGTTAATATGTTAGTTCAATTGCCAAAGTCAAAATTAATTTTAATTTAGAAATATAATAAAGAATCTAAGGCAGTAAATTATGGCTGGACAAAGTGTAACGTGTGTTACCGTAAAACGTGTTACCGACTATTTTGCATTTTACAAAAAAGTGAGAACTTTAATTCTTGTTATTATTCTAGTTTTATAAACCTTGTAAAGGTACTTGCTTACAGTAGTGACCAATTGATTGTAGATTGGTTAGTTGAAATACACAAGCAAAACAAAGTTGGGATTTGTTTTAGTGCATCTTTTTTCGTAACGCGTGTTACCGATATTCGGAGCGGTCTTACATTAACATGAGCTAATATTTCATATTGGTGTTAGCATGAGGATCTAGCCTTAAGTCTTGGGTATTACAATACAAAAGATGAAAACTTCATTCAAATTACTTTTAGTTATAGAGTGGAGAATAAAGAATGGCGCGCTTAAATGTAACCGTGGAATCGCCCATATTTGTTTTACGCACATGCGTAGGAACTAGGAAGACGGAATATGTATACGGCTATATGCAATACGCATCCAAGTAGGCTATTAGGCTATAGTCGACGTCAGAGAAGGTCGAAACTTTTTTCAGTGTCAACTGCGTAACAGCCTAACAGGGATGTGCGTTGAAGGACAATGCCACAAACAGCGTTTATATTTGAGCAGTTTGACACGTCTTGGTATCTGTATTAGGCTAGGTATCTGTAATCTGGCGGGCCATGATCGTATCTATGGGTCATGAATGTCCCCGCCCACACGCTAATAACTGGATCGCACACTTTGGCTATTTTAAATTGCCCATGAATTCTGTAATTCAGTCCAGCATTTATGTACTTTTGTTATGTATTCTTGGTCTCGTGTATTAATGTTGGTGGTCATCGTACAGTCCGGGCCAAAAATCCACGGCGTCAATACCCTGCCAATGGGGTGGTACTGATTTGTATGCCGGTCCATGTATGGCCATGCCTATCCCAAATTGTATATTGTGACATTATTGACAGTCAATAAATAAAGTGTAGGCCTAGGCCTAGCCTAGTATAGGTCGGCTCGGTCATCCGGGTATTTTTGTACTGTTTTGCCGTTGACAACAAACCAGACGTTTTAGGCTAGAGCTACTAACCCATACCCAAGGGATCACGCTGTGTACAAGGCCCTTACTTACCTCTTTCGGTTAGTGGTCAACGGCATGGCATGCAACAAACATGTGTGACGCCACTCTCGGGCGACCTATAGTTACGTTTTAGAATTAATTTGTAACTTTATCAAATTTTCAGGTCTGTTTTTTTACTATATAATAGGCCTAGGGCTAGGCCTACTGAAAATTACTGTGAGTGGGACACCATTAGTTTGTCATCCACCCTTTTCAAAAACATAGTACAGGGAGGGAAGGGTACACATCATTAGCCTACAATACAAGGCTACATGTATAACATTATTATGATATAATAAAATAAACATGCCAACAACTTACCTGGACTATGAAGTTTAACTCGAAATGTTACAGAGCAATGTTCTTCATTTCTTAAGAAGAATTGTTAAAATCGAAGCTACCGTTTTCGAGATATAACGATTTTTTGGTATTTTTTATAGCTCACTTTTCCACTCCCTAAATACAATCATGTTCAAAACTGTTGGGACACTTCCTGCATGTCCTGTGAAACGGTGGTCCCTCCCCCTAAACTCAATGTTGGTCATATAAAAGCATCGTCCAGCAACGGGCTGTGTTATACATATCAGCCCCAACATTGGTTTGTGGTGGGGGGGGGGGGGGGGGGGGGGGGGGGGGAGGTGGGGAAGGATAGCAGCTTTACATAAACTAGTTTTGACTATCATACTTTCAACTGACAGCTTTCTCCTCATTTTGGAAGATATTTCATGCGCACGTGTATAGTGTCCCAACAGGTTTGGAACAAGATTGTATTAAAGCATTGAAAAAATAATGTACTAAATGCATATAAGTCCTTTTAACTACATTAAAAAAAATTCCAAATTATCTCATATTTGGCCATCTTAGAGAGCGATAATGTACGATTAGTATTGGTTTATTTAAAAAAAGAATGGGTTAGTAATGTCTTCAATTTAAAGGGGCATTGTCTGAATTACGCACCTAAATGGTACTTTTAATAAAGACTTCTTTATAAGATATAGGTAAAACAAATAATGTCATTAAGTAAACTAATGATTGTGTTATTGTGGGGGGGGGGGGGGGGGGGTGTGACCGTTTATTTCGGATTCATTACTTTATACTAGTACAACGTATTGCCCTACTAGTGTAGTGGTTTCGACTGACACCGCAGACTCTGTCCATGGGTTCGAATCTCATCGCGGCAGTTTAGTTACATTTTAAATTTTACTTTATTTTAAGATTTGAAATAAATGAGTTGATCAGGTTTGTACAAAATGGTTTTTTTTCGTGGCCTTGACGTACCCCACTTTATGCAATCGTTTCAAACACCCGCCGCTGTAAATTAGATACTTTGAAACTATGACACTTTATCAAAATAAACGTTATTTATGTATTTCATTAAATATGTATATACGTAATTAGACTATGAAGTTGAACTCGAAAGGTTACAGAGCAATGTTCTTCATTTCTTAAGAAGAATTGTTAAAAACGAAGCTACCGTTTACGAGATATAGCGATTTTGGTATTTTTTATAGCTCACTTTTCCACTCCCTAAATACAATCATGTTCAAAACTGTTGGGACACTTCCTGCATGTCCTGTGAAACGGTGGTCCCTCCCCGTAAACTCAATGTTGGTCCATATAAAAGTATCGTCCAGCAACGGGCTGTGTTATACATATCCGCCCCAACATTGGTTCGGGTGGGGGGGGGGGGGGGGGGGGGGGAGGGATAACAGTTTTACATAAACTAGTTTTGACTATCATACTTTCAACTGACAGCTTTCTACTCATTTTGGAAGATATTTCATGCGCACGTGTATAGTGTCCCAACAGGTTTTGAACAAGATTGTATAAAAGCATTGAAAAATAATGTACTAAATGCATATAAGTCCTTTTAACTGCATTAAAAAAAGTTTCAAATTATCTCATATTTGGCCATGTTAGAGAGCGATAATGTACGATTAGTATTGGTTTATTTAAAAAAAGAATGGGTTAGTAATGTCTTCAATTTAAAGGGGCATTGTCTGAATTACGTACCTAAATGGTACTTTTAATAAAGACTTCTTTATAAGATATAGGTAAAACAAATAATGTCATTAAGTAAACTAATTATTGTGTTATTGTGGTAGGGGGGGGGGGGGTGACCGTTTATTTCGGATTAAAATACTCTTAATTGAAGCATGTTGATTGAGATGCCATAATAATTACGATTCGCATTCATATTTGTATAGAGGTAGATGTCAACAAACAAAAAATATCCATTTGACAACGTAATACATTATCTATAAACCGCATGTTATTATTATACATATACCCATTCGTAAGATCCGGAAAAATTAAATCAACTTTAGAATGAAAAGTTACAAACATTTCTAAAATAAAATACAAAACTGCACAAACGAAAACAAAACCATTAAAACAAGAACCTATCGAGATTCGAATCAGCAATCTACTTATTCTAAGACAGGAAACAAACCACTGAGCTAACGGGAGATCGGCTTTTTGAAGAGGCGTTTTGCTTATTAATTCTAGCACCGTATTGATCAACCACGATCAACCCATCAATTGCAATAGAACACTATGTACGGTCTACCAGAATGAATAGAAAGGAAGTATTGATCAACCTTTCGGATATTATCGGTAGACCGTGGGTAATCGTATTAAATTCGCAAAAATGATTATTATTTTGAACAGCATGAAAGTGTATATAATGTTAATCGTGGTAGACCGATGATAATAAGTGTATTTCCATACTTAATCATCTCAGGAAGAACATTAGTTTAACAAGATGAATTGTTATACCCTCTCCTTATACTAGTACAATGTATTGCCCTACTAGTGTAGTGGTTTCGGCTGACACCGCAGACTCTGTCCCTGGGTTCGAATCTCAGCGCGGGCAGTTTAGTTACATTTTAAATTTTACTTCAAATGTTTAAACAATTAAGATTTGAAATAAATGAGTTGATCAGGTTTGTACAAAATGGTGTTTTTTTCGTAGCCTTGACGTACCCCCACTTGATGCAATCGTTTGAAACACCCGCCGCTGTAAATTAGATACTTTGAAACTATGACACTTTATCAAAATAAACGTTATTTATGTATTTTATTAAATATGTATACGTAATTAGACTATGAAGTTTAACTCAAAATGTTACAGAGCAATGTTCTTCATTTCTTAAGAAGAATTGTTAAAATCGAAGCTACCGTTTTCTAGATATAGCGATTTTTGTATTTTTTATAGCTCACTTTTCCACTCCCTTAATACAGTATTAAAGTATTGAAAAAATAATGTACTAAATGCATATAAGTCCTTTTAACTGCATTAAAAAAAGTTCCAAATTATCTCATATTTGGCAATGTTAGAGAGCGATAATGTACGATTAGTATTGGTTTATTTAAAAAAGAATGGGTTAGTAATGTCTTCAATTTAAAGGGGCATTGTCTGAATTACGCACCTAAATGGTACGTTTAATAAAGACTTCTTTATAAGATATAGGTAAAACAAATAATGTCATTAAGTAAACTAATGATTGTATTATTGTGGTAGGGTAGGGGTGTGACCGTTTGTTTCGGATTAAAATACTCTTAATTGAAGCATGTTGATTGAGATACCATAATAATTACGATTCGTATTCGTATTTGTATAGAGGTAGATGTCAACAAACACAAAATATCCATTTGACAACGTAATACATTACCTATAAACCGCATGTTATTATTATACATATTATACCCATTCGTAAGATCCGGAAAAATGAAATCAACTTTAGAATGAAAAGTTACAAACATTTCTAAAATAAAATACAAAACTGCACAAACGAAAACAAAACCATAAAAACAACAACCTATCGAGATTCGAACCAGCAATCTACTTATTCTAAGACAGGAAACAAACCACTGAGCTAACGGGGGATCAGCTTTTTGAAGAGGCGTTTTGCTTATTAATTCTAGCACCGTATTGATCAACCACGGTCAACCCATCAATTACAATAGAACACTATGTACGGTCTACCAGAATGAATAGTAAGGAAGTATTGATCAAGAGGTCCACTTCTATCTAGGATCATAATTAGATGCCCTTCAACGTATTTCCCACATCAAGAGGTCTACATTTCTACCTAGGATCATAATTTGACCCGGATGACCCTATACCCAAACTATGTCCTGCAACGTATTTCCCACGTGAAGAGGTCCAGCTTCTATACCTAGGATCATAATTTGACCCCGGATGACCCTATACCCCAAACTATGGCCTTCGTTGTATTTCCCACGTGAAGAGGTCCAGCTTCTACCTAGGATCATAATTTGATCCCGGATGACCCTATACCCCATACTATGGCCTTCAACGTATTTCCCACGTGAAGAGGTCCAGCTTCTACCTAGGATCATAATTTGACCCCGGATGACCCTATACCCTAAACTATGCCCTTCAACGTATTTTCCACATCCACCTAGAATCATAATTTGCCCCCGGATGACCCCATACCCCAAATTATGCCTTGCAACGTATTTTCCACATCAAGAGGTCCAGTTCTACCTAAGATCATACTTTGACCCTATACCCCAAACTATACCCTTCAACGTATTTCCCACATCAAGAGGTCCACTTCCAACTAAAATCATAATTTGACCCCATTGTCCAAATTATGCCCTGCAACGTATTTCCCACATCAAGAGGTCCACTTCTACCTAGAATCATAATTTGAACCCGGATGACCCTCTACCCCAAACTATGACCTTCAACGTATTTCCCACATTAAGAAGTCCACTTCTACCTAGGATCATAATTTGACCCCGGATGACCCTATACCCCAAACTATGCCCTTCAACGTATTTCCCACATTAAGAAGTCCACTTCCACGTAGAATCATAATTTGACCCCGGATGACCCCATACCCCAAACTATACCCTTCAACGTATTTCCCACATCAAGCGGTCCACTTCCACCTAAAATCATAATTTCACCCCATACCACAAATTATGCCCTGCAACGTATTTCCCACATCAAGAGGTCCACTTCTACCTAGAATCATAATTTGAACCCGGATGACCCCATACCCCAAATTATGACCTTCAACGTATTTCCCACATTAAGAAGTCCACTTCCACCTAGAATCATAATTTGACCATATACCCCAAATTATGCCCTTCAACGTATTTCCCACGTCAATAGATCCACTTCCATCTAAGATAATTTGACCCCGGATGACAGCTTTCTACTCATTTTGGAAGATATTTCATGCGCACGTGTATAGTGTCCCATCTAGGTTAATAATTTGACCTCGAATGACTCTATCTATCGATCAGACCCCAAAACATGCCCTTCGAAATAGTTCCCATGCACGTCAAGAGGTCCACTTCCACCTCTAGGTTAATAATTTGGCCCGTGCCCGCGCCGATTACAATTAGCCTTTACCGCATTCGGTTGATAACGTAACCTGGTACCCCGGGCCTCGTACGCATAATTTAACCTTGAATATACATGTACGTACGTGAACGAGCATATTCGGCTGTCGGCATCGTCTAAAAGGTCAGTTCTAATATGCCGAGCCCTCACGCTGGTGAGGAGGCCGCAGGTCGCCTTGCCAACTCTCGGTGTTTTCTGTAATAATTTAGGGGTTGGGAGGACGGTAATACAAGTTCGAACTAGCTTTGCTACGGAATAAAAGCTAACGTAGATAATGTAGGTTCACTTTCACCGTAGAAAAGAAAAGACTAAGGGGCGATATCCAAACTCTACAGTGATTTTAAAGCATTTTTCTAGCGATTTTACAACGATATTCCAACGGTATTTCGTTCTATTGTTAAAAGCATCGGAAAAAGATCGGTGATTAACTAGAAACCTCTCTACTTATCTGGCGTTAACAATATAACTAGTACTCTCGATGGCTGCATTAGTGAAGCAGACAGATCAAAGGCGCAAGGAAGGTTGTGTTATATTCTTTAAGAAATACTATAATATAGTATTTCTTAAAGAATATAACACAACCTTCCTTGCGCCTTTGATCTGTCTGCTTCACTAATGCAGCCATCGAGAGTACTACAATAGTTATATTGTTAACGCCAGATAAGTAGAGAGGTTTCTAGTTAATCACCGATCTTTTTCCGATGCTTTTAACAATAGAACGAAATACCGTTGGAATATCGTTGTAAAATCGCTAGAAAAATGCTTTAAAATCACTGTAGAGTTTGGATATCGCCCCTAAGAGCGTTGCGTATAGAAAACCTAGACGGAAAGAGATTAATTTTACAACATCTCCTTTATTTCTACTCCTATACTTCAAGCTAAATATATAAATATTTCCAAAATAGCCTAACTACGGAATAAAGCTAAATAATATGTATTTTCGTGCCCCTATTCAAATGTTAACTACGGAAACAAATTTCGCACCGCTTTTCAAAATCGCTCTTACCTAGGTTTACCTGAATTGTTATGGAATAAGAAAAGTGACAATTTCAGACGATATCGCTTGTTGAGTCATACCCTACGCATCATTCAAGCTGGCGTTTATTTTATTTTATCATGCGCTGTTGATATTGAAGCTTTAACGCTTTCCACGCGGCCATTATTTTACCATATTATACAAACTATACAAACCCCCGGTACAAACCATGATATAATATAATATACAGATTTTTCCGAAACCTTTCCTAACTTTTTAAAGTCTGTCTCAGGATTACTGAACCAATACTAAACATGTTTGTACTTAGTGTAATGCATTTCTCATGGTGATTCCAAATATGGTGATGAAGTTACATAATTTTGACATTTGGAAACATTTTGTGAACTTTTGGAACTGTCACGTGTCGTCTGCGACGACTGCCGCGTGGAAGTGTTAATGAAATTTGTGCAGAACTACCTTTATGTGCCTCGGTACGACATAAAACTACCCCACCCCAGTAACCTCGGTTGTCATATTTGGGTAGAATCTCTTATGACAGTAGCAAATGGGGGTGCAATTAAGGTAAAATATTGTAATTTGCAGAGTTTTGAAATGTATCTATAGCAACGCTTGTGATCGGATCACCCAGCGTTATTATATATGGTATATAACAATGGTATAAGCTCATACCCCCACCACTAGATTATCCGCAAGCCCCACCAACGTCTGCTAAGAGAATTAAATATATCTACAAATGGCTAATTCTTGATAATTAATACGGTATCGTGTCCGTGCGTCATGTTAGAAGTCGGAGGATTTAGTCTACCCCTTCCCATCGACGTCTATCAGCTTCTACGCTTATAGTGTACTATTTTAGTCCACGCAATATTACCTTAGTAAGGTGCGAGTTAATGAAGCGCAATAGTACAGGCTGGAGATGCAGAGCAATATTGCAAACGTAAATTTATTTTGGTTTAGCGTTTGGGCCCAATTTAAAAAAAAAATGGTTTTCCTCAACACATCTCTCACGAGGAGTGGGCGAGCAGATTTATTATTTCTCTGCATATGATCGCCAAATGTTGGGTATTACCCAACTTAAAATGCCTATAAGTTACAATATGCTGACCATATTTAATAACTGTTTCACTAAGTAGAATATTGAAATTAAGAATATCAACACTTTTAATTTAAAAATAAATGGGTTTGGAAATTTTGAAATCATGGTATACGATATTCTCCAGTACAGTAAAAGTGAAACCCAACTTTTTTTTTTAATCTAAAGAATCACGAGGTAGTCACAAAGTGCATAGAAGCGTTACAAGAGAGGACTATTTAAAGCGTTTCTTCGCAAGATGTAATAACAATAATCTTCCCTAATCTGCCGTATATGGGCAAATTTGAAAATGGTATTTACTCCCGTTTGCTTTGAGTCTCTTTCTATAAATGTCTGTACAGAAAAGGTTGGCAGTATCTGATTGGTCAATCACAACATCGAGTATATAGCAGACTACATCCCCCAATCTTCAATATTACTGTACGGTCGCTAAAGCTGTACTAAATATAGAACTTACAAGCGATGTATGAGGACGACAGAGAGTCTCAGGCTAACATAGCAGCATAGGAGCATACGATGCATCTCGTCGTAAGGAACGTCTTGTCGGCCAGGCTTATTTTGAGATACAAGGCAAACTAGTTGGTAAAATATCAAGACAATAGAAAGCAATACACACTATCTTTTCCTCATAATTTAATAAGTATAACATCAATTTTTAAAAAGTGGGCATCAGTGCAAAGCTTGGTCTATTCTCTTTCAGATTTGTTCAAAATCTCATTTTTTTCAAAAGTTGATAATCTGTACTTTTTGCGTCGCATTTATAGAATATCTATACGGAGAAAGTTGGCAGACTCTGATTGGCCAATTGCCACACAGAGTGTACAGCAACAGCGGGACAAATTCTGCAGTCCATGATCATACAGAATTGGTGCACCGTGCGAGATAGACGGACTCTTGGTGTGGCAGATGGCTAATTGCATACTCGTACGACTGGGCCAAGTCTCCTCGCATTAAATATAGAGCGTACAACCATAGTACATCAGATATATTTCGCCAACAGTTTACTGCAAAGGGAAACAAATCTGTCTACATTTATTGTCTTCATCTTTCCACACCGAGTCACGTAAGGTACCTCCTGGTGCATAAGTAAGTGCAAAAGAAACACAACTCTGTCTGCAATTTTCTACATCATCTTTGCTGCAATTCCAGTCACGGTAATTACCAGTTATAACCTATAGGGCTCTACACTTTTCTTCATCCTCTTTGCTGATCATCTTTACACATCCAGCCATGGTAAGTACAACGTTAATGTATCAGTTATTACCAACATTTTACTGCTAAGAGAAAAAAAATCTGTCTACAAGTGTCATCATCATTTTTGCACATCCAGTCACGGCAAGTACAACGTCAGTGCATCAGTTGATATCACCAACATTTTACTACTAACAGAAACAAATCTGTCTACAAATATTTCTTAGTCCACGGTAAGCTAAGTACAGGGTGTCCCAAAAGTCTATGCACGACTTTGAAGCTTTGTATTTCACAAAATATAAGTCGTATTGAAAATATAAATACATATTTAGAAAGAGGAGATGTGGGAAATAATTTTGATACCAAACATTGGAGTAACATATGTTTGTAATGCCACCCTAGAAGTAAAATATGTATAACTGCAAAAATGTAATTTTATACTTCGGAGGAATAAAGTTCATAAATCCATACCTATTTAGATTAACAAAAATACGGGTAGAGTTGGTTATAATTACACGGAAAGTGATCCGTTAATTGTAATATTTAAAATTTTACATTTACAGTGATATCATCATAATAACAAACTATATCTCATTTCGTTTCTATAGTGAAATCTAATTTAAATGTTTTCCATGTATACAGAGACGTGTGCTAATGCAAAAACACAGACCTAAACAATTGAATAACGTAACAGAAAAGTGAACACACACATCACACAGCTGTCAAACATGTTAACATTTAAACTTAGCGGATTGTTTTAATGCTGCTTGAAGGCTTCATCGAAAGTTGTTCTACCCATTTAGCATATGTTCCTGTGTTCATAAAAGTATCCACCAACTTCAGAATGGATATTCTTCCTGGTGCGCGTTTCACTTTGAAATGTTTTCTGAACTTTTGTTGAGTAAGTTGAACTGAATGTGTTTCAGAGTAGAACCATACAATTTGTATTCGCTTATCTATGCTGTAAACCATCTCGAATGAAGACTTTTGCTGTGCAATGTTGTCTACTACGCTTATTTATGTTGTGAGCGACCGAGTGTGGTATTAAATAACATTAATGTTGCAAGGTAAGCAGTGAACTGTGACTAATGCGCAACGTTGCTTTCATACTGTTAATTTATGCGCACCTTTAGCAACAATGTGTGGTTACTTGGTATGGGTTTGTCTGGCACACGGCCAATGACTTTCAACCAGTTTTATAATGTTGTGGGTTCACCAATAGGGTTGTGTTTGGTATCAAATTAATTTACCAAATCTCGTCTATCAAAATATGGTTACATTTATACTATATGATTTATATTTTATGAGATATAACTCTTCAAAATCGTGCATAGACTTTTGGGACACCCTGTACAACGTAATGTGTCAGTTATTATCAACATATGATTGCAAAGAGAAACAAATCTATCCACAATTTTCTTTGCTGCACTTAAAGTCACGGTAAGTACAACGTTAGTGTATCAGTTATTATTCGCCAACATTTTACTGCAAGAGAAATAAATCGATCTACAAATTTCTTGATCATCTTTGCACCTCCAGTCACGGTAAGTACAACGTTAGTGCATCAGTTATATATCGCCAACATTTTACTGCTAAGAGAAACAAATCTGTCTACAAATATTTCTTGATCATCTTTACACGTCCACACACTAAAAAATCTTAAAAATACGTGGTCAAAATTCAACCACAAAAGGGTCATTTTTAACCCCGCTTACGGAGTCAACTATGCACCGACTAAAAAAGGGTCAAATTTGACCCCGGTGATCTAGTCAAAAACTTCACCCAAATTGTGGTTAAAAATGACTATCCTTGGGGTCAAATGACTATATTTCTCTTTTTCTCTCTGACTATATTAGGGTAAAAAAATGACCATATTCAGGGGTCATTTTGATAACGGTATATCCCGATTAGCAAATGACCCCGGAACGTGGTTGAAAATGACTATATTTAGGATATATATTTAGGGTCATTCATGACTAGGGTCATTCATGACTATATTTAGGGTCATTTAAATATGACCCTTTTAGGGGTCATTTCAATATGATGCCAAATGACCCCGACAGTGGTTGATTTAACCACGAATAACATATTTCACTGTTCAACAGTTCAAATTTATTAAAACTTGAACGTTTTTGTGAATTAATGTTCTTACTTGCCATTTAATTATGGAATAGTGCATGTTGCAGATCGAATCACTAGATCAAATATATAAATATACAATCCAAAGTGTTAAAAAACCAATATAACCCACCCCGTGCGCATGTGTGGAATAGTGACACCCATGGGAGTTATTCTTACACCAAGTTTAACACAAGAAATTTAACACCAAGTGTTACATCAGTTATTCCTATGGTGTTGACCTAACACCAACATTAACACCAGGAGCGTAACACCGGCTCAGTGTTGTAGTTTAACACCGGAGTTTTTGCAGTGTAGGGTCAAAAGATGACCATATTCAGGGGTCATTTTGATAACGGTATATCCCGATTAGCAAATGACCCCGGAACGTGGTTGAAAATGACTATATTTAGGGTCATATATATTTAGGGTCTTTAATGACTAGGTAATTCATGACTATATTTAGGGTCATTTAAATATGACCCTTTTAGGGGTCATTTCAATATGATGCCAAATGACCCCGACAGTGGTTGATTTAACCACGAATCGGGTTAAATAAAACTGACCCCGTAAGAGGGTCAATATTTTGACCCCGTCGTTTTTAGTGTGCAGCCACGGTAAGTACAATTAATGTATCAGTTATCACCGACATTTTACTGCAAAGAGAAACAAATCTATCTACAATTTTCTTTGCTGCACTTCAAGTCACGGTAAGTACAACACGTTAGTGTATCAGTTATTATTCGCAAACATTTTACTGCAAGAGAAATAAATCGATCTACAAATTTCTTGATCATCTTTGCACGTCCAGTCACGGTAAGTACAACGTTAGTGCATCAGTTATATATCGCCAACATTTTAGTGCGAAGAGAAACAAATCTGTCTACAAAATATGTCTTGATCATCTTTGCTACACCTTCAGTCACGGTATAAAGTACAACGTTATAGTTCACCAGTTATATATCACCAACATTTTACTACTAAGAGATACAAATCTGTCTAAAAATGTCTTGATCATCTTTGCTACACCTTCAGTCACGGTATAAAGTACAACGTTAGTGCATCATTTATATATCACCAACATTTTACTACTAAGAGACACAAATCTGTCTAAAATGTCTTGATCATCTTTGCTACACCTCCAGTCACGGCTGCACGGGAAGTGCAACGTTAGTGCATCAGTTATATCACTAACATTTTACTTCAAAGAGAAACACATCTGTCTACAAATGTCTTCATCATCTTGGCTGTACTTCCAGTCACGGTAAGTACTACGTTAGTTCACCAGTTATACATGTATATCACGAACATTTTACTTCTTAGAATCACAAATCTGTCTACAAATTTCTTGATAATCTTGGCTGCACTTCCAGTCACAGTAAGTACAACGTTAGTTACCAATTATATATCATCAACACTTTACTGCTAAGAGACACAAATTATTATGTGTGTTGCACTACCAGTCATGGTATGTTAATGCATCAGTTATATATCACCAACATTTTACTGCTATTAGAGGAACAAATCTGTCTACAAAATGTCTTCATTACTTTTGCACATCCAGTCACGGTAGGTACAACGCTGGTGTATCAAATATATATCTCCAATATTTTGCTACAAAGAGAAACAAATCTATTACACATTTCTTGATCATCTTTGCTGCAGTTCTAGTCACGGTAAGTACTTACGTTAATGCATCAGTGATATATAACCAACATTTTACTGCTAAGAGAAATAATTCTGTCTATAAATTATGTCTTATAATCATCTTTGCACATCCAGTCACGGTAAGTACAACGTTAGTTCATCAGTAATATATCACCAATATTTTACTTCTAAGAGAAACAAAACTGTCTACAAATGTGATTAATCATTTTTGCACTTCCAGTCCCAGTAAGTACAACGTTAGTGCATCAGTTATATATCACTAACATTTTACTACAAAGAGAAACAAATCTATCTACAAATTTCTTGATTATTTTTGCTGCACATCCAGTTATGGTAAGTACAACGTTAGTGTATCAGTTATATCCCCAACATTTTACTACAAAGAGAAACAAATCTGTCTACAAATGTCTTAATCATCTTTGCACATGCAGTCACGGTAGGTACAACGTTAGTGTATCAATTATCGCCAACATTTTACTGCGAAGAACAAATGTATTGATAATTTTGGCACATCCCGTCACAGTAAGTAAAACGCGTTAGTGCATCAGTTATAGATCACTAACATTTTACTACAAAGAGAAACGAATATATCTACAAATTTCTAGATCATCTTTGCTGCACCTCTAGTCATGGTAAGTACAACGTTAGTGTATCAGTTATATCACCAACATTTTGTTCCAAAGAGAAAAAAAATCTATCTACACATTTCTTGATCATCTTGGCACATCCAGCCACGGTAAGTACAACGTTAATATATTAGTTATTTATCGCCAACATTTTACTACAAAGAGAAACAAATATGTCTACACATTTGTTGATCATCTTTGCGTTTCCAGTCACGGTAAGTACAACATTTTACTGCTAATAGAAACAAATATGTCTATAAATATTTCTTGATCATCTTTGCACGTCCAGTCACGGTAAGTACAACGTTAGTGTATCAGTTATATCACCATCATTTTACTACAAAGAGAAACACATCTGTCTACAAATGTCTTCATCATCTTGGCTGTACTTCCAGTCACGGTAAGTGCAACGTTAGTTCACCAATTATATATCACCAACATTTTACTGCTAAGAGAAACAAATCTGTATACACAGTTCTTGATCATCTTGGCTGTACTTGCAGTCACGGTTAGTACAACGTTAGTTCACCAAGTATATACCAACACTTGTACTGCTAAGAGACACAAATTATTATGTGTGCTGCACTACCAGGCATGGTATGTTAGTACATCAGTTATACCAACATTTTACTACAAAGAGAAACAAATCTATTACAAATTTCTTGATCATCTTTGCTGCACTTCCAGTCACGGTAAGTACAACGTTAGTGCATCAGTTATATATCACCAACATTTTACTGCTAAGGGAAACAAATATGTTTACAAATTTCTTCATCATATTTGCACATCCAGTCATGGTAAGTACACCGTTAGTGCATCAGTTATATATCGCCAAAATTATGCTACAAAGAAAGACAAATATATCTACTATTTTCTTCATCATCTTTCCTGCACTTCCAGTCACGGTAAGTACAACGTTATTGCACTAGTTTATATATACCTAAACAATTTCACTGCTAAGAGAAACAAATCTGTTCACAAATTTCTTGACCATATTTGCCCATCCAGTCATGGTAAGTACAACGTCAGTGCATCATTTATATATCACCAAAGTTTTGCTACAAAGAAAGATACAAACTAGAGCGGTTCTCGGCTTTCGCGGTTCTCGGCTTTCGCGGTTCTCGGGTTTATAGTTTTAGATTTTGAACAAAACCTGACTGTGTCCTGTTAGTGAATATATTTAGTTGGTGTCAGAGTATTATGGGTGGAATAATGCATGCTATTGTAATGGAATGCAGTATTGTGGCGTATGGTTAGTTGTAGCTGATGTCATGTGTTGAAGCGTATGAGAAGTTTCAACAAATAAAAATTACTGCAAGCACGACTTGCGAATCCCCCTGGCTGGGAGCACACTAAATGAGGTCAAAGGTCATATAGGGGTCATGTTCCACACCCCCCCCCCCCCGTGTTAATGTTTCTTTTCTCCAAGTTTAACGTCAATCATGCAACTTTAATGAATTGACCTAAGGATGACCTTTGACCTCAGATGACCTCTAATTATTTTTGACATGTTTTTCGGTGTTCATTGCACGATTTAACCTTTGTTGACTTTGGATTACCTCTAATGATCGTTGACCTCCGATGACCTCTAATTAATGTTAGACATGTTCCCCCGGTGTTCATGTTTCTTTTCTCCAAGTTTGACGTCAATTGGGCAACTTTTACGATTTGACCTCTGGATGACCTTTGATCTCTGATGACCTAAAATTATTTTTAGACATGTTCCCCGGTGTTCATTGCACGAATTAACCCCTGTTGACCTTTGACCCTGGATGACCTCTAATGACCGTTGACCTCGGATGACCTCTAATTAATTTGAGACATGTTCACCCGGTGTTCATGTTTCTTTTCTTCCAAGTTTGACGTCAATTGAGCAACTTTTACGATTTGACCCCTGGATGACCTTTGACCTCAGATGACCTATGCAAATTAGACCCCAAAAATGTTCACCCGGCATTCATGTTTCTTTTCTCCAAGTTAGACGTCAATCGGGCAACTTTAAAGATTTGACCTCTGGAAGACCTTTGACCTCAGATGACCTATGTAAATTAGACTCCAAACAAGTAGCCACAGTTTTTGACCATGGCCTACTTATCGCTGAAGGTTTGAAGTCAATTCGTCCATCCGTTCAAAAAGATACAGTATTCAAGAAAAAGGCTTAGCAAAAAGGCTAACCAAAAAAGGCTAACCAAAATCTAACCAAAAGCCCCCCCCCCCCCCCTCTTATTACAAAATATTGAAAGGATCTCGGTTGTCCTACCATTTTCCCGAGAGCCGATTTGAGCAAATTGGGCGTAAAAACTGGTAACATTTAGGCCTACTATAGTAAAATGTATTCACTTTCCAAATTGGTGTTGTAGTCGATTTTCAAAGTACAAGTGGGTCAGATTAAAGATAATACTTTTCCCCACATGTTCATGTGATTTTTATTGGCATACATACGACCCTGTTTAGTCGGTTGTCCTGCATTTTAAAACATGATTCCCACCCTCATCCTAAATGATTTAACCCAAGTCAACTGGTCATGCATTTTGTTTGTTTGTTTGTTTGTTTTGTTTGATCCTCCCTAAGGAACTCGGCAGGAACGACCTTCGTCGCTATTTCGCCAAGCTGACCATTACTGGCCAGTATCGTTACATACACATTTTACGTCTATTTGGAAACATCATAAAGGATGCTCCTTTTTTAGACGTTACAATGATTGCTCTTGGAGTTTATGACAATCGCTTGAGATGGGATTCGAACCCACAACCTTTCGATTGCAGGTCTGATGCTCTAGCCATTGCGCCACGACACTCCTCGCAGTGTATTGTATTCCTATCAATCAATGATTATTGATCATTGATTGGTCCCTCAATAGATTTATTGACCGTGTAACAAGGTGAACTGGTTAAATGCTTGTAAATGTCGTCATGAATTTTACTGTTAATAACTGCATGATGACATACTGTGCATAGGCTTTACCTTTTAATTGAAAAACTAGCTATATTATCGACTCGCACATAGAAACGATCGGCTCTTTTTAAAAAAATGAATTATTTAACCAAATATTAATGCTATTTGGGCTCATTAATCACAAACTAATATTTGAGTCCATTTTTCAAATTTTGACATTTGTCGGTCAGGCCCAGGCCCCAAAATTTAAAAAAAAAACACCTTATGATTTCTATGCGAACAACTTTTTTGTCATCAAATTGATTGCGACTTGAATTTGTTGTATAATCGATCTTATACGTATCAAAAAAAATGTATTTAACCAAATAATGCTATTTGGGCTCATTTTTCAAATTTTGACATTTGTCGGTCAGGCCAAGAATTTTAAAAAAAATCCTTATGATTTCTTTGCGAACGACTTTTTTGTCGTCAAATTAATTGCGGCTTGACTTTTTTGTATCATCGATCCCATACGTACCCAAAGAAAATTGAATTATTTGACCAAATAATGGTATTTGGGCTCATTTTTCAAATGTTGATATTTGTCGTTCAAGCCTAGAATTTAAAAAAAATCCTTATGATTTCTATGCGAACAACTTTTTTGTCATCAAATTGATTGCGGTTTGACTTTTTTGTGTCATCGATCTCATATGTACCCCAAAAAAAAGAATTATTTAACCAAATAATGGTATTTGGGCTCATTTTCAAATTTGTCGGTCAAGCCTAGAATTTAAAACAGAATTCTTATGATTTCTATGCGAACGATTTGTTTGTCATCAAATTGATTGCGCCTTGATTTTTTTGTATTATCAATCTTATGCGTATCAAAAATAAAGAATTTTTTTTTAAATTTTGACATTTGTCGGTCAGGCCTAGAATTAAAAAAAATCTTTATGATTTCTATGCAAACGACTTTTTTGTCGTCAAATTGATTGGGGCTTGACTTTTTTGCATCATCGATCTCATACTTACCAAAAAATAATTGAATTATTTAACCAAATAATGGTATTTGGGCTCATTTTTCGAATGTTGATATTTGTCGGTCAAGCCTAGAATTAAAAAAAAAAATCCTTATGATTTCTATGCGAACAACTTTTTTGTCATCAAATTGATTGTGGTTTGACTTTTTGTGTCATCGATCTCATACGTACCCCCAAAAAAATAATTATTTAACCAAATAATGGTATTTGGGCTCATTTTCAAATTTGTCGGTCAAGCCTAGAATTCTAGAAAACAGAATTCTTATGATTTCTATGGGAACGATTTGTTTGTCATCAAATTGATTGCGCCTTGATTTTTTTGTATTATCAATCTCATGCGTATCAAAAATAAAGATTTTTTTTTAAATTTTGACATTTGTCGGTCAGGCCTAGAATTAAAAAAAATCTTTATGATTTCCATGCGAACGACTTTTTTGTCGTAAAATTAATTGCGGCTTGACTTTTTGTATCATCGATCCCATACGTAGGCCTACCAACAAAAAAAAGAATTATTTGACCAAATAATGGTATTTGGGCTCATTTTTCAAATGTTGATATTTGTCGGTCAAGCCTAGAATTAAAAAAAAAATCCTTACGATTTCTATGCGAACAACTTTTTTGTCGTCAAATTGATTGCGGTTTGACTTTTTTGTGTCATTGATCTCATACGTACCCCAAAAAAAAAAAAATTAACCAAATAATGGTATTTGGGCTCATTTTCAAATTTTGATATTTGTCGGTCAAGCCTAGAATTTAAACAGAATTCTTAGGATTTCTATGTGAACGACTTGTTTGTCATCAAATTGATTGCGGCTTGACTTTTTTTTGTATTGTCGATCTCATGTGTATCAAAAATAAAGAATTATTTTTAATTATTTAACCAAATAATGGTATTTGGGCTCATTTTTCAAATGTTGATATTTGTCCGTCAGGCCTAGAATCTAAAAAAAAATCCTTATGATTTCTATGTAAACGATTTTTTTTCTTCGTCAAATTGATTGCGGCTTGACTTTTTTGCATTATCGATCTCATATGTACCCCAAAAAATGAATTATTTAACCAAATAATGGTATTTGGGCTCATTTGTCAAATTTTGATATTTGTGGGTCCAGTCTCTTTTTGATATTTGTGGGTCCAGTCTCTTTTTGATTTTTGTGGGTCAAGCCCGGCCTCTTTTAGCCCTAATTTACACGTAATCCAACGGGCAGTTTATTTAGTGCGGTGCCCCCAGAACAATAACATAACCTGCCCAGCCAGGGCATAGTTGTAGATTTTGGAATTGGACAGAATATTTCACATTTTCGTGCAGAGAACTAAATAAGCTTATAATTTCGGATTTACAGAAATGTGTTATTTATTTTGTTCCGAGTGACAAATTTGCAATCCAAATTTGGCGGAAGCACGGCGGTAAATGTAGCCTACTAAAGTGTATCATCGTTTTAAATCATTGTTAGGAATTATCAAAATTCATTGGTATATCCACATACTCTGTGAATTTCGGTCCGATGTATTACAAAAATAACAAGCTCAGAGCATGGACTTATTCTAATAAGTCCATGCTCAGAGCAAGCAACACTGCAAAAACATTAAAAGCATGTGCCGATGTGTGCCCCGATGTGTCGGGTTTTAAAATGGCCATTTTGGAAGCTTCGCAGAATATATGGGTCTATAAAACGCCGTGTTCTTCACTAACTTATTTGAATTTAAGATTGTTTATCCTTACACTGAGAAAGGATAACACATTGGTGTTATTTCTTGTGCACGATGTTTTTTCTGCCATCACCGTAACAATTTATGTGATAATTAATTTTTTCTTTTTGAAATTGATGCTATAAATTCAAGATTTCATCGGGCGAAGAATTAACAGGTAAACTGTAAATACACTATTTTTACAAAAACATTTCACTTTTACGAATAAATATACATTCCTCTTTAAAATGAGACAACATTTAGCCATTTCCATTGAGGCAATCTGTCAAATATTGTGAAACCATTCTCCCGGACCATTCTGACAAGACCACGAAAATACACGCTACGAAACGGTACATGTACATGTACATGTATTGTATTCCTTTCACAGCGAATGGGGTTCTTTCATGTCTGTGTGCGCTACGCTACGACCTGTTCCGTGTGGTACCTCCACCAAAATGCACAGTCACGTGATCATCCATTTGGTATACTCTCCTAACAATCTCGTATCGTATTTAACCGCAAAGTTCATATGCCCTTTGGTACCCATAAGAGCCATTGCAGTACCCATAAGAGCCATTGCATTCGAGGGCTTGTAATATATAGCTGTCGGATCCTGATGAAAATAATGCGAGCCAAACTTAATACTGGTCTCTTTCAGGACACAGTAAATATCAATTATTTTCTTCATCATCTTTGCTGCACTTCCAGTCACCGTAAGTACAACGTTATTGCACTAGCTATATGCCTCCAAAATGTTACTGCTAAGACTAAGAGAAACATATCCGTCTAAAAATGTCTTGATCATAGCATTTTACTGCTTAGAGAAACAAATCTGTCTACATAATCTTTACACATGCAGTCACGGTAAGTACAATGTTAGTGCACCAGTTATAGTCAGCGTCATAATGCTATGGACATAATTCCAGCAATGCATGCGTATCTGCGTTCGTGCATGCAAACATGCGTACGAGCGGACGTGCGTAAACCCGGAAGTGCGTACAGGACGGTTTCAAAAATATGACCGCGCGTCCTAATTGGTCAATTGTGAAATAGTCATAGCATGCGTGCCTAGTTGTCCGCGCATTTCATGCATCTGGACACAGCTCCGCGTCAAGGGTCGCATTCTAATTACGCGTCCTCGCGTCCTGTGACCTCTCATTTTCTTGTTTGACGCGTCAGTTTACATATTGAAATGCACTAACGGGTCCCGATCAAAAATGGAGGGACCCCTTAAATCTGACGAAGTATGGACGTGGAAACCTTAAGACATTCTGATAATTGTCACTCTCCATCCTGTACTTACATTGTAAATTTGTTAATGTCCGTAAACAAAAAATACAATGAAAATCCTGTGTTTTTAAAAGTTTTTAAAACATTAAATCGCTTCCGAATTGCTTCCGCAAAAGTTTCAAGCGATTTCCAATACATTCTATCAGTATCTTCTACTGATTAACGTGGACACGACATAGGTATATGAGTTACACGTTCTAACTATAATACTGTGCATAGTTTGCGTATCTGTGTTAGCGACTGTTTGAAATATGAGGGTCACAGTTCAAATTCAACTATCTCTGTTTACAATACCGAGAGTGAACAACGTGCAATCTGATCTTGAGGATGGCCAAACAAGAGGGAGTTGCCCATCCCGTAGGATAAAAGATGCACAAAAAAAACCCCATAGAATCGCCGTCATGACCGCATTGCGCATTCCATACGGTGTTCTTTCTAGCCATCAAAGAAAAGCCAGTGCACTCCTGATCATGAAGTGCAATTACAATGAATCCAGTTTCCGGCAGCAGCATTGGTTTCCAGTTTCCAATACGATTTATTCCGTTAAATATATACTACCCGGGTTCCAAATTGTCGGTTCCTTTCATCTATGCTTAGCACCAAGCTGCTCAAATAAGATTCAATTACAATTTCTTGCGACCCTGCAGTTCACGAGATAGTTAACCCCTAACCAAACCATAATTTAGTTTGTGTGACCTCTAATTTCTCTAAATCGGTTTTTGACCATTTTCATAGGCTCAAACTTCAGGACTCCTTATATTTGTTGGGGACCCCTTAAATTTAGTTTTTGTAGCCTTAAAATGGTCCTGAAAAATGTAATTGGACTCCTCACAGCCAGTGCTACCCCTGCAGTCCGCGTACAACAACAAAACACACTCGCGTGAAATAGCTTGAATTTTATCCATAGCATTATGACAGTGACTATGTTCACCAACACTGTACTGCCAAAAGAATCAAATCTGTCTACAAATTTCAGTTTTAAATCACCAACGTTTTGGTTGCTACTAAAAGAAACAAATCTGTTTACAAATTTCTTCATCATCTTGGCTGCTCTCCCAGTCATGGTAAGTACAACGTTAGTTATCAGTTACTATCACACTCTCGGGCATTCAATATTTGTATACTAGCATACATTTTCGCTAATACGTAGGGCCTACCAGAACACTACAAAATGAAACAACACATGACTGTTTGAAAATTTACACAAAAGACAATACTTAATAATAATATATTTGTCTAAATTGTTACTTTAATAGTTTTGGTCAGCTGTTTATTAAGTCTTTGTGATGGTAAATGTAATATCTGACGAATCAGTTTCAACGTTCCTGAAACATAACAGTCACAGTATGAACATGAAAAGTTCATGGAGAGGCAATGAGGCCTTATGTGGTGTAGGGTATAAAGGGAAAGACGTAGATAATTTCATTTTCTAGCCGTATCGTAGGTTAAACCACATTATCTTACCCAAAACAATCTCCCATCGTTAGCAGTCTTATTTGCCTTCCCGTTGCTTTGAAATACCATATTTTCTTCATAAACGCCGTACCCCAAGCTATATATTATAGCCCATGGTTTAATCTTATAAGAAACCAAATTACTTCATTACCTCCCCCCCCCCCCCCCCCCCCCCCCCCCCCCCCCCCCCCCCCCCCATGGTTTATAATAATACCACATTACTTTATTAACCGCTGCCTCCCAAACCACTAACCATGCTTTATTATAATCCACCCGTACTTACAATGTTCTTCATAATCGTATCATATAGGCCTATCGTAAACCATCTCCCGCGGCCTGGCACTTACTCCAATTTACTGGAGCGACCGCAGACGGCCGAAATTATCAGTCGCGTCCGTCGGCAAATTTTCAGCATGTTGAACATTTTGTGGCGGCAAACAAATTCGATGTGATTCCGTTCAGATTTCGTTGGAGACCGCAACCCTTATTTCTTGACGTTTTCATGCCGTGCGAGGCCATTTCTAGTCCTTTTGAGGTCGTCACAATTTCGTTGGTAGTCGTTGTCAACGACCATTGACGACCAAACAACGGCAAGTGACGTCACATCTCGAACCCTGACGACACATTGCGGCAAGTAACGAAATTGTAACGACATTGGTGCGACAATAGCTTGCGAATTTTGTCCGGAGGGTGACGGGTGATGACTGTTGATGGCAGGTCGTTTGCGAGTACCTGCGGCATTGCAACGGTGGTCTGCGATGGGTTACGATTTTGAAACGATGGTCCACGATTTTAAACATTTTGTGCGATTTTTGATGTTTTTTGACGTCAGTTCGATTTCAATAGACTGTCCGGCACGGTGCAATTTTGAAGTTCATATGAAAAGAAAATGTCCCCCTGTTCTTTATCAAAGCTGTTTCATCATCATGGAGGACGGGGCTAGGGTCAGGCTGCAATGTGCCTTGGCCATGGCCACGTCATCGTCGCCGCAACCCACCGTCAGCCGCCGTTCCTTGCCGCCAGCCAATCCGCTGCCAGCCGTCTGACCTCGTTCCTTGTTGCCGGGCTCCGTCGAGACATCGTCACTCGCCGCCCAGACAACGTCCGATTTTGGTCGCTAGACTACGTTCCCTGCCGCAGCCATCCGTCCCTTGCCGTCGTGTTTTCGCTGAAGGTCGTTCCCACCCGTCAGCGAATCTTGCTTTTTGTGAGGGACCCATTAACACTTTCCACGCGGCTATTAGTTTGACCATTGAAACAGATTTTTCAGAAATCTTAAAAATTACTGAACCAATATTAGGCATGTTTATACTTATTGTAATGCATTTGTCATGACGATTTCAAATATGGTAATGAAATACAATAATGTTGACATTTTTGAAACATTTTGTAAACTTTTGGAACTGTCGATGCATACGCCTGCCGCATTGAGAGTGTTACGGTCTCACGAATCACGGACGCCGAATAAATTGCTGAAAACGGGAACCACTGATTTAGTATTTTATTCATTCTGTAACCATCTTTGTTGTAACGCGGATCAAATTATTATATTAGGATAATTTTTGTAATTGGTCGGTACTTATACTCACAATACTAATGACTTTGTTTAAATATTTCTCAAAACAAAAATATCAAAAAATATATTTTGATCGTGTTCTCCTTACAGATTGTTCCCGGGATTGTTCCAGTCATTGAAAATCTCTAATAGCGCTGAGACTTCTCCCTTTGACTTCATTGCAGAACCTTAAGAGGGTTAAACCGGAACCGTGGAGTGTTGGGGAAGTATTTCGTTAAAGATTATAATTACCAGCCATCACAGCTTTGTCCAGATATATGGTGAACTTCATGCGTATACCTAAACATTAAAAAGTCTCACATCAACAATAACGAACGATTAAACGATCTAAATAGGCCTATAAGACACTTTGTGTGATTGAAATTGTCTACATCTTGGTGTTTAACGCTGCACTTGGTATACTTGGGAGAGTTTTTAAACAGGCTTTAAAAAGACTTCATAATAATATCGTACTTGAGGGGTTTAAACTTCAAATAACAAATTCTTCACCGTAAGTGAGGAAAACATTATTTTATGTTAAACATGGCGTATCATAAACGTATAGTTTGGTACATATTATTGTTAATCATTTGCATCAATCACACAACATTAGCACAGCAGGTTGTAAATCTTGTTAATGAATGCAACAGTCATTACTGTGTCCTGAAAGAGACCAGTATTAAGTTTGGCTCGCATTATTTTCATCAGGATCCGACAGCTATATATTACAAGCCCTCGAATGCAATGGCTCTTATGGGTACTGCAATGGCTCTTATGGGTACCAAAGGGCATATGAACTTTGCGGTTAAATACGATACGAGATTGTTAGGAGAGTATACCAAATGGATGATCACGTGACTGTGCATTTTGGTGGAGGTACCACACGGAACAGGTCGTAGCGTAGCGCACACAGACATGAAAGAACCCCATTCGCTGTGAAAGGAATACAATACATGTACATGTACATGTACCGTTTCGTAGCGTGTATTTTCGTGGTCTTGTCAGAATGGTCCGGGAGAATGGTTTCACAATATTTGACAGATTGCCTCAATGGAAATGGCTAAATGTTGTCTCATTTTAAAGAGGAATGTATATTTATTCGTAAAAGTGAAATGTTTTTGTAAAAATAGTGTATTTACAGTTTACCTGTTAATTCTTCGCCCGATGAAATCTTGAATTATAGCATCAATTTCAAAAAGAAAAATTAATTATCACATAAATTGTTACGGTGATGGCAGAAAAAACATCGTGCACAAGAAATAACACCAATGTGTTATCCTTTCTCAGTGTAAGGATAAACAATCTTAAATTCAAATAAGTTAGTGAAGAACACGGCGTTTTATAGACCCATATATTCTGCGAAGCTTCCAAAATGGCCATTTTAAAACCCGACACATCGGGGCACACATCGGCACATGCTTTTAATGTTTTTGCAGTGTTGCT
>CM069446.1:58621505-58692322 GCA_035610835.1 Ophiura sarsii | reverse complement strand
TTCTACCTAGATACATAATTTGACCCCGGATGACCCTCTACCCCAAACTATGACCTTCAACGTATTTCCGACATTAAGAGGTCCACTTCCACCTAGAATCATAATTTGACCCCGGATGACCCTTTACCCCAAATTATGCCCTGCAACGTTTTTTCCACATCAAGAGGTCAAGTTCAACCTACGATCATAATTTGACCCCGGATGACCCTATACTCCAAACTATGCCCTTCAACGTATTTCCCACATCAAGAGGTAAACTTCCACCTAAAATCATAATTTGACCCGGATGACCTCATACCCCAAATTATGCCCTCCAGCGTCAAGAGGTCCACATCAAGAGGTCCACTTCTACCTAGAATTATAATTTGACCCCGGATGACCCTATGCCCCAAACTATGCCCTTCAACGTATTTCCCACATCAAGAGGTCCACTTCTACCTGGGATCATAATTTGACCAGCTATCATGTTCAAAACTGTTGGGACACTTCCTGCATGTCCTGTGAAATTTCATGCGCACGTGTAGTGTCCCAACATATTTTGAACAAGATTGTATTAAAGCATTGGAAAAATGAAGTATTGCCCTACTAGTGTAGTGGTTTCGGCTGACACCGCAGACTGTCCATGGGTTCGAATCTCAGCGCGGCAGTTTAGTTATATTTTAAATTGTACTTCAAATGTTTAAACAATTAAGATTTTAAATAAATGAGTTGATCAGGTTTGTACAAAATTGTGTTTTTGCCTTGACGCACCGCCCCCCCCCCCCGCACCCCACTTGATGCAATCGTTGTAAATTCGATACTTTGAAACTATGACACTTTATCAAAATAAACGTTATTTATGTATTTCATTAAATATGTATACGTAATTAGACTATGAAGTTTAACTCGAAATGTTACAGAGCAATGTTCTTCATTTCTTAAGAAGAATTGTTAAAATCGAAGCTACCGTTTTATTGTTAAAATCGAAGCTACCGTTTTCGAGATATAACGATTTTTGGTATTTTTTATAGCTCACTTTTCACTCCCTAAATACAATCATGTTCAAAACTGTTGGGACACTTCCTGCATGTGGTCCCTCCCCCTAAACTCAATGTTGGTCCATATAAGAGCATCGTCCAGCAACGGGCTGTGTTATACATATCAGCCCCAACATTGGTTTGTGGTGGTGGGGGGGGGGGGGGGGGGGGGGGGGGGGGGTTGGAGGGATAGCAGCTTACATAAACTACATGTAGTTTTGACTATGATACTTTCAACTGACAGCTTTCTACTCATTTTGGAAGATATTTCATGCGCACGTGTATAGTGTCCCAACAGGTTTTGAACAAGATTGTATTAAAGCATTGAAAAAATAATGTACTAAATGCATATAAGTCCTTTTAACTACATAAAAAAGTTCAAATTATCTCATATTTGGCCATCTTAGAGAGCGATAATGTACGATTAGTATTGGTTTATTTTAAAAAGAATGGGTTAGTAATGTCTTCAATTTAAAGGGGCATTGTCTGAATTACGCACCTAAATGGTACTTTTAATAAAGACTTCTTTATAAGATATAGGTAAAACAAATAATGTCATTAAGTAAACTAATGATTGTGTTATTGTGGGGGGGTGTGACCGTTTATTTCGGATTAATTACTTTATACTAGTACAACGTATTGCCCTACTAGTGTAGTGGTTTCGACTGACACCGCAGACTCTGTCCATGGGTTCGAATCTCATCGCGGCAGTTTAGTTACATTTTAAATTTTACTTTATTTTAAGATTTGAAATAAATGAGTTGATCAGGTTTGTACAAAATGGTTTTTTTTCGTAGCCTTGACGTACCCCACTTTATGCAATCGTTTCAAACACCCGCCGCTGTAAATTAGATACTTTGAAACTATGACACTTTATCAAATAAACGTTATTTATGTATTTCATTAAATATGTATACGTAATTAGACTATGAAGTTGAACTCGAAAGGTTACAGAGCAATGTTCTTCATTTCTTAAGAAGAATTGTTAAAATCGAAGCTACCGTTTACGAGATATAGCGATTTGGTATTTTTATAGCTCACTTTTCCACTCCCTAAATACAATCATGTTCAAAACTGTTGGACACTTCCTGCATGTCCTGTGAAACGGTGGTCCCTCCCCCTAAACTCAATGTTGGTCCATATAAAAGTATCGTCCAGCAACGGGCTGTGTTATACATATCAGCCCCAACATTGGTTCGGGTGGGGGGGGGGGGGGGGGGGGGGGGGGAGGGATAACAGTTTTACATAAACTAGTTTTGACTATCATACTTTCAACTGACAGCTTTCTACTCATTTTGGAAGATATTTCATGCGCACGTGTATAGTGTCCCAACCGGTTTTGAACAAGATTGTATAAAAGCATTGAAAAAATAATGTACTAAATGCATATAAGTCCTCTCATATTTGGCCATGTTAGAGAGCGATAATGTACGATTAGTATTGGTTTATTTAAAAAAAGAATGGGTTAGTAATGTCTTCAATTTAAAGGGGCATTGTCTGAATTACGTACCTAAATGGTACTTTTAATAAAGACTTCTTTATAAGATATAGGTAAAACAAATAATGTCATTAAGTAAACTAATGATTGTGTTATTGTGGTAGGGGGGGGGGGTGACCGTTTATTTCGGATTAAAATACTCTTAATTGAAGCATGTTGATTGAGATGCCATAATAATTACGATTCGCATTCATATTTGTATAGAGGTAGATGTCAACAAACAAAAAATATCCATTTGACAACGTAATACATTATCTATAAACCGCATGTTATTATTATACATATACCCATTCGTAAGATCCGGAAAAATTAAATCAACTTTAGAATAAAAAGTTACAAACATTTCTAAAATAAAATACAAAACTGCACAAACGAAAACAAAACCATTAAAACAAGAACCTATCGAGATTCGAATCAGCAATCTACTTATTCTAAGACAGGAAACAAACCACTGAGCTAACGGGGGATTGGCTTTTTGAAGAGGCGTTTTGCTTATTAATTCTAGCACCGTATTGATCAACCACGATCAACCCATCAATTACAATAGAACACTATGTACGGTCTACCAGAATGAATAGAAAGGAAGTATTGATCAACCTTTCGGATATTATCGGTAGACCGTGGTTAATCGTATTGAATTCGCAAAAATTATTATTATTTTGAACAGCATGAAAGTGTATATAATGTTAATCGTGGTAGACCGATAATAATAAGTGTATTTCCATACTTAATCATCTCTGGAAGAACATTAGTTTAACAAGATAAATTGTTATACCCTCTCCTTATACTAGTACAACGTATTGCCCTACTAGTGTAGTGGTTTCGGCTGACACCGCAGACTCTGTCCATGGGTTCGAATCTCAGCGCGGGCAGTTTAGTTACATTTTAAACAGTTTGTACAAAATGGTGTTCATGTCGGAACCAGCACACGGAATCTCATGTCATTTGAAAGGAAGCAATTGGATCCAATTGCTCCCAATCAATCAAAAAACTACTCCTCCCACTACCATTGTCATAATTGTAAATTGTTTACTACAAGGATTCATGTCAATAAAACCCAAGGGGCGTCGAAATTTGCTTATTTTATCACAGAAAAAAAATCAATACTGGAGATGACATGAGTTTCCGTGGACCGGTTCCGACATGTTTTTTCGTAGCCTTGACGTACCCCACTTGATGCAATCGTTTGAAACACCCGCCGCTGTAAATTAGATACTTTGAAACTATGACACTTTATCAAAATAAACGTTATTTATGTATTTTATTAAATATGTATACGTAATTAGACTATGAAGTTTAACTCGAAATGTTACAGAGCAATGTTCTTCATTTCTTAAGAAGAATTGTTAAAATCGAAGCTACCGTTTTCTAGATATAGCGATTTTTGTATTTTTTATAGCTCACTTTTCCACTCCCTTAATACAGTATTAAAGTATTGAAAAAATAATGTACTAAATTCATATAAGTCCTTTTAACTGCATTAAAAAAAGTTCCAAATTATCTCATATTTGGCAATGTTAGAGAGCGATAATGTACGATTAGTATTGGTTTATTTAAAAAAGAATGGGTTAGTAATGTCTTCAATTTAAAGGGGCATTGTCTGAATTACGCACCTAAATGGTACGTTTAATAAAGACTTCTTTATAAGATATAGGTAAAACAAATAATGTCATTAAGTGAACTAAGGATTGTGTTATTGTGGTTGGGTTGGGTGTTGTGGAGGGGGGATGACCGTTTATTTCGGATTAAAATACTCTTAATTGAAGCATGTTGATTGAGATGCCATAATAATTACGATTCACATTCGTATTTGTATAGAGGTAGATGTCAACAAACACAAAATATCCATTTGACAACGTAATACATTACCTATAAACCGCATGTTATTATTATACATATTATACCCATTCGTAAGATCCGGAAAAATGAAATCAACTTTAGAATGAAAAGTTACAAACATTTCTAAAATAAAATACATAACTGCACAAACGAAAACACAACCATAAAAACAAGAACCTATCGAGATTCGAACCAGCAATCTACTTATTCTAAGACAGGAAACAAACCACTGAGCTAACGGGGGATCGGCTTTTTGAAGAGGCGTTTTGCTTATTAATTCTAGCACCGTATTGATCAACCACGGTCAACCCATCAATTACAATAGAACACTATGTACGGTCTACCAGAATGAATAGAAAGGAAGTATTGATCAACCTTTCAGATATTATCGGTAGACCGTGGTTAATCGTATTGAATTCGCAAAAATGATTATTATTTTGAACAGCATGAAAGAATGTTATACGTGGTAGACCGATAATAATAAGTGTATTTCCATACTTAATCATCTCTGGAAGAACATAAGTTTAACAAGATAAATAATTGTTATACCCTATCTCCTTATGCTAGTACAACGTATTGCCCTACTACTGTAGTGGTTTCGGCTGACAGCGCAGACTCTGTCCCTGGGTTCGAATCTCAGCGCGGCAGTTTAGTTACATTTTAAATTTTACTTCAAATGTTTAAACAATTAAGATTTGAAATAAATGAGTTGATCAGGTTTGTACAAAATGTGTTTTTTTCGTCGCCTTGACGCACCCCCACTTGATGCAATCGTTTGAAACACCCGCCGCTGTAAATTAGATACTTTGAAACTATGACACTTTATCAAAATAAACGTTATTTATGTATTTCATTAAATATGTATATACGTAATTAGACTATGAAGTTGAACTCGAAATGTTACAGAGCAAGGTTCTTCATTTCTTAAGAAGAATTGTTAAAATCGAAGCTACCGTTTACGAGATATAGCGATTTTTGTATTTTTTATAGCTCACTTTTCCACTCCCTAAATACAATCATGTTCAAAACTGTTGGGACACTTCCTGCATGTCCTGTGAAACGGTGGTCCCTCCCCTACACTCAATGTTGGTCCATATAAACGCATCGTCCAGCAACGGGCTGTGTTATACATATCAGCCCCAACATTGGTCTGGTGGGGGGGGGGGGGGGGGGGGGGGGAGGTGGGGGGATAGCAGCTTTACATAAACTAGTTTTGACTATCATACTTTCAACTGACAGCTGTCTACTCATTTTGGAAGATATTTCATGCGCATGTGTATAGTGTCCCAACAGGTTTGGAACAAGATTGTATTAAAGCATTGAAAAAATAATGTACTAAATGCATATAAGTCCTTGTAACTGCATTAAAAAAATTCCAAATTATCTCATATTTGGCAATGTTAGAGAGCGATAATGTACGATTAGTATTGGTTTATTTAAAAAAAGAATGGGTTAGTAATATCTTCAATTTAAAGGGCATTTTCTGAATTACGCACCTAAATGGTACTTTTAATAAAGACTTCTTTATAAGATATAGGTAAAACAAATAATGTCATTAAGTAAACTAATGATTGTATTATTGTGGTAGGGTAGGGGTGTGACCGTTTGTTTCGGATTAAAATACTCTTAATTGAAGCATGTTGATTGAGATACCATAATAATTACGATTCGTATTCGTATTTGTATAGAGGTAGATGTCAACAAACACAAAATATCCATTTGACAACGTAATACATTACCTATAAACCGCATGTTATTATTATACATATTATACCCATTCGTAAGATCCGGAAAAATGAAATCAACTTTAGAATGAAAAGTTACAAACATTTCTAAAATAAAATACAAAACTGCACAAACGAAAACAAAACCATAAAAACAACAACCTATCGAGATTCGAACCAGCAATCTACTTATTCTAAGACAGGAAACAAACCACTGAGCTAACGGGGGATCAGCTTTTTGAAGAGGCGTTGTGCTTATTAATTCTAGCACCGTATTGATCAACCACGGTCAACCCATCAATTACAATAGAACACTATGTACGGTCTACCAGAATGAATAGTAAGGAAGTATTGATCAAGAGGTCCACTTCTATCTAGGATCATAATTAGATGCCCTTCAACGTATTTCCCACATCAAGAGGTCTACATTTCTACCTAGGATCATAATTTGACCCGGATGACCCTATACCCAAACTATGTCCTGCAACGTATTTCCCACGTGAAGAGGTCCAGCTTCTATACCGAGGATCATAATTTGACCCCGGATGACCCTATACCCCAAACTATGGCCTTCGATGTATTTCCCACGTGAAGAGGTCCAGCTTCTACCTAGGATCATAATTTGATCCCGGATGACCCTATACCCAAACTATGTCCTGCAACGTATTTCCCACGTGAAGAGGTCCAGCTTCTATACCGAGGATCATAATTTGACCCCGGATGACCCTATACCCCAAACTATGGCCTTCGATGTATTTCCCACGTGAAGAGGTCCAGCTTCTACCTAGGATCATAATTTGATCCCGGATGACCCTATACCCCATACTATGGCCTTCAACGTATTTCCCACGTGAAGAGGTCCAGCTTCTACCTAGGATCATAATTTGACCCCGGATGACCCTATACCCTAAACTATGCCCTTCAACGTATTTTCCACATCCACCTAGAATCATAATTTGCCCCCGGATGACCCCATACCCCAAATTATGCCTTGCAACGTATTTTCCACATCAAGAGGTCCAGTTCTACCTAAGATCATACTTTGACCCTATACCCCAAACTATACCCTTCAACGTATTTCCCACATCAAGCGGTCCACTTCCACCTAAAATCATAATTTCACCCCATACCACAAATTATGCCCTGCAACGTATTTCCCACATCAAGAGGTCCACTTCTACCTAGAATCATAATTTGAACCCGGATGACCCCATACCCCAAATTATGACCTTCAACGTATTTCCCACATTAAGAAGTCCACTTCCACCTAGAATCATAATTTGACCCTATACCCCAAATTATGCCCTTCAACGTATTTCCCACGTCAATAGATCCACTTCCATCTAAGATAATTTGACCCCGGATGACAGCTTTCTACTCATTTTGGAAGATATTTCATGCGCACGTGTATAGTGTCCCATCTAGGTTAATAATTTGACCTCGAATGACTCTATCTATCGATCAGACCCCAAAACATGCTCTTCGAAATAGTTCCCATGCACGTCAAGAGGTCCACTTCCACCTCTAGGTTAATAATTTGGCCCGTGCCCGCGCCGATTACAATTAGCCTTTACCGCATTCGGTTGATAACGTAACCTCGTACCCCGGGCCTCGTACGCATAATTTAACCTTGAATATACATGTACGTACGTGAACGAGCATGTTCGGCTGTCGGCATCGTCTAAAAGGTCAGTTCTAATATGCCGAGCCCTCAAGCTGGTGAGGAGGCCGCAGGTCGCCTTGCCAACTCTCGGTGTTTTCTGTAATAATTTAGGGGTTGGGAGGACGGTAATACAAGTTCGAACTAGCTTTGCTACGGAATAAAAGCTAACGTAGATAATGTAGGTTCACTTTCACCGTAGAAAAGACTAAGGGGCGATATCCAAACTCTACAGTGATTTTAAAGCATTTTTCTAGCGATTTTACAACGATATTCCAACGGTATTTCGTTCTATTGTTAAAAGCATCGGAAAAAGATCGGTGATTAACTAGAAACCTCTCTACTTATCTGGCGTTAACAATATAACTATTGTAGTACTCTCGATGGCTGCATTAGTGAAGCAGACAGATCAAAGGCGCAAGGAAGGTTGTGTTATATTCTTTAAGAAATACTATAATATCGCCCCTAAGAGCGTTGCGCCATAGAAAACCTAGACGGAAAGAGATTAATTTTACAACATCTCCTTTATTTCTACTCCTATACTTCAAGCTAAATATATAAATATTTCCAAAATAGCCTAACTACGGAATAAAGCTAAATAATATGTATTTTCGTGCCCCTATTCAAATGTTAACTACGGAAACAAATTTCGCACCGCTTTTCAAAATCGCTCTTACCTAGGTTTACCTGAATTGTTATGGAATAAGAAAAGTGACAATTTCAGACGATATCGCTTGTTGAGTCATACCCTACGCATCATTCAAGCTGGCGTTTATTTTATTTTATCATGCGCTGTTGATATTGAAGCTTTAACGCTTTCCACGCGGCCATTATTTTACCATATTATACAAACTATACAAACCCCCGGTACAAACCATGATATAATATAATATACAGATTTTTCCGAAACCTTTCCTAACTTTTTAAAGTCTGTCTCAGGATTACTGAACCAATACTAAACATGTTTGTACTTAGTGTAATGCATTTCTCATGGTGATTCCAAATATGGTGATGAAGTTACATAATTTTGACATTTGGAAACATTTTGTGAACTTTTGGAACTGGCACGACTGCCGCGTGGAAGTGTTAATGAAATTTGTGCAGAACTACCTTTATGTGCCTCGGTACGACATAAAACTACCCCACCCCAGTAACCTCGGTTGTCATATTTGGGTAGAATCTCTTATGACAGTAGCAAATGGGGGTGCAATTAAGGTAAAATATTGTAATTTGCAGAGTTTTGAAATGTATCTATAGCAACGCTTGTGATTGGATCACCCAGCGTTATTATATATGGTATATAACAATGGTATAAGCTCGTACCCCCACCACTAGATTATCCGCAAGCCCCACCAACGTCTGCTAAGAGAATTAAATATATCTACACATGGCTAATTCTTGATAATTAATACGGTATCGTGTCCGTGCGTCATGTTAGAAGTCGGAGGATTTAGTCTACCCCTTCCCATCGACGTCTATCAGCTTCTACGCTTATAGTGTACTATTTTAGTCCACGCAATATTACCTTAGTAAGGTGCGAGTTAATGAAGCGCAATAGTACAGGCTGGAGATGCAGAGCAATATTGCAAACGTAAATTTATTTTGGTTTAGCGTTTGGGCCCAATTTAAAAAAAAATGGTTTTCCTCAACACATCTCTCACGAGGAGTGGGCGAGCAGATTTATTATTTCTCTGCATATGATCGCCAAATGTTGGGTATTACCCAACTTAAAATGCCTATAAGTTACAATATGCTGACCATATTTAATAACTGTTTCACTAAGTAGAATATTGAAATTAAGAATATCAACACTTTTATTGAAAAATAAATGGGTTTGGAAGTTTTGAAATCATGGTATACGATATTCTCCAGTACAGTAAAAGTGAAACCCAACTTTTTTTTTAATCTAAAGAATCACGAGGTAGTCACAAAGTGCATAGAAGCGTTACAAGCGAGGACTATTTAAAGCGTTTCTTCGCAAGATGTAATAACAATAATCTTCCCTAATCTGCCGTATATGGGCAAATTTGAAAATGGTATTTACTCCCGTTTGCTTTGAGTCTCTTTCTATAAATGTCTGTACAGAAAAGGTTGGCAGTATCTGATTGGTCAATCACAACATCGAGTATATAGCAGACTACATCCCCCAATCTTCAATATTACTGTACGGTCGCTAAAGCTGTACTAAATATAGAACTTACAAGCGATGTATGAGGACGACAGAGAGTCTCAGGCTAACATAGCAGCATAGGAGCATACGATGCATCTCGTCATAAGGAACGTCTTGTCGGCCAGGCTTATTTTGAGATACAAGGCAAACTAGTTGGTAAAATATCAAGACAATAGAAAGCAATAAACACTATCTTTTCCTCATAATTTCATAAGTATAACATCAATTTTTAAAAAGTGGGCATCAGTGCAAAGCTTGGTCTATTCTCTTTCAGATTTGTTCAAAATCTCATTTTTTTCAAAAGTTGATAACCTGTACTTTTTGCGTCGCATTTATAGAATATCTATACGGAGAAAGTTGGCAGACTCTGATTGGCCAATTGCCACACAGAGTGTACAGCAACAGCGGGACAAATTCTGCAGTCCATGATCATACAGAATTGGTGCACCGTGCGAGATAGACGGACTCTTGGTGTGGCAGATGGCTAATTGCATACTCGTACGACTGGGCCAAGTCTCCTCGCATTAAATATAGAGCGTACAACCATAGTACATCAGATATATTTCGCCAACAGTTTACTGCAAAGGGAAACAAATCTGTCTACATTTATTGTCTTCATCTTTCCACACCGAGTCACGTAAGGTACCTCCTGGTGCATAAGTAAGTGCAAAAGAAACTACATCATCTTTGCTGCAATTCCAGTCACGGTAATTACCAGTTATAACCTATAGGGCTCTACACTCTTTGCTGATCATCTTTACACATCCAGCCATGGTAAGTACAACGTTAATGTATCAGTTATTACCAACATTTTACTGCTAAGAGAAAAAAAATCTGTCTACAAGTGTCATCATCATTTTTGCACATCCAGTCACGGCAAGTACGACGTCAGTGCATCAGTTGATATCACCAACATTTTACTACTAACAGAAACAAATCTGTCTACAAATATTTCTTAGTCATCTTTACAAATCCAGCCACGGTAAGCTAAGTACAACGTAATGTGTCAGTTATTATCAACATATGATTGCAAAGAGAAACAAATCTATCTACAATTTTCTTTGCTGCACTTAAAGTCACGATAAGTACAACGTTAGTGTATCAGTTATTATTCGCCAACATTTTACTGCAAGAGAAATAAATCGATCTACAAATTTCTTGATCATCTTTGCACGTCCAGTCACGGTAAGTACAACGTTAGTGCATCAGTTATATATCGCCAACATTTTACTGCTAAGAGAAACAAATCTGTCTACAAATATATCTTGATCATCTTTACACGTCCAGCCACGGTAAGTACAATTAATGTATCAGTTATCACCGACATTTTACTGCAAAGAGAAACAAATCTATCTACAATTTTCTTTGCTGCACTTCAAGTCACGGTAAGTACAACACGTTAGTGTATCAGTTATTATTCGCAAACATTTTACTGCAAGAGAAATAAATCGATCTACAAATTTCTTGATCATCTTTGCACGTCCAGTCACGGTAAGTACAACGTTAGTGCATCAGTTATATATCGCCAACATTTTAGTGCGAAGAGAAACAAATCTGTCTACAAAATATGTCTTGATCGTCTTTGCACGTCCAGTCACGGTAAGTACAACGTTATAGTTCACCAGTTATATATCACCAACATTTTACTACTAAGAGATACAAATCTGTCTAAAAATGTCTTGATCATCTTTGCTACACCTTCAGTCACGGTATAAAGTACAACGTTAGTGCATCATTTATATATCACCAACATTTTACTACTAAGAGACACAAATCTGTCTAAAATGTCTTGATCATCTTTGCTACACCTCCAGTCACGGCTGCACGGGAAGTGCAACGTTAGTGCATCAGTTATATCACTAACATTTTACTTCAAAGAGAAACACATCTGTCTACAAATGTCTTCATCATCTTGGCTGTACTTCCAGTCACGGTAAGTACTACGTTAGTTCACCAGTTATACATGTATATCACGAACATTTTACTTCTTAGAATCACAAATCTGTCTACAAATTTCTTGATAATCTTGGCTGCACTTCCAGTCACAGTAAGTACAACGTTAGTTACCAATTATATATCATCAACACTTTACTGCTAAGAGACACAAATTATTATGTGTGCTGCACTACCAGTCATGGTATGTTAATGCATCAGTTATATATCACCAACATTTTACTGCTATTAGAGGAACAAATCTGTCTACAAAATGTCTTCATCACTTTTGCACATCCAGTCACGGTAAGTACAACGCTGGTGTATCAAATATATATCTCCAACATTTTACTACAAAGAGAAACAAATCTATTACAAATTTCTTGATCATCTTTGCTGCAGTTCTAGTCACGGTAAGTACTTACGTTAATGCATCAGTGATATATAACCAACATTTTACTGCTAAGAGAAATAATTCTGTCTATAAATTATGTCTTATAATCATCTTTGCACATCCAGTCACGGTAAGTACAACGTTAGTTCATCAGTAATATATCACCAATATTTTACTTCTAAGAGAAATAAAACTGTCTACAAATGTGATTAATCATTTTTGCACATCCAGTCCCAGTAAGTACAACGTTAGTGCATCAGTTATATATCACTAACATTTTACTACAAAGAGAAACAAATATATCTACAAATTTCTTGATTATTTTTGCTGCACCTCCAGTTATGGTAAGTACAACGTTAGTGCATCAGTTATATCCCCAACATTTTACTACAAAGAGAAACAAATCTGTCTACAAATGTCTTAATCATCTTTGCACATGCAGTCACGGTAGGTACAACGTTAGTGTATCAATTATCGCCAACATTTTACTGCGAAGAACAAATGTATTGATAATTTTGGCACATCCCGTCACAGTAAGTAAAACGCGTTAGTGCATCAGTTATAGATTACTAACATTTTACTACAAAGAGAAACGAATATATATATCTACAAATTTCTAGATCATCTTTGCTGCACCTCTAGTCATGGTAAGTACAACGTTAGTGTATCAGTTATATCACCAACATTTTGTTCCAAAGAGAAAAAAAATCTATCTACACATTTCTTGATCATCTTGGCACATCCAGCCACGGTAAGTACAACGTTAATATATTAGTTATTTATCGCCAACATTTTACTACAAAGAGAAACAAATATGTCTACACATTTGTTGATCATCTTTGCGTTTCCAGTCACGGTAAGTACAACATTTTACTGCTAATAGAAACAAATCTGTCTATAAATATTTCTTGATCATCTTTGCACGTCCAGTCACGGTAAGTACAACGTTAGTGTATCAGTTATATCACCATCATTTTACTACAAAGAGAAACACATCTGTCTACAAATGTCTTCATCATCTTGGCTGTACTTCCAGTCACGGTAAGTGCAACGTTAGTTCACCAATTATATATCACCAACATTTTACTGCTAAGAGAAACAAATCTGTATACACAGTTCTTGATCATCTTGGCTGTACTTGCAGTCACGGTTAGTACAACGTTAGTTCACCAAGTATATACCAACACTTGTACTGCTAAGAGGCACAAATTATTATGTGTGCTGCACTACCAGGCATGGTATGTTAGTACATCAGTTATACCAACATTTTACTACAAAGAGAAACAAATCTATTACAAATTTCTTGATCATCTTTGCTGCACTTCCAGTCACGGTAAGTACAACGTTAGTGCATCAGTTATATATCACCAACATTTTACTGCTAAGGGAAACAAATATGTTTACAAATTTCTTCATCATATTTGCACATCCAGTCATGGTAAGTACACCGTTAGTGCATCAGTTATATATCGCCAAAATTATGCTACAAAGAAAGACAAATATATCTACTATTTTCTTCATCATCTTTCCTGTACTTCCAGTCACGGTAAGTACAACGTTAGTGCATCAGTTATATATCACCAACATTTTACTGCTAAGGGAAACAAATATGTTTACAAATTTCTTCATCATATTTGCACATCCAGTCATGGTAAGTACACCGTTAGTGCATCAGTTATATATCGCCAAAATTATGCTACAAAGAAAGACAAATATATTTACTATTTTCTTCATCATCTTTCCTGCACTTCCAGTCACGGTAAGTACAACGTTATTGCACTAGTTTATATATACCTAAACAATTTCACTGCTTAGATATATATACCTAAACAATTTCACTGCTAAGAGAAACAAATCTGTTCACAAATTTCTTGACCATATTTGCCCATCCAGTCATGGTAAGTACAACGTCAGTGCATCATTTATATATCACCAAAGTTTTGCTACAAAGAAAGATACAAAATATCAATTATTTTCTTCATCATCTTTGCTGCACTTCCAGTCACCGTAAGTACAACGTTATTGCACTAGCTATATGCCTCCAAAATGTTACTGCTAAGACTAAGAGAAACATATCCGTCTAAAAATGTCTTGATCATAGCATTTTACTGCTTAGAGAAACAAATCTGTCTACATAATCTTTACACATGCAGTCACGGTAAGTACAATGTTAGTGCACCAGTTATAGTCAGCGTCATAATGCTATGGACATAATTCCAGCAATGCATGCGTATCTGCGTTCGTGCATGCAAACATGCGTACGAGCGGACGTGCGTAAACCCGGAAGTGCGTACAGGACGTTTTCAAAAATATGACCGCGCGTCCTAATTGGTCAATTGTGAAATAGTCATAGCATGCGTGCCTAGTTGTCCGCGCATTTCATGCATCTGGACACAGCTCCGCGTCAAGGGTCGCATTCTAATTACGCGTCCTCGCGTCCTGTGACCTCTCATTTTCTTGTTTGACGCGTCAGTTTACATATTGAAATGCACTAACGGGTCCCGATCAAAAATGGAGGGACCCCTTAAATCTGACGAAGTATGGACGTGGAAACCTTAAGACATTCTGAAAATTGTCACTCTCCATCCTGTACTTACATTGTAAATTTGTTAATGTCCGTAAACAAAAAATACAATGAAAATCCTGTGTTTTTAAAGGTTTTTAAAAACATTAAATCGCTTCCGAATTGCTTCCGCAAAAGTTTCAAGCGATTTCCAATACATTCTATCAGTATCTTCTACTGATTAACGTGGACACGACATAGGTATATGAGTTACACGTTCTAACTATAATACTGTGCATAGTTTGCGTATCTGTGTTAGCGACTGTTTGAAATATGAGGGTCACAGTTCAAATTCAACTATCTCTGTTTACAATACCGAGAGTGAACAACGTGCAATCTGATCTTGAGGATGGCCAAACAAGAGGGAGTTGCCCATCCCGTAGGATAAAAGATGCACAAAAAAAACCCCATAGAATCGCCGTCATGACCGCATTGCGCATTCCATACGGTGTTCTTTCTAGCCATCAAAGAAAAGCCAGTGCACTCCTGATCATGAAGTGCAATTACAATGAATCCAGTTTCCGGCAGCAGCATTGGTTTCCAGTTTCCAATACGATTTATTCCGTTAAATATATACTACCGGGTTCCAAATTGTCGGTTCCTTTCATCTATGCTTAGCACCAAGCTGCTCAAATAAGATTCAATTACAATTTCTTGCGACCCTGCAGTTCACGAGATAGTTAACCCCTAACCAAACCATAATTTAGTTTGTGTGACCTCTAATTTCTCTAAATCGGTTTTTGACCATTTTCATAGGCTCAAACTTCAGGACTCCTTATATTTGTTGGGGACCCCTTAAATGTAGTTTTTGTAGCCTTAAAATGGTCCTGAAAAATGTAATTGGACTCCTCACAGCCAGTGCTACCCCTGCAGTCCGCGTACAACAACAAAACACACTCGCGTGAAATAGCTTGAATTTTATCCATAGCATTATGACAGTGACTATGTTCACCAACACTGTACTGCCAAAAGAATCAAATCTGTCTACAAATTTCAGTTTTAAATCACCAACGTTTTGGTTGCTACTAAAAGAAACAAATCTGTTTACAAATTTCTTCATCATCTTGGCTGCTCTCCCAGTCATGGTAAGTACAACGTTAGTTATCAGTTACTATCACACTCTCGGGCATTCAATATTTGTATACTAGCATACATTTTCGCTAATACGTAGGGCCTACCAGAACACTACAAAATGAAACAACACATGACTGTTTGAAAATGTACACAAAAGACAATACTTAATAATAATATATTTGTCTAAATTGTTACTTTAATAGTTTTGGTCAGCTGTTTATTAAGTCTTTGTGATGGTAAATGTAATATCTGACGAATCAGTTTCAACGTTCCTGAAACATAACAGTCACAGTATGAACATGAAAAGTTCATGGAGAGGCAATGAGGCCTTATGTGGTGTAGGGTATAAAGGGAAAGACGTAGATAATTTCATTTTCTAGCCGTATCGTAGGTTAAACCACATTATCTTACCCAAAACAATCTCCCATCGTTAGCAGTCTTATTTGCCTTCCCGTTGCTTTGAAATACCATATTTTCTTCATAAACGCCGTACCCCAAGCTATATATTATAGCCCATGGTTTAATCGTATAAGAAACCAAATTACTTCATTACCCCCCCCCCCCCCCCCCCCCTATGGTTTATAATAATACCACATTACTTTATTAACCGCTGCCTCCCAAACCACTAACCATGCTTTATTATAATCCACCCGTACTTACAATGTTCTTCATAATCGTATCATATAGGCCTATCGTAAACCATCTCCCGCGGCCTGGCACTTACTCCAATTTATTGGAGCGACCGCAGACGGCCGAAATTATCAGTCGCGTCCGTCGGCAAATTTTCAGCATGTTGAACATTTTGTGGCGGCAAACAAATTCGATGTGATTCCGTTCAGATTTCGTTGGAGACCGCAACCCTTATTTCTTGACGTTTCCATGCCGTGCGAGGCCATTTCTAGTCCTTTTGAGGTCGTCACAATTTCGTTGGTAGTCGTTGTCAACGACCATTGACGACAAAACAACGGCAAGTGACGTCACATCTCGAACCCTGACGACACATTGCGGTAACGAAATTGTAACGACATTGGTGCGACAATAGCTTGCGAATTTTGTCCGGAGGGTGACGGGTGATGACTGTTGATGGCAGGTCGTTTGCGAGTACCTGCGGCATTGCAACGGTGGTCTGCGATGGGTTACGATTTGAAACGATGGTCCACGATTTTAAACATTTTGTGCGATTTTTGATGTTTTTTGACGTCAGTTCGATTTCAATAGACTGTCCGGCACGGTGCAATTTTGAAGTTCATATGAAAAGAAAATGTCCCCCTGTTCTTTATCAAAGCTGTTTCATCATCATGGAGGACGGGGCTAGGGTCAGGCTGCAATGTGCCTTGGCCATGGCCACGTCATCGTCGCCGCAACCCACCGTCAGCCGCCGTTCCTTGCCGCCAGCCAATCCGCTGCCAGCCGTCTGACCTCGTTCCTTGTTGCCGGGCTCTGTCGAGACATCGTCACTCGCCGCCCAGACAACGTCCGATATCGCTAGACTACGTTCCCTGCCGCAGCCATCCGTCACTTGCCGTCGTGTTGTCGCTGAAGGTCGTTCCCACCCGTCAGCGAATCTTGCTTTTTGTGAGGGGCCCATTAACACTTTCCACGCGGCTATTAGTTTGACCATTGAAACAGATTTTTCAGAAATCTTAAAAATAACTGAACCAATATTAGGCATGTTTATACTTATTGTAATGCATTTGTCATGACGATTTCAAATATGGTAATGAAATACAATAATGTTGACATTTTTGAAACATTTTGTAAACTTTTGGAACTGTCGATTGCATACGCCTGCCGCATTGAGAGTGTTACGGTCTCACGAATCACGGACGCCGAATAAATTGCTGAAAACGGGAACCACTGATTTAGTCTTTTAGTCATTCTGTAACCATCTTTGTTGTAAAGCGGATCAAATTACTATATTAGGATAATTTTTGTAATTGGTCGGCACTTATACTCTCAATACTAATGACTTTGTTTAAATATTTCTCAAAACAAAAAGATCAAAAAATATATGTATAATTTGATCGTGTTCTCCTTACAGATTGTTCCCGGGATTGTTCCAAATCTCTAATAGCGCTGAGACTTCTCCCTTTGACTTCATTGCAGAACCTTAAGAGGGTTAAACCGGAACCGTGGAGTGTTGGGGAAGTATTTCGTTAAAGATTATAATTACCAGCCATCACAGCTTTGTCCAGATATATGGTGAACTTCATGCGTATACCTAAACATTAAAAAGTCTCACATCAACAATAACGAACAATTACTATCTAAATAGGCCTATAAGACACTTTGTGTGATTGAAATTGTCTACATCTTGGTGTTTAACGCTGCACTTGGTATACTTGGGAGAGTTTTTAAACAGGCTTTAAAAAGACTTCATAATAATATCGTACTTGAGGGGTTTTAACTTCAAATAACAAATTCTTCACCGTAAGTGAGGAAAAAATGATGATTTTATGTTAAACATGGCGTATCATAAACGTATAGTTTGGTACATATTATTGTTAATCATTTGCATCAATCACACAACATTAGCACAGCAGGTTGTAAATCTTGTTAATGAATGCAACAGTCATGTTAATATTACTTATGACCCATCAGTCGTCATTACGGATAATACTACAGACTCAAAATACATGTATCCCAATTTACAAAACTCAATATCTTGTACGATAGCTCTTTCATTAACACAAGGCAATGGAACTTCAGTACAATTATTGCACTCAAGTTCCAATAATATATATTCCTATGTGTATATTGAATTAGAAAACGATACTTCGTCCCGGAGTGACCAGTGTCTCAAACGAATCGTTTCAATATCGTTGAATTCCACACCTTGTACCTTGTTCTTGACCTCAACGGAATTCAAATTCCATTACGTCAATACTAGAGTCAATTTCAACATTCGTGGGGTGAATGCTCCCCGCTCAATATGTCCCGATTCTAAACGACTTTTAAAATCCTCGTCCTTGTCCTCATATAATACAACTTTTCCTGTGTGTAATTTTACTGAGTACGATGTAGTGGAACCATTGTATTGGTTGTATACATGGTATGGATATTACAAAGTGAGATGTCCAGATGAATGCGTCTGTACTCTTGGGTATAGATCATGGACCACACGGTGTGTGAATGCCACAGACACGGTTGCCCTTTTTATTTATGAACCTGATAATACTAGGTTAAGATTATCTAGTAAACGTCTGGCCAATATAACACATGGGGCGTTTGCGGGCCTCGACGCCGTAACAGAGTTAGATCTGAGCAGCAACAAACTGCAGCTACTCCCTGCTCGCCTGTTTATCAGTATGGTGATTTTGAGATTCATTAGACTTGCCCGTAATCATCTAACTGATTTACCGGTGGGTGTTTTTGATTGCCTTGGTCAGTTGGAGGAACTAGATATTGATCACAATAAGCTTACCTTCCTGCGTAAGGGAGTATTTGCTGGTTTGACTAGCTTGATAACGATAAGGGCTGAAGCAAATCTGATGATGTCGTTGCCAGATAGTTTATTTAGCGATACATGTAACTTGACTAATTTATTGCTCCGCTTTAATAATCTTACCTTACTAATGGACGCCTTTCATGATTTGAGTAGACTAAAGAAACTTGATCTTGGCAATAACCATCGTACAATATTGCCTCGAGGAGTATTTAATGGTCTAGTATCGTTAAAATACTTACACCTCTATGATAATATGCTGGCGATAATTCATGAGGGTGTACTTGATGGATTATCACAGCTACACAATTTAGATCTGTCAGATAACCTTCTGGCGTTGTTGCCCAATGGTAACTTTGATGATCTAGTGAACTTACAGGCACTTATGTTGCATGGCAACCATCTGTCAACATTACCTCTTGGTTTTTTTGATAATCTGACTTTTATGGAGTATGTGAATGTTGAAAACAATGGACTAAGATCATTACCTGGTGGGCTATTCAAAATTTATCATACACATGTCATTCGCCTTTATTTTAGAAATAATTTATTAACAACGCTCCCGATCGATGTATTCATTGGACTGATTAATTTGGTTGACCTTGACCTTCGAATCAATCAATTAATTTCAATCCCAAGCGACGTGTTTAAATACATGCGATCACTGGTTCAATGTGATTTACATTCTAACGCTCTGTCTACATTGCCAGCAAATCTATTTGACTCCCTCATATATACCCGTATTCTCACGCTAAATGATAACCAGCTAGTCTTTCTCCCCGAGGGCCTATTTGATAACATGACGTCATTGCATTACCTTGACATAAGCAATAACAACTTACGTGAAACTCCGACAAATTTACTATCGTCAGCAACTGATATGACCATTTTTAATATGTCTAACAATAAACTAAGCACTCTCACAGTTAGTGATCGTCCGATTAATCTACAAGTTTGTGATTTGAGTAAAAACAAGTTCAGCGCTGTGAGCGCGCAAATTTCAATGTATATGCATAGTCTTACTTTCTTATCGTTAGAACACAATGGAATTAATGAGCTACCAATTGGAATATTTGAAGGACTGTATACATTGAAAGTATGTTACTTGAGCCATAACCTGTTGAACGAGATCAAGCCAGGCACTTTTAATAGATTGATCAATGTCATAGTACTTGCAATAACTAACAATCAATTGCAAATCATATCTAACGGTTCATTTTCTGGTTTGTTTAATCTTCAACAACTCGAAATTCAGCAGAACAAAATTTCAACACTACCGTCTGGTGTCTTCGATTATTTGACCGATTTGATATTAGTCAATTTGTCAAACAACTTGATTCAAAACATTGACCATGAAGTATTCTACTTCAACGGTAGTGTTGCCAAAGTTGATCTCCGAGCAAATGAATTAAGTCTTGTAACCAAGTCATCTTTCATTGGTCTTGACAATTCAACGCTGTTGCTGGTAGATGAAAGTGCAACTTGTTGCTTTACCGGATATGCGCAATGCATAGCTCGATATCCACGATCAGTTTATCTCACTTGTAAGAGAATGGTGGATAATCTTTTACCAAGGATATCAATGTGGGTCCTGGGTGTATTCGCAATGATTTGCAACCTTTATGTGTTTTATTTACGTTACAGTAATAAGCAAGACAGTACAGTTCAATCACTGCTAATATTACACCTCTCCCTATCGGATTTCCTAATGGGAACCAGTATGGTCTTGTTAGCGTCTTTCGATGCTTATTACGGACAGTTTTTTCCTTCTTACTCCGAGGTCTGGCGTAAAGGTCCTATTTGTCAGTTGGCTGGCACATTGTCAATATTGTCCAGTGAAGTATCTGTGTTTATTATTTCTGTAATCACTTTTGATAGGTTTCAAGGTGTGAAATACCCTTTTAGCGGGTACCGATTGAGAACTAAGTCTGCCAAGAAATGCTTATTAGCACTTTGGTCTATTGGTTTATTTATCAGCGTTATCCCAATTGTGCTATCTGGTGTGTATTCTGACGTGTTTGAGTTGTCTGAAGTTTGCGTAGGAATTCCAATTGTGAGAAGGCCTATTAGTTTAACAAGCATAAGTTCATTTGTCACAGCGTCTATCAAGCCAGAGTTATGGAGCCGTTTTGGATATGACTCTAATACAGGGACTTTCGTTAGGATATATACAATGGCCTTGACCGATACTTCTTGGCAAACATCACTTTACGCCAAATCAGAAATAACGGGCTCTACATTGGCGACATATTTTTCTATAATTATTTTCATCGGTGTAAATTTGGCTTGTTTTATATTGGTAGCTTATCTCTACGTCCAAATATTCAGAGCTGCAAAAGATACGTCGAAACGTGCGGGAAGAGAGCAAGAAGAAAAGAAAGAAATTCGTATGGCTATTAAAATGTCCGTCATTGTCTTAACTGATTTCGTTACTTGGGTCCCATTAGTAATAGCATGCCTTTTAGTACAATGCCAACTCATCGGGAGTAACGCATTGGTCTATGTGTGGACTGTCGCATTCATAATACCAATAAATTCAGCTATCAATCCATTCCTGTACACATTGATCGCGCTCATTGAAGACAGAAAAAACGCAAGAAAACAGGGACAACGAAAGGCTTAGTTAAAGTGGTACACTTCTCACCATAAATGGTAATAACTGGCGTCAGAAATCATAGTTTTGATCACTTGTTGTTTTCTACTTTTCAGAATTAAAGGTGCACTTTTCAGTCTGGTGGTAGATAATTATTAATGTTGCTTGTGTAATGACGTTATTAGCAAAATTATACACGGCATGAGTAAAAACATAATTCAAATGTTCCACACAATAAGGTGTGAAGTTGGCCTGAAGGCCTATTATACTGTTGAGTCGGACAGTTTTAAACATGTTAAAACATACCAGCAGTAAACTAGAGCTTGATTGTGATCATAGATTACGGATATTAGTCGTGGATGTTGAACTTTGACCTGCTTATGACAGTATACTCTTTTCCGTATGGAACCTTATAACCAATTTTGACAATCATCGGTCATTTCCTCTTTGACAAGTAGCATTTTGAGTGCAAGGAGTGAAAATTTACATTTGGACCCATAGTGACCTTTGCTTGACCTTTGACCCCAAAGTTATGGTTTCCCTTTTCTTTTACCTGTCACTGCGCACAAGATGTAACAAGTCCGGTCAAAATCAGAGCATGTCTTAAATGTTACCACTGTACAGGTCAATGACCCCTAGTGACCCCCAATCACTAGTCACTTTTGATCGCTGAACTACCTATTTATGTAGGCTACATGGATCCCAGGAATCTTTTGACTAATTCTGACAATCATCGGTAATTTCCTTTCGGACAAGTAGCGCATTCGTTTTGATACCTAGTGACCCCTTCATGACCTTTGACTCCAAAGTTATATTGACTTTGTTTCTTGGCTTAATAATGCACACAAGATGAAACAAGTCCGGTCAAAATCGGAGCATGTCTTAAATTTTACCTCTGTATAGGTCAATGACCCCTAATAGTGACCCATATCACATGTCACTTTTAATCGCTAAACTACCTATATCAACATGGACCCAAGGAATCTTTTGACCAATTCTGACAATCATCGGTCATTCGCGACTCTGCCCGCGCCGAAGGCGCGGACTGTGTGTCACACTGCCCGCGCCTTCGGCGCTTACTGTGTATCACGGGGAAATGTATAGCAAGTGAGCTTCATTTTAAATGGAATATCAGTAAATGAGGAAAATAGCGAGCCCGATACCAGTGCTAGGTATATATACCCTTAATCTTCCACACAGGAAGTGTAGATTTCAAAATGGAGTTGCCAATGCAGGTGAGGTTTCCCCATTTGAAATTTACACTCCCTGTGGGTAAGATTAAGGTAATATCTTCCATGAGGGGGTCCGTGCATGGATCTGAAATGGAATAGCCCATTGTACGGAGCTTCTCTGCTCTCAGATTTTAGGTCTGCGAGAGGCTGGAGCGTTCGATTTGCATCGGCTTTTGACAATCATAACTTGTGATGTAGCTCATTATAAATAGTTACCTCTATCACCATAAGTGTGTGAAGTAGATCTTTGAAATAGCTTTTTATAATCATAATTTGTGAAGTAGTCCTGTATAAATAGTTGTATAAACCTTTACTTCGAATGCTATTGACAATGCACTACCGTTACACCTATTACCGCAACCACATATGGATATGGTCTTATTTAATATGAGCAGCAGTCCTGGCTAAGCTATTATAGCTATCATATGTATCTATTATTTAAATATTAAATATAAATGGGCTATTTCAGACAACAGCTGCACCTCCCTATAGGGGAATTCGGAATTCCAAACTTGTTTTCAAAAGTCGAGTGCATCCCCATGGAGGAACTCGGAATTCCAGATTTGTTTCAAAGCAAGGTCTGGAATTCATTAAGTTTCCCGGAATTCCAAACAAATTGTCATTAACTTTCCCGGAATTCCAGACATATTTTCATTATCACTATTCCTCTATAGAATTAGGTTGGGGATATACCTTTAAGTAAAATGTGGCTTGTTATAGGCCTAATACGAGTTACTATAACACATTTGATTTGTCAATGACTTAGATATTATTACAGCATGCGCATAATGTATAATGAAGTCATGATTTATGCAAAAAACTCAATTTCGCTAGAAAGTGAGTTAGGCAATTATCGAAGCAGGCTGACGATATGCAACTATGTTTACACATTGTGGTTGGGTTTTGTACATTATGTTTTACATGTCGATTTCGCTGTGTGTAAATATGATGTCTGTATCTCACACTAGGGGCCTTTATATGTGTTTTTAAATAACTATCTAATGAAATCAGACACATGAATATAACTTATTTGTTTCAAAGCAATGGCACGAAGAAATCACAAATAAAAATTCCCTAAAAAGGGAAGGCTCACGTACTATTCTTCTTTCTTGTAATTCTGTGTCCTGTTGATAAGTGGCCTAATTATGATATTACTATAGTAAAGGATTGATTTGGATGTCAGCGTGACTTATGAAGATTAGTCCAGCCTTGACTCACATGGGCGAGTCAACCTATGTCTAAATTGACCCAGTTTAATGAGTCAGTCTAAAATGACCCAGTTAAGTGAGTCCATATAACGTTTTACTGACTCACTTAACTGGGTCATTTTAGACATAGAGTCAGCGTGACTAATGAAGATGAGTCTAGCCTTGACTCACATGGGCGAGTCAAGCTATGTATAAATTGACCCAGTTAAATGAATCAGTAAAACCTTGAATAAGAGTGACTAACAAAGATGAGTCCATCTAAGCTATGTCTAAATTGACCCAGTTAAATGAGTCAGTACATCTTGAGTCAGAGTTACTAACAAAGATGAGACCAGCCATGACTCACATGGGTGAGTCAAGCTATGTCTCAATTTAACCAGCCAAGCGAGTCAGTCAGACATAGCTTGACTCACCATGAGTCAATGCTGGATCATCTTTGTTAGTCATGGTGACTAACAAATGGTGACTAACAAAGACAAGTCCAGCCACAACTCATATAGTATTCATGAAGTAATGAATTTATGAACAATCACTGCCATCAAGTAGTGACGTCTTTATGAATTCAAGTGACTTATTTCATTTGAGTTAGTAAATGTCACCAGACCCGGTTGGGTGAGTCAGTTAACTGGGATTTGGTTTTCATTCGTTCTGTACTCATTTTGATGAGTCCATGTGACTCACTTAGTCAAGTCAATATCCCATTGACTTTGATGAATGAGTAATTTGATACAGATTGACTAATCTAGATGAGTCACATCTGGTCATCATTGTTTCTGTACTAATTTTGATGAGTCCATGACTCACAATATACCATTGACTATGCTGAATGAGTCATTTGATTGACTAATCTAGATGAGTCACATCTGGTTATCATTGTTTCTGTACTCATTTTGATGAGTCCATGTGACTCACTTAGTCAAGTCAATATCCCATTGACTTTGATGAATGAGTAATGTGATGTTTCTGTACTAATTTTGATGAGTCCATGACTCACAATATACCATTGACTATGCTGAATGAGTCATTTGATTGACTAATCTAGATTAGTCATAGTTGGTTGTCATTGTTGCTTAACTCATATTGATGAGTCCATGTGACTCACTTTGACTCACTTAGTAAAAGTGACATGTCATATGGGGTCACTGGGGGTCATTGAACTTTACAAGGGTAAAAGTTAAGACATGCTCCGATTTGGACCGGGTTTGTTGCATCTTGTTTGGTTTAATGAGCCAAGAAAATAAGTCAATTATATTGACCAGGTCAAAGGTCAAGAAAGGGTCACTAGGGGTCAAAATGTAAATTTTCAGTTCGATCGCTTAAAATGTATCTTGTCTCAGAGGAAATGACTCATGACCTTCACAATTAGTCAAAAGATTCCTTGGGTCCATGCACATATAGGGTGTTCAGCGATTAAAAGTGACATGTCATATTGGGTCACTAGGGGTCATTGAACTTTACAGAGGTAAAAGTTAAGACATGCTCCGATTTGGACCGGGTTTGTTGCATCTTGTTTGGTTTAATGAGCCAAGAAAATAAGTCAATTATATTGACCAGGTCAAAGGTCAAGAAAGGGTCACTAGGGGTCAAAATGTAAATTTTCAATTCGATCGCTAAAAATGCATCTTGTCTCAGAGGAAATGACTCATGACCTTCACAATTTATTAACAGATTCCTTGGGTCCATGCACATATAGGGTGTTCAGCGATTAAAAGTGACATGTCATACGGGGTCACTAGGGGTCATTGAACTTTACAAGGGGAAAAGTTAAGACATGCTCCGATTTGGATCGGGTTTGTTGCATCTTGTTTGGTTTGGTGAGGCAAGAAAATAAGTCAATCATATTGACCAGGTCAAAGGTCAAGAATGGGTCACTAGGGGTCAAAAGGTGATTTTCACTTAAAACGCATTTCCAATTTAGTGATATGACCTAGGATCATCAAAATTGGTCCACATATTCCTTATGACCGTACGCATATATATTAGTTCGGTTTTTAAAATTAAAAATCATTTGGGGTCACTAGGGGTCAAAATGCAAATTTTCAATTCGATCACTTAAAATGCATCTTGTCTCAGAGGAAATGACTCATGACCTTTACAATTGGTCATAAGATTCCTTGGGTCCATGCACATATAGGGTGTTCAGCGATTAAAAGTGACATGTCATACGGGGTCCAAAGGTCAAGAAAGGGTCAATAGGGGTCAAAATGTAAATTTTCAATTCGATCGCTAAAAATGCATTTTGTCTCAGAGGAAATGACTCATGACCTTCACAATTTGTCAAAAGATTTCTTGGGTCCATGCACATATAGGGTGTTCAGCGATTAAAAGTGACATGTCATACGGGGTCACTAGGGGTCATTGAACTTTACAAGGGGAAAAGTTAAGACATGCTCCGATTTGGACCGGGTTTGTTGCATCTTGGTTGGTTTGATGAGCCAAGAAAATAAGTCAATCATATTGACCAGGTCAAAGGTCATGAAGGGGTCAATATGGGTCATTGAACTTTACAAGGGTAAAAGTTAAGACATGATCCGATTTGGACCGGATTTGTTGCATCTTGTTTGGATTGATGAGCCAAGAAAATAAGGCTATCATTTTAATCAGGTCAAAGGTCAAGAAGGGGTCACTAGGGATCATTTTCTCATAAAAAAATCAAAAAAAATCAAGGTAGCCTGGTCTAAGACCAGAGCAAGATCTAGTTATTATTATTAGTAGTATTAATAGAATACATAAGAATTAAATACATGCGTTAATATACGAAATTTTCGACTTCGCGACGGACTTGAACGCGCAAAATTTATCATAACTTTGCAGAGGAATATCCGATTTTGTTCATTTTTGAAGCAAAAGAAAGCTAATTCTCTGGACTGTGATTTGAAGCCAAAAAACAAATCCATAATATAACACCTCTCAACCCCTACTTCCCCTTAATGACATCATAAAGTTGAGGTATCTTCAGTGAATTTCACTAAGAAATGTTATGTTAAGTCAGCCATTCCTGCATTTCAGCCTTTTTATTTGATGTTGGTATTTCGCTCTCATCGCTACATAGTAAATTATGCCCATGATGAGTTTCAGAAATGTATGGAAAGGTTTTTACTAAAACAAATTAAGATAGAAAATAAAAAATAATTATGGCCTCCTGCGTTGTGGTAAATCTTCTAAGTTCACCTGTTTCGATCGTTTTCAGCTTTGTGTTTTTATTCAAACTAGCGGCGTACCCTCGCTACGTTCGGGTCCCCGCTAAATGGTTATGCTACATTACCTACTGAAACCACATAAACCCCCTACAACCCCCAAACCAGGTTGATTTATAACCTTATCGTTTAGTAAGTGTACATACTTCAATCTCATTGGTTAACACGTATGAAATCTGATCCATATCGTGTAAACAACAAGTCAAACCACACGATATATTCCATATCGTCGATTAACCGTCGAAAATAGGTATTTTTCCGTATTGTGTGAACATGCAGGGGATAACTAATAATATCCCTCATAAAGGCATTATAAACCCCTACAACCCCACCCCCAATTAGGTTGATTTATAACCATATCCAACTGTAAGACGGGTTTATAACCGTGGCTACTTTATTAACCCCTACCTCTCCAACCGCATCAAGTTAACCTTCCGTACTTTTAAAACCACATCAACCCCCTTCAACCGCCCCCCCCCCCCCCCCCCCCCACTGCAACTACACCAACCAGGTGGATTTATAATCATAACCCTCCTAAACAATTCCCGTGGCTACTTCATTAACTCTTAATCCCATCCTAAAACATTTCCCGTGGTTTTACCCCCCCCCCCCCCCCCCCCCACCCCCACCTTCATACACACACCCAAACCAGGTTGATTATAATCACAACCCTCCCTAAACCATTCCCCGTGGCTTCTTCATTAACCCTCGGTCCCATCGATTGTTTGGCATGCCAACTTAAAGTAAAGAAATCAGGTTGCTTCATTAACCCCCGCAAAACGCTACTTGCACCAACCCTAGGCCTATCCTAATCCATTTCCCGTGGTTTTACACCCCCCAAACATGACACCAAATACCCTACCAACAGGCCTATAACCATTTCCCGTGTGGCTTCTGCGCCATGTGTAGGAGTGCGTGTGCCGCGGCAGTGAGCCCTTGCGCATACATGCATGCGACGCGTTACCACGGTATGATTACGCGGTAGTACTCGCAACGCTCAATGTTGTTCAATTCTGTGGCATTTATGGGCCAAACCTGAGAGGTTTTTTGCTGTTTTTGGAGCCAATTGTTAACCAATTTCACTGAAATAAACTTTAACACCCTTCCCGTTGTTTCCTCTATCTGTCATGCAAATTAGGCGCCACTTTGATCACAACTAACGGAGAGATAAGGATAACAAACACACAAATACATACACAAACACACACCGTTTCCAGATTTATAGTAAGACTAGCGGCGTACCCTCGCTACGCTCGGGTCCCCGCTAGATGGTTATGCCACAACCTACCTCAGAAACAACATAAACATGATAAACCCCCTACAACTACATGTACACCAACCAGGTGGATTTATAATCATAACCCTCCTAACCATTTCCTGTGGCTACTTCATTAACTCTTAACCCTATCCTAAAACATTTCCCGTGGTTTTACGCCCCCCCCCCCCACCCCTACACACACCCAAACCAGGTTGATTTATAATCACAACCCTTCCTAAACCATTTCCCGTGGCTACTTCACTAACCCTCGGTCCCTTAGATTGTTTGGCATGCCAACTTAAAGTAAAGAAACCAGGTTGCTTCATAAACCCCCGCAAAACGCTACTTATACCGTAAATAACCTAGGTCTATCCTAAACCATTTCCCGTTGTGTTACCCGCCCCGCCCCCCCCCCCCCCCGCCCCGCCACCCCCCCCCCCCCCGCCCCACCCCCCGCCCCACCCCCAACAATGCACCAAATACCCTACCAACTACTTAACAGGCCTATAACCATTTCCCGTGTGGCTTCTGCGCCATGTGTAGGGGTGCGTGTGCCGCGGCAGTGAGCCCTTGCGCAAACATGCACGCGACGCGTTGCCACGGTATGATTATGCGGTTGTACGCGCAACGCACAATGTTGTTCAATTCTAGTGGCAATTTTGAGCCAAATCTGAGAGGTTTTTTGCTGTTTTTGGAGCCAATTGTTAACCAATTTCAGTGGAATAAACTTTAACACCCTTCCCGTTATTTCCTCTATCTTTCATGCAAATTAGGCGCCACTTTGATCACAACTAACGGAGAAATAAGGATAACAAACAAACAAACAAACACACAAACACACACCGTTTCCAGATTTATAGTAAGATGCCGAAATCACAGGTGACGGTTTCAAAGCCTTTTGATTTCAAATAGTTCGATATTTGGCTCTCTTTGAATGGTACACTAGACATAGCTGCTACTTGTATGTGTGTGATGAGAATAATATGCATTGGAGCAGTGTTGTGTATATTATTGCATAAGGCAGCTTAATTGTTCAATTCATATTATAGATGAGGTTCGACCGGAGGTTGGAATCAAATGTGATCCTTCGACAACTAGCAAATATACACCAGAAGACAGTACATCTTATTTTTGCTCATCACCCCTGCCCATCCAAGCACCACAGATCGCTCTTCGAAGAATTCATTATAGTCTTACTCTTTTAATAGTTCGGAACAATACAGTTATAAAAGACTTTGCACCAGTCTAATGAAATCAGCGCGAAAACGAGGTCACGTAATTGTACACGGAGTCCTAATGAACAATTTTATTTTTCATTGTTTAAAATGCCAATCGCTTCTTGTTTTAATTTTGAAATAAGTATGGGGATCATCAACGCTTACGAAATGTGATGCTTGAATAACTCTATACTAATATATCTTTATCAACGACTATGCCAAAACAGTTAGTCTGGTGTGGCATAGTGGCCACGCTCTAGCGCTTCCATGGAGGAATCCCGGGCAGGCGCCTGACACTGTATTGTTCGAATCGCCGAAAGCATAGACGGTCATGAATATACAATGAATAATCATATCAATGAATATACGTCATTTGTGAAGTCGAAAATGAAAAGTACCAGACCATAGTGGACACGAACGGCCGTAATCTTTGAATCTCCGTTGATTTCAATGTTATGTCGGAGTGTTTTACCTAATTTCATACTGACACGACCTGAGTGATAATCAAACGGTCCCCGAACGATGCCCTGGCGCTGTTGAAGTCAGAAATATCATCGTTCCCTACAGTCCGAGCGTTCCCACATCGAATTTCACCTAGAATATTCGTCACACGAACCTATGTCCGCCATCGTCTGAATATCGAAAAGGCCCTCTGGAGAGTCAAGGGGACAACATTTTTTTCTACGCATGCGTCCGATCGCTTTGGATTTGTCCACTAAAATTTTGGACAAATGCCTAATGAGTATGTGCTGCATGGCAAGTGACACAACTTCTTGTAATGCGCTAATCAACCGTAGATCTAACCCCCGGGCTCCGGCCAGTTTGGGGTGGAAAAGCCCAATCAGGAAAAGTTCACGGAAAAGATTCAGGCGTTGACGGTTCAATGGTATATCACAGATAGGCAAAGTGGGTATATCCAGTGACAGTTGTATATCCCTTGGTATATAATATTTAATTTTGATTAAAGCAGCCGACAATGCATTGATTGATGATAACATCCAGAAGTGGTTTGATGTGATAATAATGCCGCCATGAGGATCGAGCCGTGTAGCGAGGGGCCACGCCGAACTATGATCGAGAGTGACCAATAACGCGCCGCAATGCGGACCACTGGCGCGCGGCGGGCCGGCACATCCAACACGCGCGAATCAGTGGCGTAGCCAGCTTTAAACAGGGCCATAGGGAGGGGCCGGGAGGGGGTGGACTTATCAGACAGTAAAAGTCCGAGTTGTATACCGACGAAAGGCATGATGTACAGTCAATAAAACTCATACGGTAGTGCCCACATGTTGTGGCGAATATAGGGCCTACACTTACTTGCAACAGAGTGACGGTGGAATCCGGGGGCCGACTATACGACCGTAACAGAGCGACAGTAGAATCCGGTGTTTAATTTTTTTTTAAATTGAGTGTATTGTTAATAGTCCCGGTTCTGAGCACTTCTCTAGCCCGCCCGGCCTGTGGGCCTAAATGAGACACCGTGCACTTTGCGCCGTGCATATGCTATAACCATCTAATGATTGGAAGCGTATTAGCAGCATAAAGTATTATGAGAAAATGTGTACATATCTCCTAAGATTCTGGAGATTCGGAGTCTACCATCGGACCAGGCTTTCAGTTGACCTACGCATAGGAGCATCGTCGAAGCGAGAATGTCCCCTGTAACCTTTTTCAAGATCTTTGGCACTGAAATTAAAATTTTGGTTCATTATAGAGGGAATCCACTTTACTCATACGTGCCCGTAATCACCCTTCAAAGGTACAAGACTTGATCGCGTCTATCAATAGTTGTCTGATTGCCTTTCCACATATATATATTTCGACATGAATTTTGCGTCTCCCAATTCGTTTATTAAAGCTAGCTAAATTTGGTACAAGAACTAACTTTCTTGAAATGAAGTTGTACCAAAGATTTTCTAGAAATTCATCGGTTGTACAGATTTAAAAAAAAGGTAATCATGGTAGATTTAACATTGGTATAAACAGTCTCCTTTCTCATGTTGTACGATTGGCTATGGCCTGTTTTGGAAATGTGTTTGCTTTGTGTATCCAAATAGCTTACAGTTGTATATTAGCCTAGCTATAACAACCTATAAAAATGACATCTCTGAATGTATTTTAAACAAAGTGTGCAAAGGAGAAATGGTTGGGCACACTGGTAAAATGGTAAACAAGTGTTGCTATCATTATCAAAGTGAACTCAACTTCAATCACTTATTTATCGAGCAATAATATATTGTTTTACGCATTTTGATTTGTTTAGATTATAAAGTTAAATAAACCCAGAGATAAATGATAGATAGACAAATATATTAAAAAAAGAATAGAAAAAAACTATAAAAGCATTGGCGGCCTTTATAAATTATAAAAATTGACATAAAAATGATGTTACATACATCCACAATCAAGTTTTTGTTTTGTTTTTTTAAAACAAAAAATAGAAAACAACAACGAATACACGGAGATTCGAACCCGTGATTGCCGATTGCAAACGATATGGCCAACGTATGCACGCCACAGAGATCGACGAGTGTAATTGTGTCAGTTTTATTATTTAACCATTGATTCTTTTATTTATAACGAACGGATTTTTATCGTGCCATTTGGGACATTTTAAACCATATTTATATGTTACTCTCGCACAAAATGTGTTTGTAATGTGATTATACTCCTTATTTTGGAAAGAATGGTAAAAACGTTGACATTTCGAACACAATAAATGGCATCTTGTATACTGTTTTTACGGGCGCTCGACTGAACGTTGTGTGACCTGTTGCATTGCATTATTCATGTTACGATCTGTTTATGTATGCTTTTGTTATACTTCTCAATCGCTCATCGCCAACTCTGTACAAGAAACTTCATGCGCTGTCCCAACGCTGTCGTTAGAGAACAATAGAAAAGTCCCCTCGACTCTTCGAGGCGACCTTTGACTGGGTTCACGGGGTTAATCATATTAATGAGCAAATATGCAAATGAGCTAAGTGTCCCCTCCTATTATATATACTCCTTGTCCCGGGTTCAATTCCTTAACCAACCATATATCATTATATAACTGTTTTTTGTAACCGTATCTGAACAAAAGAAAAGCCCCTATCTATATTATATATTTTGTAGTATTATGGGATAATTAACGCTGAAGTTGCTGTGCGGTGCAGTGATGATCAACAATTTGATGATTTGATGATGTTATATATGTCATGTAAATAAATGTTTGCTTGAAAATCTATGATATATATAGGTGGGGTGGGGGTGGTCAAACAGTTTTGAAACTCAAAAAGGAGTGGTCAAAAGGTTTGAACTCTTGTTAATGTCCAACCTTTTCTGGGGGCTTTCCCCCTAGACCCCTGCTTACCTATGCACAATATATGTTCCTTGTTTTCAAAATTTAAACAATGTCGTGTGGCATATAAAAATAGAGAGGTATCCCCACGACCCCATCTGTACACGATTGGGTGACGGGGCGGGTGCGGGGTGAGTCTGAACTAACGGACACGTATGCAGGATTCTCTATTGTTCATCTGCATGTGCAGGAAGGGCCGAGTCCGAGTCCGAGTCCAAGTCCATCGGGCTCGTCGGATGAGTCCAAAAATCAGGTAAACATCAGTGGCGCTTTGGATTGTCCAAAGGGTAAAGGGTGTGGCCGCATCTTCCACCTGTGACTCATTACGGGGAATTACACCGAATCAGAGAAGTTTAAATATGTTAAAAACATCCAATTTCAAAACGTCAGTCAGTGGGAATTGAAACCAAATATAGTATAAAATAGCAATTTTAAGCTAATTTGGATGTAATTTTGACATGAAAAGTCAGCATTGTCGATTGTTTATGGGTGTGGGTGGGGGCTTGATCTGATCTGACCCGGGCTAGCTCCATTTCCCGGGCAGAAATCGACCACTTTGCCTTGTGAAACTGCTTTATTTCTGCCCGGTATTACATGCTTCTTTAATAGCCCGGTAAACGCATTGTGGATTTTCCTTTTCCTCACTTCCTTTTTCTCCTTTTCCTTTTTCTCCTTTTCCTTTTTCTCCTTTTCCCTTTTCTCCTTTTCCTTTTTTCTTCTCTTTTCTCATTTTTCTTCCCCTTTCCCTTTCTTTGCCTTCCCGATTTGTCGCTCTATTTTTTTGTCGGGGGGGGGGGGGGGGCGTTGGCGCAGGTTGCAATTGGTAAGCCAATTACCAAACCGCCTCATCCGCAACAGGTCGCTGCACGAACACGCATTCAGAATTCAATGCACAAATCAAAAATATCAGTTCATGGAACAGAGATATGGCGATATCGAAATAGAGGTGTCGTCCGCTGATAACCTTAGACTTATCAAAGTCTTTATGTCAATTCATTCATGTGTGGTTTGGTAATGCGTTGGCTTACGAATTGAAAACTACAATGCAAGAGCTTGTTGAGAGTCTAAGCCCGGACGAAACTGTGTCCAAGCTCTGTATAGCCCCACTTGAATTGTCTGAGTTTTTACCGGACAAATCTTAACCGGATTGTCCTAACCGTCATTAGAGGGCGGTATACATGATGTTTTCAACATAGTTATTGCTGACGGGTTGGAACTTACCCGATTGCTTATTTTAAATGTATAAATCGTATTCAAATTGGAAATCAGGACGATGCAGGGGGTAATTCTCAAGCTGCCGAAAGTTATAAACACGTTATATCGGAGTCACAGCCGCCGAGAATCTCAGTAGGGGCCTGGTTGCACGCACACACTGTAATGGATATCATTTAAACTAATGGGCCCATCTGGTCAGCCCAGGAAGATGGAACGAAATGACACAGATGGTACACAACAAATTCACTTACTTTTTCTGTGATATTTGATAATACTACCATAGAAGGTTTGATAGATACAGGTGCATCTATTAATGAATGTTTTCATTCCAGTCAAATTTCTCACGAAATTAAAGTCCATCACCCTAGAATTAAGGTGGCTAGAACAGCAAATGGTTGTACTTTAAAAATTGCGGGTTTGTAATGTATTCAAGGTTAAAAATTCTTGGTACGTACGAGCATCGCGCGTGATTAAAGCCACCAAATAATTCTGGGTTCACAATTCTCGAACACACACGTCCACAAAGCAAATATCGATTTTTATACTCAAAGATCCGCTTGTGTAAAAAGAGCCACTTACGGGTCATTGAAAGAAAAGAAATACCCGCGCGGTCACAAATGGTAGTATCTACACGAGTAACTAACGAGCTACCAAAGAACGCCATTGGCTATGTCGAGGGGTAGAAGAATTTCTGCTCTTGGATCAATGGTTGCAAATACTATTTCATCTATTGTTGAAACCGATTCATGTAATAATGCTACTAATTTGTTAATAATGAATGTAACAGAGGAACCAATAACATTATATCTTCGTAAAAAACTTGGTAATTATACTCTTATTAACAACAATGATTTTTGTTCTTTTACCACTTTAGACAATACTGTAGACTTAGTAGATAAGAATATAAACTGCTTATAAAAAGTATAGAAACACTTAGAAATTATCCAATATATATCGGCTCGATAGGGTATGCATTAATCGAAGCAAATAAACAAGGGCATAATTTTGTTCTGCGTATTTTGACACCTCGATCGATGAGATACGATGTTGCGGAGCGGAGTTATTGTCATTTCAATGGTCGTGGGTCCAGTTTCAAAATTGACAATCATCCTATAGAAAGAGGTTTGCATTACTGTTTAGAATGATCAGATTCGTGCTTTTCAATAGGAATGAGTGTCACTTTTGAAACTGGACCCACGGATACAAGAAGATATCTCAAAAGTGTAAAATGCAACGAATAAAAGCAATATATACCAACTAGGTGTAGGGAAACACATAATAACAAGGGAACATATATTACCAATTAACTAAAGCTACCTAAAAGGGGGGGGGGGGTGCGGGGTTACCACCCCCTAAAAAAACTAATCCGAAATGCAGAGTATGCTATTTGGGTACCATGATATAACTAGAGGTTCCCTCTATCCATACATACCAAGACAAGTACAAACATCCCACGCATGACGTCACAATGACGTCACCAAACATTAAAATTATGGGGACGTGACCACGTAACCCCCCGTAACCCCCCTCCCCATTTGCGCCGCCTATGCCCATACTCTTCCTCATCCCCTTCCTCCCGCCTCTTCTTCTTCTCTTCCTCCTTCTTCTCCTCTTTCTCATTTTTTAAACTCTTTTGTCAATTAGGGGGAGGGGGTCATGGCCTGCTACCCCCCCTGGATACACCACTGGCTACAAGTCGGTGACTAATCTTATGTAGTCGCCGATTTAACATGTCAAGTTGGCTTGCATCTTCTCTCCTGCTTGGAGCAGACTCATTGCCGACCACTTTCCAACTATATACACACAACCACTCATGATGCGCGCCAACTCATCGGCTACCGTTTCTGTAAAAGTGGCACAACGTCGATTTTAGGTAGCTTTAGTTAATTGATCATATCTCAGGATTGACAAAACCAAATTAGATGAAATAAACGGCGGCATATGAAAGCTAAGCGTTTAGTCTTTCAATATGAATACTAATTGTTACACCAAATTCTAGAAGTTAATGGTCAATAAGTTGGGTAAACACGTGCACGGGTTTTTTTTAGACACCCTGTATAACGTAAAATATTGTCAATTTTCATTACAGTAGCACCTATTGGTCATTTTCTACAATATTTTGAAAACTTTAAATGCCTGTATCTCCAAATAGCAAATATGGTTTTTCTTGCGTTCAGGTCGTCAGTTACTTGTCCATATTGTTGAGAACAACTGAGAGTGTATCTTAGTATAAAACTGAACATATTACACTGAAAACCTAAACTGGTAAGCCTGACTAGATAAAAGCTAGTCCAGATGGTGCCCATCTGGACTAGCTTTTATCTAGTCAAGCCAATTTAGGCTAGTCGCTCGACTAGCTTTTGCCTAGTTGGTCAAGCCTGCTTGACTAGTTAAACTAGTCGCTCGACTAGTTTTTGACTGGCTAAAAGCTAGTCCAGATGGTGCCCATTTGGACTAGCTTTTGCCTAGTCAGTCATGCTCGACTAGCTAGCTTTTGCCTAGTCATCGGTTGCTATGGGAAAATAGCGTGACCTCTATCTATATCAAATTCAGACCCATGAAGTAAGACAGATCACTCTAATCGGCCCATTCTTTTCATCTATTTTGGAATTCTGCGAACTATCTGGTGGTTTTTACATGGTCGGCACTCGCCAGTGTCGTAGAGACGCACATGTGCCGAATTTTGCACCTGTGTTACCACATGCTTTTCATTCAGGTTTTTCTCTCTGAATTCCTTTGAATCTTTGGTGGCCAAACTTATAGTTTGGCCCTTGCAGTTTGGTGTTGCACCTTTATCATTCTTTTCATGTTTGTGTTACATATTTCCGCTAAAAAGAGAAATTTCTTCAGCGCTCAGAACAGTTGCTGTTCTCTCGATGAGGCTATGATCAACGCATGTGCAGTTGGGATCTCAGCTTTAAACTAGTCAGTCTTCAGGTTCCCGCTTGACTAGTTCGTCGAGGCTGGTGCAAAAACTAGTCCAGCACTGATTTCTCAACTAGTTTTTCCATATCTGAAGCTAGTCCAGCTCGCCCGACTAGTTTGAAGTACCGCTTGACTAGTTTTAAGCTAGTCAAGCGTGTGCCCGACTAGTTTTGGTTGTGAGTGTAATAGCCATGCTCAATGTTATTAGGTGAAAATAAAATAAGTCAAGTGTTCTTGTATTGAGATGCACAATGTTATAGTCCGTTGGCACGGAGATGATTTGGACCCCAACCTCAAAATTGAGTATGCGGGACATTTTTTTGACAATTCTAGACTGCAAAAATATGCTGAATCCAAATCCGGATGATGCCAAATTGTCAGCCTTGAGCGTTTCTAGATATTTGGACCTGAATGACACTTTCTTTTAAACACCAAAAAACATAAAGAAATGTAGCCCGTTTTAAAATATAAAGGTAACTAAGGGTTGTTTTATGTAGCATGGAATGTTGACGGTCCATAGAGATTATGCTAATTTGTGGATGATGAGTTTTATAAATGGTAACCCATGTTTAATGAGTCTCGATATCAACAATCCATGACAATGGTGTGAACCTCACACAAATGAGTTTAATAACATATTCAAGGATGCAGTGTTGGATACGTGCAACAAACATAATGATAAATGGACTAGCGAAGTAGCTTTTCGTCTTTCAGAACATATACCATATCTGCATGATGTCAACGCTCGTTACCATGAAGCTGGTTGGAGGACTTTCAAGAGTACCAGAAACATCGGAACTGCATCGTCGTCAATATAGCATACAGACACTGCATTCCAGACTTCAGTTGAAACAATTAATGCTGATCCTTATCGTCGAGTTACATAATTATTATTTGTCTCTTGGTGGAGTGCTTTAAAACAAAGTTGCATCTTGTTATAATGATGATGGATCCAGGATCACTTTGGGGACGATCTTATCGTCCTATCATCGAAAGGTGTAGCAAACATTATCGTATACTTGAGAATTCAAGTGATTGATTTTATATACCCAACTCTGCAAGATGATATGCTAGGATGAAGATGATAAGGGATGATCTCCGAAATACACGAGAAGAAACAGAATGATGTTGTCCTGGTGCATCAGACCCTCAGTGTTCCAGAACGTGGTGGCCTCCACAACATTCGGTTGATTTATGAAGATACTGACATATTTGTTTTACTTCTTCTCTTTTATGTAAGTCACTCCCTCTTCTGATGGAATCATTCAACACACAAAGAACGGTGATTGACATCGGAAAAGTCAGCAAAGCAGCACCGAGATGTTTCCAACTTGTCACGCCCTATCAGGATGCGATACGATTGCCCAGCGGGAATAATAAAGGCAACAGTGTTTATAATACTCAAAACAGGTAAACATGATCTCGATATATAGCTTTGCTCTTCTACCCATGAACTGTTTTTAACAAGCTTCCTTCTTCTATGCTAGTTGTTACAACGCAAAAGAAGCCAAGGTCACGACTAATATAATAGAGCTCCGTGTCCAGGTTTGGTCATCAAAGACGGGAAGTAGAACGGCACAAGTATACTCAAACTACAGTCAATTCACCAATACTGAGTCAATTACCGAAAATTTCAAATGGGTATATCTGCAAACTGTAATGGTTATCAGCAGATTCATCTGACCCTTCTACATTCGAGGCCTGCAGCACCAGATGAAATTCTGAAGATGGTATGTCGTGGATGTGCTTCAGCTTAACCATGAGTAATATCAAGATAAGGTTGAGTTAAAGTGCACATTTTGTGTGCTTGTGAAGTGTTAAATACTGTAGATAATATAGATGACCATCACACCTACAATTCAGGAAATAACTGTTGGAACACTTTGAGGACTTCGTTGAAATCAACCCCCCCCCCCCCCCCCCCCCCCAGTCCCCCCATTCAATGTTGTTCGGAACCGTTTCATCTCCACGGTCGTTGGGTCCCTCAAGTTCACATTAGGGAGCTTTCGATTTGGACGACGATGCTTCTACGACGGTAAGATGACACCTCGAGTCATGTGCGCATGCGTCGACTTAGCAATCCGTCGGTCGTCCAATTTATGTGACCTGTCTTAGGGAGCTTTCGATTTGCACCACGGATGAATCTCACGGTTGACACTTTTAAGTCATGTGCACATGCGTCAGTTTTGTCATCCGTTGGTCCTCTAAATGCTACAACGCGTAAAGGGACTAACAACCGTCGTGGTGACGACGGTAACGTTTTGTTTATCGTCGTAAAACCGTCCGTCGAGCAAATCGAAAGCTGAAGACAGGTCCCAGAAATTGGACGACCGACGGATTGCTAAGTCGACGCATGCGCACACGACTCGAGGTGTCATCTTACCGTTGGGCGTAGAAGCGTCCGTCGTCTAAATCGAAAGCTCCCTATTGATAGGTGGGGACGGGGGGAGGGATATGTGTTAGTAGATAGCTTAAGCTCTACATACAAGTTTGTTGCAAAATCAGCGCTTGAAATTGTCCTTAAATAATGTGTGATATTATCGGAGAAATGGACTCTGTGTCCATCACGAAATGTCCTTGATTGTCTGGATAAAGTCCAAAAAAATCATCTGATTTTACATTTTTAGCCACAACTTTTTTTATTTGTAAGTCTTTTTTGATACATTTTCAGTACATAGAAATAATATAAATCTCCTGATGATGTACCATCATCAAGAGGTGTCTACAGTTCTGAATTAGGGATTGGTCATATTAAATACCTAAATCTGAATATTTGCTCCTATTATTCAAGGAAGCCTAACTTATTTATTTTTAGAAAAGCAGCGAATACCCCGATAAACACGAATATGAATAGTTTGAATCATTTCATTCATTGTTCGTATAAAGATCATGATTAGCAATCCATACGCCTCTCGCACAGCGCTCGACACGCCTCGCGTACGGCGCTTGAGCTGCCTCGCGCATAACGCTCCAAGCGGCTCGCGCATAACGCTCCAAGCGGCTCGCACATAGCGCACGACATTGCTCGCGTAGCATACCGCGGCAATCATTTATTACATTACAATAACTAGGCCAAAGCTACATAAAGAGAATTATATTAAATAGCATCGTCACAGTGGTATAAACATTAAATTGTAGGTAAATCACCGAACCGGGTCTTTAAAATTCAAAAGACGCGGTGATGGGCAACCGTTGCACGATTGCTCTTATTTAAATACACTCATTTAGGCCCGGGGGTCGGGGGGGGGGGTGGGGGGTGGGGTGGGTACTTTCGCTAAAATCGTACGTGGATGTGCCTGCCGGACTTTGGAAACGTGACTTTCCCTATACCTATTTTTTGGCTAATTTCCCACCCATCAATATACCAATTTTGTAAGAAAAGCACCCAATTTGCAAAAATTGGGCGCTTTTTCCAAAAATGCCTCAAAATACACCAATTTATGCCAAATGGGCGCTTTGGTCTGTGATGAAAACCACCCCATCGCTATACCAAATTTTTGCGAAAAAGTACCCCAAAAGGCAGGCATATAATTATACGTATACCATATCAATGTGAGAACCGCCCCCCCCCCCCCCCCCCCACCCCCCCCCAACCCGGGCATTTAGGCAATGTCGTGTCGTCTGCCCTGGGCGAAGGGACGTATTTTAGAACCCCTAGGTTGCTGAAAAATAAATCAGGGCTGAAATAAATGACGATATTTATGCTGCCCTCTCGTGGCATTTATTACGTACGATATGAAGACAATGATGGCGCACTGTGAATAAGCGCAAATTTACAATGATTCAACCGTGGGGGAGCAGGATACTACATGTATACGATTGCCGATATTATTAGATTGAGTTGATACACGCTAATATTGTTTCATAAATAAATAGCAATAAACAAAAATTATACAGTATGAGTGACAATTGTGAATAATCTGTCATGGTTTTAAAGACAGTTTGCTTTTATCTTTATATATATAGTCGTTTCTCATGCCCCGGTCTATGGGAAATTAGAACATTTAACCTGGCAACTGGGCATGAAACACGACCATAGACCGGGGAATAAGACACGACTAGATATAATAGGTTAAAAAGCAAACTGTCTTTTCTTTTCCATCTTAAGGTCGAAAAATTCTGCAGCAATAAGCAATAATAGCCTTAATCAATATGATAAAAAATAGGCTAACTGGAATCGTCTATTTGTTTGAATAGGAACGAAAAATATGACTGTGTATAGTTGGATTTTGATTTGGTTTCGTTTCGTTTTGTTTATTTAATATTTTGATGTGGAATTGTTCACATCTTACTTTGACTATGTTTTTTCAGGTACACTTGCAAACGTGTGCACACATTATGTATATAAACATGTACAATAATGTATAATATGAATATGATGTAAAGAGAAGTGATGAGATGTTGTCAATACAAAAAAACACTCTTGCTTGGAGGAAGGAGAAAAGAAGGGGAAAAAAGAAGCAAACTGTCTATAAATGTGACAGGGGCCGGAGGGCAGAAAAGGGGATTTCGTTTGGGGCAAATTTACGTCAGCAAAAAGAGGGGATTTGGATTTTTTATTTTTTTTTATTTTTTTAATTTTTTAATTTTATTTTTTTTGGGGGGGGAGGGGTGGGGAAGACGCTTTATTATACCAAAATCAGGGCATGTAACATCGCCGACATGCTGAATTTTACTAAGCCTCGCTCTCATGTTTATTGTGGTAATTTATTATTGACCGGAGCTTGAATCTTGACACGACTATATATAATTTAAAAGCAACTTAAACCGTGTTTAAATGTGACAGCGCCCGGAGGCAAGTTTTTGGTTCGTAATTTGTTCGATGGATCCAAATACATTGGCTTTAGCTTCTATTGTTACTCCCCAAGGCGTTAGCCGAGGGTTGTCTGCCCCGCAAGGCAAAAAACCTCAGAACCGCAAGGCCGGAGGCCAGAGGTGCATAGGGCTCCCATGGTTGACCGATACTGGTCTTTTGAGGGTCCAATTTAGTTTGGCCCCGCAGGGCTATCAGGCCTTGTGTTCATGCATATCCGTCCTCATATATTTTGTTCACTCTGTCACTACCATCCTGCCATAGGCTTGAAACACATATATAAGACAAGCAACTGTCTTAAGTGTGACAGCGCCCGGAGGGCAGAAAAGGGACTCTTTTGGGGGGAAATGTGTTAGCAAAAACTATCGGGGAATGTTACATAGTGGCCAACATGCTGAATTTTACAATGTCGAGGTGCTAAAATTGCCATTAGAAAGGGCCACGGAAAATATCATACAAAGTTTATACGCAAAATTCTACGATACAAGGATTCGAACCAGTAACCTTTTCGTTCATAGGCCCTATTCGATAGCCAATAGACCACGAGGAGTTGGCGTACAGAGATTGGAATTTTAATCGATATGATTTTTACGGAAATAAAGCTAATCTGTTTTAAAGGAGGGGTCCCGCAAGCGCAACATTTAGCATTATTTGTCAGAAATATAGTTATCGAGCCCAAATGGTGTAACTATACAGAACAAAATATCATACTTATCACAACAACAAATAAACAATAAATAATGTCGATGACGTCACAGTTATCGGTGCTCAAATGTGCGCATGTGCATTGTATTACTATGACTTTATCGACACTGGGACTTACGATCGGCGCGAATTTTAAAAATTGCATGTTGAGAGATGGCAGTTTTTATTCGCTTTTGTCAAGTATGGTGTTTTGTTCTATATGTAGTTAATACTATTATTGATCAGGGCAATCGACCGACGTGCATGCTTTTCAATGGATGAGCAATCGTAACGGTTGCCAATACTCGGATAGTAGGGGTGCACGGTTGTGACATAATACGCTATAAGGTGATATTATGACACAATCATTGTTGGAACCGTTTTATCTCCACGGTCGTTGGGACCCTAACATTAGGGAGCTTTCGATTTGGACGACGGACGCTTAAGATGACACCTCGAGTCATGTGCGCATGCGTCGACTTAGCAATCCATCGGTCGTCCAATTTCTAGGACGGTTGAATGACACTTTGAGTTATGTGCGAATGCGTCAATTTGGTCATCCGTTGGTCCTCTAAATGCTACAACGCGGAAAGGGACAAACAACCGACGTGGGGACGACGGTAACGTTTTGTGTTTCACCGTCGTACAAGCATCCGTCGCGCAAATCGAAAGCTTAAGATCACAGGTCCCAGAAATTGCTAAGACGGATTGCTAAGTCGACGCATGCGCACATGACTCGAGGTGTCATCTTGTCGTAGAAGCGTCCGTCGTAGAAATCGAAAGCTCCCTATTGATTGGTGGGGCGGGGAGGAATATGAGTTAGTAGATAGCTTAAGCTCTACATACAAGTTTGTTGCAAAATCAGCGCTTGAAAATTGTCCCTTAACCCTAACCCCCGAAGCACCTTTTCCAAAGAATTTTTTTAGTAGTACTCAAGAGTGTTAGGGTTAAGTAGTGATATTAGCGGAGAAATGGACTCTGTGTTCCAACACCAAATTTCCTTGATTGTAGTCGCAGTTGTGAAGTTTAAATACAGCTATGTGTTGACTGGGATGGTTTTCACCGGGTCGATACTTTGTGCTTCTATAGGACAGTTCTAAGTTGTAGTGTTCACAAAGCCAATATAACTGATGTTCTTCACTGCCTATCTTTTGTTAGCTGGCAACATTTTGTTATGCCGAGTGTACAGGGTGTCCCTAAAAAAGGTGCACATGTTTGCGCAACTTGTTGACCATGAAGTCCTAAAGTTTGGTGTAATATGTTTATACACACGGAAAGGGGAAACACTCAGCTTTCAGATGCCGAAATCAGAGAGCAATTAAAGATGTTTACAGCTTGTACAAGAATGTGAAACTTTGAAAAAGGGTTTGTTAATAAAGGTGTATGCTCTGATAACTTTTCATTGGAAATGAAGAGCCGATTGGGATCTATCTAACCATGGTTTTAATATCAGCCAATTCGTACGATAACCTTTCGATAATAAAGTTGATTTGATTGTATTTATTTGTTCATTTTTACTCAGACCAACGACTACATGAATAAGTGGATAGTAAATAATCAATTTATCAATCAATTTTTTGATTAAGAGAATAATAACATTATTAAAACAAAGAAATGAATACTAATTAATATAATATACAAATAAATGAGCTTACTATTATGTATTAGTTATCAATCAATACTTTCAAATTCAAGCTTTACTTTTTATGCAAATGCTAATAATTTTAATTATTAGCATTTGCTAAGGGGCGATATCCAAAATCTCAAGCGGTTTTACACCGGTATTACACCGATTTTACACCGGTATTAAAACGATATTTTTTTCTATTGTTAAAAGCATCGGAAAAAGATCAGTGATTAACACCCGCTGCACCCACCTCTCTACTTATCTGGCGTTAACAATATATAGAACTATTGTAGTACTGTCGATGGCTCAATTAGTCGTCTAGACATATCAATTAGGCTACCGATCATCACGAGTCTGGAATGTTGTTTACTCTCACTCTAACATGGAACCACTATACAACTTGCGACATTTTCTCGGGACATTTTACGCTCAATTCTCACAGCCCTAGTGCACGTAATACTGAAGCAATTACAGATTGCACATCACCCGCAAGAAGCTGGAATCCTAATAAACAATTCGTATTGTTTAAAATGCTAATTGCTTCATTCTTCTTCTTTTTTAAAGATGTATGGGGATCAGCAACGCGTAAGAAATGTGATGCTTAAATAACCCCATACTAAATATATGTTTATCAACGACTTTGCCAAATCTGTAATAGTCTAGTCTATAAACACTCATAATAATATAGATACCATTGAATCGTAAGTTCGATCTCAGTAGTACCTTTATTTTGTACGTCCCATGTTTTTTTACCCATATTTATGATTATATTTATTTATGTTATCCCTTTATATTTATTTCTTCTTTTTTTTTCTTACTTTTTTGGGGGCGGGGGGGGGGGGTGAATTTGTTTTGTTTTGTTTGTTTTTGTTTTGTTTTGTTTTTTGTTTTTGTTTTTTTGTTGGGGGCTTTTTGTGTGTGTGTTTTTTTAATATTATTATTATAAGGACCTACATACGTAGTAGCAATAAAATTATATGACACAGAACATGGATTTTAACATTATTCGATACGAAATCGGATACAGTAATTGGACAGGTACAATTCAATGTTTTCATTGTCCTCCTCGTGACAGAAAAACCAAATCCTTTTTGTAATCTAAATTATATTCAATGCTACATGTATTGAATATTGATTTAGATAATGTGATGTGAATACTAGCAATAGAAGCCATCCATGAGTCGGTCATATTTGTAGGAACTAAAGTCTGTTCCCAAATTTGAAAAGACTAATACTACAGATCAACACGTTTAAATAACCCGCCAAATGTATAGGTAATTCTTTGAACAGTAAGACTTGCATAAAATTGATCTGAACAACAAATACTACGGGAACAAGACCCTTTTGTAACGGACACGCATGAGTGAAATGGATTCTATTGAGGTAATTCCTCGATGTCTGACTGTGCAATCGATAGGGATTTACATAAGTTTCGTAAAAATCGTTGAGTCATGAATGCAACCTATGAGTTGGGGTGGGGGGGGGGGGGGGGGGGGGGGCGGGGGTATACTAGGGTTTTGTTAAATTGTACATTTAATATACCGCGAATAACTTGTAATGTTGTTCAAAAATTGTTGATATAGGCCGAACGAAAACAACTTAAATATAATAAATCATATAGACTCATTTTACAGACAACAACACCGTGTTTAAAATCCGTGTGTATTTAGGGGATAGTTGAATGAGAACTATATTTGGGTATAAAGCGCTGAGGATTTCGGGAAAATCGAAATAGCTCAGTTGGTAAAGATTAGGACTCTCAATCAGCAGGCCGTACGTTCGAAGCTTTGTGGCGGTTTATATGGTTTATATTCCTTGTGCTCTATACGTAGAGCGGTCGAGTCTGGGTAGAGGGCGGTTTTCATTTAGGGACCGTTCATTATTTATGGTGGAGGGCGGTTGGGTAAAATATAGGGGGGGGGGGGGGGGGTCATATAACTTTCATATGTTGAAATAGGGTGGGTTATGTAACTTTTTATTCTTGAACAGGGGGGTTGTGTAAATTTGTTTAAACTAAAGATGGTGGTGATTGGTGTAAATGCCATTTTTTTTCTGCGCTTTGCGCATATTTTCTTATAACCTATCGACTTCAAAAACTTTTACTATGAGACGACTTCTGGACAGCAAATTGACGATATGGTGGAAAAACATCTATATAATCATCAACGGTCGAGACATTAGAGCCACAGGGTGTATAATGTTACAAAATCCAATTTCATGATTTAAAAATGTGATTTATTGCATGCTTTTCACCTCATCTCTGCTTTGCACCAATGCTCACAAAAGTAGAACGTTTCACTGGATTATACGTTTCTGCTCATAATGTTCTAACTTGTTCGGGTTATAAAGACACCCAAAATGTATAAATATGAAGAAAAAAATCCAACTCGCTACGCTCGCCATTACTTATTTCACACAATAAAAAGAAGGGGCATCATAACATTATTGGCCGTTCAGATAGGGCACAAACAAAATCAAAAGGTAAAGAAGGTAAGTATGTGACAAATTGATTTTTTTTCGGGGATGGGGGGGGGGGGGGGTTGTGTGAAAAGCTACTGGTTAGCAGGGGGGTCATGTAATTGTCAGTTTCAGCTGTAGGGGGGTTAGGTAATTTTAACATACAAGTCTCGAATTTGTCCCCCCCCCCCCCCCTCCACCATAAATAATGAACGGTCCCTTATATTGACATCATTTTAACGTTATTTATTTATTTTGTATTTTCTTTCTTAATTGTTGATGTTTGTTTAATTATTTATCAATCAATTAATTATAAATAGGCCTAAATACAGTAGATTTATTTGATATAATTATTAATTTATATATTATTTATTTACATTAATTACTTCATTTCTTAATAATTATTATTTATTAGGTCACGTTCAGAGTGTATGCAACATTCTTAAATAGTCTAAAACGCAGAAAAATGACACTATTAGGGGAGTAAGATTCATAATGCTACTTGATTACACACATTATGCCTAAACCAGAAAACAATAACACGTTATGTTTAATGGCTCCCATATTGTTTAGTATTCAATGATAACATTATCCATGCATGTACTGATCACTCAAAAATCATCCACGGCTGAACAATAGTCTTTAAAGGCCACTTCAAGGAGGATTATTCTTATGACGTTAACGAGTGGAGTACGATAAGCCTAGCAATGAATAGGCGGCTACAAACATATCTCGTTTGAGTCGGGGTTTGAGTGGTGTCGCGATTAGCCTCCTCCTCCATCACCTGTCATGATAAAACCTGGCACTTGTACTAGAAACCCGATAGGTGTACAATCTGGCAAATGGGTCGCTCTTTTCGTCACAACGGGGGTCGGGTGAACACTGGTCAGCTTAATAACACAACCTTCCTCGCGCTTTCATCTGTCTGCTTCACTAATTGAGGCATCGACAGTACTACAATAGTTCTATTGTTAACGCCAGATAAGTAGAGAGGCGGGTGCAGCGGGGTGTTAATCACTGATCTTTTTCTGATGCTTTTAACAATAGAAAAAAATATCGTTTTAATACCGGTGTAAAATCGGTGTAATAACGGTGTAAAACCGCTTGAGAGTTTGGATATCGCCCCTAAAATACTTATAATATTATTGCTAATAATTAATAAATATAATATTATTTTATTTAGTGTATTCATTATTTATACAGGATGTCCGAAAAGTTTCGAAACCATTTCAATGCTTTATATCTCCAATAAAATAATTCGCACTATAAATCTGGAAATTTACGAGGGTCATTCAATAAGTTCTACCTCCTCATTCATAACATCGCTAATATAAATGTCAGCCTCATGACATTTGTCATGATTATAGCTCTGAATCATAGCTACACATTTATAGTAAATGCTAATTGATACCTATTTCACTCTTGTCATGATGCAATCAAATCAAGTCCTGTATAATGAAGATCTCTTAATTCCTATGAAAAGCAAATATGACTTTTGCAGCGGTTCTCTATGGTAGGGTTAAAATTGATGGCTGTCCTTGTCTGGTTCTGGCTAATTAGAGGGCATTTTCCGCCAAGAAAATAGTCGCTTGTATCGTTCAAAGTCTGTTCGAGAGATATTTGTAACTTAAAACGATTTTAATTGACCGATAGGTACATTTTGACTCTTAGAATTGGCCAAATGAATAGCACTTAGAAGAGATTTGGTATAATGTAGAACTTATTGAATGACCCTCGTATTTGGATCGAGAACACGTGTAGAATTTGTTTGATACCAAATTTACAAATACAGCTATCTGTATTACAATTATACAGGAGAAAGTATCCCGTAAACCTGTAAAACTGCACTTTCTAACGCGTACTATAATGTTAGCTTGTGTAATGAATTAGATTGAACAAGGAATAGTCCTGCGGCCAACAGCCCCAAACGTGTCATGAACCCTACCGGAGATAATCACCTCCACAACATGTATCATTGGAAAGGTATTTTCATTCCGCATCTGAAAATCATGGTTGTGAATTTTGTACCCGCGGAGATGGTCAAGTAGAGATCAAATAGAGGTCATCCAGAGGTCACCAAAGGTCAAATATCGGATAATACACTAATTTCAGCCACAATGTATCTTAATATCAATGAAAATGTCAAATTTGCTGTCATCATAAAGGTAATTATATTTCCTATCATTCTATATCACTATTGAGGGGGTTCCCGGCCATTTACTCGTGTAATTTTTGGGACAATTTTTCACAATTTTTAGGCAAATTTCAAATTTCTTGATTAAAAACTTAAAAAACTGCCAACTGTGTATATTGTCACAAAATATCAGTTTTCAAATTCATAAGTTTTAAAAAGATACTCACAATTCCAGATATTAGCCCAAATTCACCCCCATATTTAATGTCCCTGGAGATAAATATCCTTTTTTCTTAAATTTCAGCTAGATAAATTCATTATACAAATAAAATGGATACAAATCTGGTATTACATTGAAGATCAACCCGTTTCCTATGCATCTTTATCATTTTTCAGTGTCCCCGTGGCCATATACTTCTTAATTTTAAGCCGAAACTAGCACCATTGACCCGTTTGTGCCCGTTTTCTAGCTCATTTTAAACCTTTTCTCAATTTAGTAGAAGAAAATCCATTCTTCAAAAGGCCTTATTTTTGATTCAACCTTAAAAATAATAACCAGCATGAGTTATATTAAATTAAACCTACAACCCTGAGAAATCTGAATTTCGTAGATGCACAGTTGATATGGGTGGTTTCGTGTATGAAATTTTGTTATAGATTTTCGTATGCATAACATATATCAGAACACTGTTTTCTACTTAAAAGTTACTCATGCATTAATTAATTCTATATAAAACTGTTGCACATTCTTTTTATTTGTATTTTGGTTACCATGGCAACCAAAAATAACTATTTTCCTCCTAATTTTACATGAAATTTGTTTTTTAAGGTAGTGCATTTATGATATATTTTGTAAATTTAGTCTTTAATCCTTTGATACTATTTAAATATAACAAATGGTTCTCTACAACAACAAATATCTTTTTTTTAACCAAAAACTATCCCTTTTTGTAATTTTACCCAAAATTTGATCTAAAAATGGCAATTTAAAAAAAAATCAAATGAAAAATCAAAAGGCTTGAATTTGGTTTGTCTATCATATAAGCATTAAATTGAGTCATTTTAATCACTCTCAAACATAATAATTATGAAATGAAGTTTCAAATTTACATACCGACCATATGATTGAATTAACATATTTATCAATATCTTGACAAATCTGCAGTTTTACAGTATCATCACAATTTGCTTAAGTAATCGATACATGAATGTTCAAATCACCAGTCCTTATGAGTCTCTTACCATGAAAAACCAGTACAAATAAACAAACAAATTAAAGCTTCACCTGTCAAAGGTCTTTCTAATGGTGATTCTCAATTAATTAAAGGGATGTGTGTATGAATTCTTCTATCCACCAGTCTTTGGCTATAGAAATACCTGCGGATTTCGAGTCTGGACCTTAATTTGGCAAATTTCTGTGAGTATCTTCTTGTACGCTGTTGCTTGGCCTTCTTGAATGTTTTGTCAAGGATTTATCTCATCTATATTGTTCAATATTCTATGGATAAGGTCTGCTCTTTCTCTTCTTGTATTTATTGTATCCAGGTGTAGTTCTGTGGACGCTCTTCGTATGAGAGGTGTTTGAGGCTGGGTATTAGCTTGGTTGCTAGTCTTTGGACTTTTTCAAGTGATGTCTTGTCCTTCTCTAGATGTGGGCTCCAAGCTTGTATTGCATAGTCTAGGTAGGGTTTGACCAGGCACTGTGTAAAGCTTCAACACTACTGCTTTGCTTTTGTATGTTACCCTTCTTAGCTGATGCTGCTTATTGTGAGTACACTTTGAGTGACTTTTCTATGAGGATTCTGAGATCTTTCTCTTCAGTTGTCTCTTTCAGCTCCGTGTTCTGCAAATAATAAGTGTGGTAGTTGTTGTGGTCCCCGAAGTACATTGCACAACATTTATCAGCGTTGTACTTCATTTGCCAGTCTTTTCGTCCAGTTTTGGAGGTGGTCAATGTCATATTGCATGTCCTCAATGTACAGGGTGTATCAAAAAAATTAGGACACTTTTTGATGATGGTTTAAATCCTTGTTAAATCACTGAAGCATGAACAATTTATATTTCAATGTAAAGTACAACCGATAAAGATAAAATCCTGAAGAAATGAGAAAAATCCATAATTAATTAAGAAAATTGTGACCTATTAGGCAAGGCAATCTATTTTGTAGTATGTACAATGGTCATTCACACAGTAACAGTAGAGTAACATGAACGCGCACACTATGCCAATATCATTTTTTCATTTTCCAAGCCCGTGAGGGTCTTTATTTTTATTTTTATTTTTGTATGCCAATATCATGGTAATGAACCATCTACAGTGGGTTCGAGAACTTATTTGATTTGCACAGAATATGCATGCATCTGATTTGTGGATTATTTAGCCAGTATTGATTTGTGCCAGAATTAAATGGATTCCCAACCTAATCTTTGCTATTGACTGATAGATTATTTTCTATGTTTATAATTATTGTAACGTATTGAAACGTAAACCATGTTATTTACTGGTCTATACATGTAAATCCCATTGTACAAACCAGTAAATGACATGGTTTACGCAAATTATGCTAGTTTTCTTATTTTTCATCGGATTTATCTTATATTTTCAGGATATCATAATAATTAATTGGGCTTTACATTGAGACTAAATTGGTCATGGTCCAATGATTATAACAAGTATTACAGCGCCATGAAAAAGTGTTCTAATTTTTTTGATACACCCTGTATGTGTCTTGGCCTATACTGGGTGGACTACTTTGGTATCATGTGCAAACTTGCTAACTGTGCAGGTCTTGCTAACACCGTAATCCAGGTCGTTCATGTATATCGGGAAGCAGAATGGGCCCCCAGAGCCGATCCCTGAACCACTGAACTGGTCACTTGTTTCCATCCAGACTCTGCTCCTTGTCTGACAACCTTCTGTATTCTATCAGTAAACCAGACCTGGATCCAGAGTTATATCTTACCGTCAATATCATGCGTCTTAATCTTGGCGAAGAGTCTGTTATGTGGTACTGTAACAAAGGCTTTAGCCAGGTCCAGATAGACTACGTTGACAGGAGTGCCTTCATCTACTATCTTGGTGTGATGATCTCCAGATATTCTCAGTTGCGATTTAATTTCGTTGTGATTGGTATTTTTAAAGTCTCTTTTTGGTGCTGAATTCTTTGGTTCGATCATTTAGTCCATATCCCACTTCATCATGTTGTGGTCGTATTTTGCCTAGATACGCTTGATGTACTTTATCAACCATATCTTTTGATTTGATGTGATAACCAAGAAACCTTTATATTGCTAGTTATACTGATACTATAATTGTCAAATAATGTTTTAAGTATGACAGTATGCCAGATAATTGATGCTAATATTCAAACAAATAAGGATGATATTTCTTGCATTAGTACTTTTCACGTTTAATGACACATTTATCTCTAGATTTGTAGAAAAGATAAAATCTTGATATTGAATTTATACCAAATTAATTAGAATTCAAAACTTCAAAAAATAACATATTTCATGATGTTCAAATAATAACTCTTTACCTAAATCAGCCAATTGTTAATTTCCTTGTTAACTGAAGCGTCGAAGACAAGCGATTGTCAAAAATAAATTTGAATAGTTTAACTCTCCATCATTATCAATAACTATTACCACATATGTTCAAGCTAGAGACATTCCAAATGTTGTACCAATTTCTTAAAAAGAGTGGTGTTATAAATGATTTAGTAGGTTAGTACGTTGTCTGAGTGGGGGCTGTGTCCTGTGTATATGAGAGAGGCCCTGGCGGTTAGTCTTCACAGCAATGTTCTAATAGACCATAAACCATACCAGAGAAGTGAGGGCAGACAATTGGTACCCTGACTAGTTTGTCCGCTAGAGGGTGTTTTCAAAATGGCCGCCAAAATCCAACTTACTGATGAGGCTTCAAAAGGCTTACTGTTGATCGAGACAAAGTTTTGATGGTGCTTCAAAACGCACCATAAAATGTTTATAATATTCAAGATGGCTACCAATTGTTTAAATGTTTAAAATGGCTACCAATTGTTAGAAATGGCCCCCAAATGAACAAAATTTACTGGTTGGTTTGTATACACGATTTTGGAAAAAAAACGGTACCTATTTCTAAGGATTTTGCTTCGTTATAGACCCAATTTTCGCAAATTATCAGGAAAATTGGTCCAAATTTCGAAATTGTTCGCGAATATACACCAATTTGTAAAAAGTGACCCCATTTGTAGGGCTTTCCAGCACAAGATCATACCCCATTTAGGGATTTCTTTGCAAAAAAGCGACCCATTAGAGCAGCACAGTATACCGTATTAGGCGAATACCACCCCCGGGTTCCATAGTGAATAATTAGCTTTTGTAGATGGCTCACTAATGGTTAGAATAGCCACCAGCAAGGCATTGAAGGTTCAAATGTAATGACTTGACAATGAAATCGACCATACCTGGCTACATTTCCATCATTAGACAATGAGTATAGTGCTTGGTCAGGTGATAATGATTAACTTTAAACATTAAAACATTGAAGAGGGCCATCGGATTGGTTAAATGTTTATTCAAATAAATTTAAGAAGTCCTTTTAATGTCATCAATCACCAATTAATGCATTACAAACACTGTATGAAAGTGAAAAATTATAATAAAGATGAACATTTCATAAATTGTGAGTTTTTTTCTTATTTTGCATGGCCATCAATAGTGATTTAAATGACCATCAACCAGGTAATAAATGACAATGAAGAAGTGCCCATTCATTCTCCAGCACTGTAATACTTTCCCCCTATCAACAATTCATTGGTCTATTAACAAGTTATACAATTTTGAAAAAAGAATGTTTTAAAATACTTTTAAAGTAATTTCTGTTTCAGTTTTTAATATCATGCAAAGGAATTTTCTTAGCTTCTTCTTCTTCTTCTTGCATACATACATACATACATCTATACATAAAAATTCTTATAAGGCGCAATATCCAAATACATGATCAGGGCGCAACAAAACAAAATTATAGCAATGATTGAGAATATGAATATAACAAAAATACCAATACAATCAATACAAATATGATTTTAATATATAGTTTTTTAAAGATTGCAGTAGAACCGGCATCTCTAATATGGCGTGGAAGTGAGTTCCATAGTGACGGACCTGCAACGGAAAAGGCTCTCTCACCTATACGTTTCCTACTGGAAGGTATAGAGAGTAGAGTCCTGTCCATTGCAGATCTAGTCACCGGGCCTATTGAAAGGATTGAATTGTGAGAAAGTAAGTTACAAAGATATTTAGGACCACAGTCATTCAAACATTTGTACACGTAAAGACAAATTTTAAACTTAATGCGTTTTGTGACTGGTAGCCAATGTAGATTCTGCATTAGAGGTAATGGACTGTCAAGTCTTGATGCCAAGAAGACGACTTTTACGGCACGATGTTGGAGAGACTGAAGTCGATTAAGATCTTTTGAGTTTGAACCATATAAAAGGGCATTGCCATAATCGAGACGGGAAAGGAAAAGTGCCCGAACTACAAGGTGCCGTGTGTCCTGGTCAAGATACTTGCATATACGGCGGATATTACAAAGCTGGTAGTTACCAGATGATATTAGACTGTTTATTTGTTTGCCCATTGTCATGTTTGAGTCGAAAATTATCCCTAAGTTTCGGATATTGCTCGTTGGTTCAATGACGCTCTCACCGATTGACAACTGAAGTTTGGGGAGCTTGTTAAGGCTTTGATACGTTCCTGCTATAAAGAATTCAGTTTTGTCATTGTTAAGTTTGAGTTTGTTTCTATTCATCCAGGTGTTTATGTCAGAGATACAATGTTGTAATTTGTGAAGGGCTGTCTCCGCTGCACCAGGTAACTTTGGATTAAAAGATACATAAAGCTGGTAGTCATCAGCATATGAATGAGAGTTAACATGGTGTTTACGAATAATAGCACCCATTGGTTGTGTGTAAATAACAAATTGAACTGGACCAATTACAGAACCCTTGAATGCTTCGCAACATTCCTTTATGGAATCAAACGCGAAGGGGGCTTGAATACACAGGACGTGTTAACTGTGCAACCGCTGACCTGTTACCTAGGACTGATCATACTGGTGTGTGTTCAGAAACAGACCGGGATGATCCCCTACTCTTTACGAAGGAGTCTGTGACCTTTTAACGTGCTCGGGGATAGCTCTTCCGATACACGGGACCAACATCTCTTAATAAGCTTTGTTTTATGAAAATCGGTGGTCAGGAAGCAGAGCAATGATCAATTGTCTAAAGTAATTGCGAAATCACCTGGGCCACTTTGGCTAAATCACTGGGAAGAACAGTATGAATGGATGGAATCACCAATTCAACAAACAAGATTGTATTCTATGGTGAAAGTGGCCCAACCCGATTTCTAGACGACTTAGCAGATTAGTCATAATTTTGAAACGAAAGCAGTTAAAAAGACCGAATAAAGTTCTACTGGTAGTCAAGACATCATTTATCACAGAGTGTAAATGATTTTGAAATTGCATGATTTAAAAATTGGATTATGAATGAAATTGCAATTGTATAACTTTTTTGTTACATCTGTATAAATATAATCACATCTGTGGAGATTTACTATTGATCGTACTGACATTGATATATATAAATAATGTACCCTCAGTTTCAGTTAACATTCTCTGAGGTTCTTACAATTATTCAAATTCACAAACAATCTTGCCCCTAATTATTAAAAGCAATTGTTACCATACTTTAACATGCATGGGGCATTTGCTGCTGTGTGTTGATGTTTTTTTGTTGTACACGAAAAGTCACCTGTTATGGTTGATTAACCAATAGTGTTAAATTACTTTTCCTACACAGTTTCGAATACATTAAACGGTGGTCACGTGACATTAATCATGTTAAGAGCCCTTTTTTAATATGTTTGATAGCAATTTGATGGCCCTCTTCAATGTTTTCATGTTCAAAGTTAATTTAATATAATCATCATCTGACCATGCGCCATAACCCTCTTACCGTAACTCGCCGGCTTGGTCTTACCGTAACTCGATCGCCCCCTTGGTCTTCCTGTAACTCGCCGGCTTGGTCTTACCGTAACTCGCCGGCTTGGTCTTACCGTAACTCGCCGGCTTGGTCTTACCGTAACTCGCCCTTTGGTCTTACCGTACTTACCATATTTACCGTAACTCGCCGGCTTGGTCTCACCGTACTTACCGTAACTCGCCGGCTTGGTCTTACCGTATAACTCTCCCATAACTTACCGCCCGTTTATCCATCCCCTTGTTTTTGAATTATATGTAATAAATCAATGAATACATTATATACTGTACACTTTATACATACTCTTAGTCTTAGCTTTATCTGTATGTAAACATGATTCACCAGGCATGAAACCCAGGGAACATGCATTTTAATTTTCAGGCAAAAATAACGTGCCCGGCCAATTGCATGTCATGAAATCCATTGTAAAAATAAAAATAGAACGTCAACATTGATCATAGACACGTCAAATCTGCGAGTATTGATTCGAAAAATGTGCAAATTAATAATTTCAATTCTTCTAATTATGATGAATTTTTCAAAATGATAACGATTAACATTCGCGATTACGTGTTATTCCAATACGAATTCAAAATTTAGGTATCGCGTGGCCACCGTTGTCTGATAGTATGCAATTTTTTTCATGGGACGCCCTCTATCTGTGATTTTTTCTTAGAAATGCATTTTTTGTGTCAAATAACATTTATAACCATGAAACTATTAAAAAAATATTGTAAGTTACAGAGCCATACGATTCTTAATTACTTCAAAATCACGGTTTGAATACGTTGAAATAAACTTATTTTCTGAGTGATTTTCCAAGTTTTTTCGTTCGTAAATAGAATCTTATGATTTGACACAGTGTTGCCGCAGTTTACAGTGTTTCCTGCTACGATCGCAACTGTACACAAGTGAACAGAATACTATAGAATGCTTTAAGATGAAAATGAAAGGAAATAATATGTTGAAAAATGCGTTAAATTGGAATCAGATTTCCATTATGAGTTAGTAAAGTTCTGAGATGGCATTTTTCACAGAAAATACAATCAAGAGAGATTTATTAATTCAGGAAAGTTTTTTTTGATCAGTCAAATTTCATTATAAGAGAGGAAAAAATATGTGTACAAATTTGAAAAAGATCACATATTATTATTTAAGTAAAAGGTGTATGTTCCGCTCACTTTTTTTGGAGCTATGATTTTTTTTCTCACATCAAGATATTTTGATATAAGAAGAATCCCCATAGTTTTCTGATTATGTCTGTAAAATCTTAGGAGCCAGAAGTGTTCCATTTAGAAATCATAGGCTAAAATGTGGTGAATTACTGCCAAAGGTGGTTAACCACCAACCAGTTTGTGTACTATTCAATGGGCAAATATTTTGTGACCTTTTGTTTCTAAAAATAGAACCATTGGAGTTATGCAACTCAAACTTTGGAATGCGACAATTTTAAGGATGACCTTTCATGTAAAATAGAAAACATCAAGTTGAAAATCGGGCCAGCAATCGGACCATCTACCTTTAAACGCAAGTTGTCTTTAAGACAGGACGTTTAACAAAACATGTTTTTGAATCCGATGAATAGCGTCTCAAAAAAGTTGTTGAAGTGTGCCATTGTATGGAATGGTATTTATTCAATAATCAGTGATTCAAATGTGTATAACGTAGGAATGAAAGGAATGCATCAAATGTAGGCTATGTCTCTTTCGTTCAACTCGAAATGCACCCAACATTATGCGCCTTGGTGCGAAAAGAATATCACTACATGGAAATGTTTAGTTAAATTGTGTTAAATTACCATATGCCCATGTATAAAAGTTAGACACTTTTCAGCAATTTAGACGTGTGCTCGGCCCCTTGGTCTTACCGTAACTCGCCGGCTTGGTCTTACCGTAACTCGCCCTTTGGTCTTACCATACTTACCATACTTATCGTAACTCGCCGGCTTGGTCTTAACGTACTTACCGTAACTCGCCGGCTTGGTCTTACCGTATAACTCTCCCATAACTTACCGCCCGTTTATCCATCCCCTTGTTTTTGAATTAATCAATTATTGGGCCATCACACATAAGATATCACACATTGACAATAATCTATTGCTTGTTTCCAGTGTTTTTTATTAAGGAAATATTTGCCTTATTATTTAAACAATTTTCAACAAAATAATTAATTAAAACATTCAATATTTAAATAATAATAATAATAATAATAATACCGTGTTTATATAGCGCCTTACAAATAACACAAAGCGCTTTACATGAACAATATCACAAAATACCAAAAATACATGATAAGAATGCAGACTAAAACCATTAAAAGATAATTAAAAAGCACATGACAATGAGCAAGAAAGCAGCCACCAGCACTGCAATGTGTGGTTCGGACTCCCCAGACACATCGGACGAACGCACACAAGAGATCATGCGTCCGAAATGGATGGAAGGTCCGAATCAGACTGAATTGTCACACAATATTGCACATTAGGAATATAAAAAGTTTTGAAAACATAATAATAACGATAATACAGAGTCATATATAAGTTAAACATCTGGCAATGTAAAAAGACGTGTTTTCAGTTTTGATTTAAAAAGACTCAGTGAGCGGATGTTACGGATTTGCACCGGGAACGGGTTCCATAACAGTGGTGCAGAAGCTGAGAAAGCACGGTGTCCATATGACGCAGTCCTGAGCAGTCTTAGGGTGGATATTTCAGTTGGATATCTGATGAGGAACGAAGAGAACGAGATGGTGTGCGGATGGTAATGATGTCCTGAATGTATTCGGGAGCGAGACCATGGATTGCTTTGAAGGCTATGAGGATTATTTTGAACATGATTCTTTTTCTGACAGGAAGCCAATGAAGTTGGCGAAGAACTGGCTTCATGTGGCAGTGTCCTTTGACCCTCGACACAAGCCTGGCAGCTGCATTTTGAATGCGTTGCAACTTATTCAGCTCACAGGCTGGCAAACCAAAAAGCAGAGAATTGCAGTTGTCAAGCCGCGATGTAATAAAGGCGTGCACCAGCGATTCAGTGGATGTCCGATTGAGATATCTTCGCAGCCGACCAATTTTGTACAGGGCATACGATGCGCTTTTGCATATTATGCTGCTAACATGTTGGGACATCGTCATACCATCATCAAAGACAACACCGAGATTCTTGGCGGATGGTGCAAGGTCAATTTTTGAATCACCAATTTGAAGAGATGATAATGGCAGAAATGGAATGTGGCGAGAGTGTAGATGCAGTATTTCCGTTTTGCTATCATTCAGCATCAACATATTTTGTGTCATCCAGCATTTGATATCCCTAATACAAAGTTCGATAACTGGGATAATATTAGCCGATTCAGTGGGCTTGAAAGAGACATAGACTTGCGAGTCATCAGCGTATACTGTACAGTTCATATTGTGGGCATTCACAATCTGCTCGATTGGAGCGCTATACATGATAAACGCGAGGGGACCGAGTACTGAGCCCTGTGGAACACCACGCGTCACAGTAACTGGATCGGATTGGATGTTATCGATCCGGACACGGTGCTGACGCTCATGAAAATATGATTTCAACCAAGCGAGTGCTGGGCCTTTAATTCCAAAGCGGCATTCCATGCGTTGCAGAAGTGCTTGATGATCGATAGTATCAAAAGCCGCCGACAGATCAAGCAACACGAGGACAACTTCTTGATGTTGATCTACGGCACGAAGAATGTCATTAGTGACGCGAATGAGGGCTGTTTCCGTGCTGTGGAACTGTCGGTATGCAGATTTAGCCTTCGCGTGAAGGTTGTTATCAGACAAGTACTGCTGGAGTTGAAGAACTGCGGCACGTTCCAAGATCTTATGGAGGAATGGCAGATTTGATATTGGGCGGTAGTTCTGAAATGATTCCGGATCCAATGTAGGCTTCTTTATAAGTGGCGAGACCAAAGCTACTTTCAGCTCAGATGGAATGATACTTTGCGAGAACGATTCGTTAATTATATTGGTGATGGTAGGTAATAATGAATCAAGAGTGTCCACGAGAAGCGGAGTAGGTATCGGGTCCAACGGACAGGATGTCTTTGATGATTGCATGATGATTTTACGCACTTCATCCATGGTCACGGCGTGGAAGCGAGTAAACTCGGACTGGCATGATTCTGGGATGTTAACGGACATGCTGCGAAACTCGGTGTTTTTAATCTTTGTCTTGATCTGTTCCACTTTAGATTCAAAGAACTCTTGAAAGGTGGAAGCGAGAGTTTTAAGTGAGTCATGTGATGGCAATTTCTTCGATGATTTTGCAGTAGACAGTCTATCCACAGTGCGGAACAGTTGGCGCTGGTTAGAGTTTGAGAGCTTGATGTTGTAGTACTCTGTTTTTGCCATTTCAAGCGCGGAACGATATTCCGGTTTTTAAATGAGTGTTTATATTATGATTGTGTTTTCGCTTGAAGTATATGTAAGATAAAATGTTCGAAGCAGCCTGTTATCAATTATAACGGTGCCTTGTTCAGGTCGGGGTCGCATGAATCTGCTGGGGAAGGCTCGACCCTACGGATCTCGCCTTCCCTAGCAGATTCATGCTCACCAGATCTGAACAAGGCACCATTCTAATTGATAACAGGCTGCCTCTCACCCTTTATCTAATACGTAAACAAATGATTCACCAGGCATGAAACCCAGGGAACATGCAGTTTAATTTTCCGCGTCAGCTGTAGGTACATAATAATAGGTGCACCCCTGCACGGTAATACACACAATAGCTGGGGAGCGCGCATGGTTTTTCGGTCCCGGTCTGCTGGCACAGGGAGTCATATGTTCCAAAATGTTCCTTGAAGTCTGTAGCATATAACCTAGGTGGACATCCTTGCCAACTCGGATGTTAAGTTGACCTTTGACCTCGATTGAGGGTCAAAGTTCACATGTATATGTCTCCCAGTGCCAGCATACCGGGACCAAAACCCCTAAAAATGGGCCTCCGATTCCCAGCTACAAGTCCTGTGCGGGTTCATATGCGCTTATCTACATCCTTTATACATGTAGGTCTATGTATAACACCTGGCCATAAAGGGCATTCTTGCTCCGTTGCATTGTAGAATAAAATTGCTATAAAATACAATTTGGATTATCAAAGCATTTTTGTTTTCTTCTATATTATTTAAATGTAATATGAGCAGCTTTTCAGAACATGGGACAGATGCTGTTTTATTTTGAATCTTAAATTAAAACTTAATTAAATAACTGTTTCGAAATGTGTACGTGTTTTCAATCACAATTCTGATATTCGTGATTTATATTCGCATATATTGGTATCATATTAAAGTAGACATCCTCATCTTTCATTTGGCACCAGTCATGATGAAATAACATGTTTTAAAATAGAGATATCCTGAAAACAATATTCACGGTGAAAAACGGACTAAAATTACAGTTTTGGGCAAAATTTCATTAAAAATGTAGATGTAGAAATTGCCAACATCTAATATACAACATGCAATGGCATACATATATGATCCCACCCGGTTGAAATTGCTCTAACAACAAATGCCGATGAGATATTTTCTGAGCATATTTTTTATTAATGGCATGCTGTCTGATATGATTAGTATGATTGATGATTGCCATGATCATAATAGCGAGGGTGTGTTTAGGGGTGGGTGCGCGCGGCGGGTGGGGGGGTTGGTGAATACGCGGACAAGTAGATGCGCAGACGATGCAACGACTTTTCTTTCGCGTCATACGCGGTATTCCACGACAGCACTTTTTTGACACTTTTCGTTAATTTGTGGAAAAAATAAGTCGTTAACCCCCACTTTTTATTTAAGAAATAAAACGGACATATAGTTGCGCATCTATTTTTCAAAAATCCGGCATAACATTTTAAGCTAGCTTTTTTGCTAAGAAGCAAAACGTGTAAAATATCTGTGTAAAATTGGTTATTACCAATGTCATAATCAAGATCCATGCAAATCTATTGTTACAGTCCGGATGCTTCATCAAATTACAAGAGTATTGTATGAATAGGTTTTTTCCTATCTCTGCCTTTTCAAAGTGTTTCCTTAATTACAATTTCAAAGATGACGCACAATTGCAATGCAGGTATTCGTTTTGATTTCTCATGGGTATCTACTGGGATTTTTCTCTATCAATTTTGATTAGTCATAACAATTGATGAAAATATTGCTGCTTGCTTTTAAATCGTAGCCTTTGATGAAAAGGTATGTAATGTAAAATCTTTTCTCTGACTTGCAGTGAACCATCGATTGGCCCATCAGAGCTCTCTGTAGAGAGTTTTTAATTTCTCAGGTCATTAACTTTGTTTTAAGTTTCAAGTTTCATTTATTCACTAGTAGATAAATACAAAAATCATACATAAAGCAACATTGATGGGTTGACCAAAGAAGAGCAGAGATCGAAAAGGATTGGGCACCCGTACATGATATATTATTAATGGCCTAAACTTAAGTCTACGTGCAAAGACAAAGGACACAGTTTATACCAGAGGTTGCTTCAATGCAATCCCAGCATGCAGTAGAAAAGCACTGTGCACTGGGATAATTCAGCACAGACCTGACATGCCTAATTTCCATTGAAATGTACTGAAATATCATGGTCCATTCCATTAGAGGAACTAATAATTGAGACTTTTCATATCTGTATTCTGTACAAATTCGAGACTCGTATGTCAAAATTACCTACCCCCCCCCCCCCCCCTACAGCTGAAACTAAAAATTACATGACACCCACTGCTAACCAGTACCTTTTTACACCCCCCCCCCCCCCCGAAAAAATCAACTTGTCACATACATAAAGGGGCATTAAGAGATGTGGTGGAGGCAGCGCCCTCAATTACAAAAATATATGTTACAAACTGGGATTTGTATATGTTTACAATTGTATTACATGTATGAACTTACACCTATAAGGATTAAGAAAAATCAGCCCTCTTTGTACAACAAAACGTCGATTCAAAGATGCTGGTAGAGCCGCAACCAGCATTTTACATGGAGCACATATGTCTTAAGTGCATTTTGTTCATTTTGAGATAAACGTGTTTGAAAACTAGAAACTCTGTGTCGGGCAATTGGGAATTTGAAGTTGCCATCCAATTTTCACCACCAAAAGATAGGCCTACATTAATTGCACTTTAGCTTATGTGTGCACTAACTCGGGAATGTCAAGTGTTTTCATATTATGCAAAATCTCAAATTCATCAAAATGCACTTCGATATTCAAAATATTGTTTTAATAAAATTCAACATGAAATTATGTCTATACCTTTGGAATTTAGTTCACGGATACGTTGGCAAATTTTGTTTGTGCCCTATCTGAACGGCCAATAATGTTATGATGCCGCTCATTGTGTGAAATAAGTAATGGCGAGCCTGACATTTTGTCATATTTATACATTTTGGGTGGTTTTGTGAGTCTTTATAACCCTAACAAGTTAGAACATTCTGGGCAGAAATGTATAATCCAGTGAAACGTTCTACTTTTGTGAGCATAAGCTGAGATGAGGTGAAAAGCATGCAATAAATTTAAAAAAAATTAAATCATAAAATTGGATTTTGAAACATACAAAGAGTGAAAATAAACTGTCAGGTCTGCGCGACAACTTATTTTTCACTCTAGTAAAATCACTCTAAAACCATGATTTTGAAGTTATTAGGAATCGTATCGCTCTGTAACTCAGAATATATTTATGATCTACGAGTATGATCAGAAATGTAAATCTGCAAGAAAATCTACTTTCTACAAAAATCATGAATGTCGAGTCGCCCCCTGGAAAAGATCACATAATATGCCTTTTAACGTGTTTTAGACACCATGTGGCTCTAATATCTCGAACGTTGATGATTAGGCCTATACACTGCCGCCCAAAAGTATTTCTCCCCCTGGAAGCTTGCAAGCTATCACTGTGTTGTCGACAAAGTATTAAACCATCAGACTCAATTACCATTTCATTGTGTTCATTATACATTTTATACCAATACATTCATGTTTCCTATTCAGATTCATGATTTAAAAGCATAGCAATTAATGATTTTATCGAGCAAGTAAAATCGCTGTAGTAAATCACCTCATGAATATCAATTAGCTGAGCTCACTATATCGGCAGTGTATGAGAATTTTCAACTGAGTTCAACAGGTGATGGAAAACTCCATGTGCAGAGATGTATAAATGATAATTGGCATGCGCAGTTTATTGGAATACCTTTAGAAGGAACCATTTCAGCTATATCAAGGTATTTTTCTGACGTCGAACTATGATTTGGGCAGAAATTCATCTTTTTAAAACCAAATCATAGCGGGCTGTAATAACGCAAATTCGGCAAGTTAAAAAAGCACCGGGGACCCATTGACTGTAAATAAGTACTGTTAGAGCAGGGGTTCTCAACCTGGGGGTCGTGACCCCCATGGGGATCATTTGGGGTTTTCCAGGGGGTCATGAAGGGCTCATAAATATAGGTTTTGGGGGAGCCGTGTTACATTTCGCTTTAAAAAAGCTTAGAAAAACCCAAAAGAACCGTTCATATATGCAAAATTTCCAGCTCGCTCCGCTCGCATCCAAACTAAGCAGTTTCATTTATGAAATTCGGCTGGTGTTTTTGTTCTTCAATTTTTGTTTTTTGGGTCACGGTACTGACCAAGAATGTCAAAAGGGGTCATGGGGCAAAAAGATTGAGAACCACTGTGTTAGAGGATGGACACAATAAGTATCCTATTCATCTGATTTGAATAGGATCTAGCTCCCTATTGTTTGGGATTTAGAAGAGACGGTGGCATAGTAGAAAAGGGATTTATTATGTATTGGTATGTTGTTTATTGAGCGGTCCTTTGTGAAGATGAAATAGTGGGAAACTCTACTGCTTTGAATCATTCTATTGATAACGTGGTTTGTTAGGTCACTGGAGCAAAAAGGTCAATGAAGTACGTGCATGCACACTTTGTAATTTGCTGGTTCTCCATGTTATTTCAGCCCGATTGTATTGAAAATAATTTAGATGTGCCTGAAATAAAGATGAACCTCTGCCAAAAACATAAACCGTCGTCATAAAAATAACTTTTATAAGTTGGAATGGTTCCTTCTGAAGGTATTCCAATAAACTGCGCATGCCAATTTTCATTTATAAAATTCTGCACATGGAGTTTTCCATCACCAGTTGATCTCAACAACAACAACAACAACAAAATCATTTTTTTGTAAAAAAAATCTGAATTTGCACCAAAATCATCTGCTCTAGGAATATGTATGGTCAAATTGTATAGGCGTATATAGGATTGTATAGGCGTATATAGGGATTGTGACCTTTTGACCCTGTATAAGGCACAAAAACGATTCCAGGTGGTAAAAACTACCATTTCTTGAACCCTTGTGATCTGACGAACAATTTGAGATATCGTTTGTCAAAATCGGAACAAAAATTTTGACCCCAAAAGCAAAGGTCAACGACCTGTTCACGTTTTACTCAATATCTCAGTAACCACACATCGGAAGTGGGGCAAACTATACATTTTTGAAATTCTTGTGCTCAGACAAACAATTTGGTATGCTTCTCAGCTTAATTGAAGCAATTTGATTTGTTGATCATATTGGAATTGGCCATTTTGGCAGTCCCAAAAGGCTCAAATGTTGGCCATCAAAAATCAAAAGAGTATGGTATGAGCAACATATGGACCAAATTTGGTGCTTTTAGAAGAATTTGAACCAAATATCCCTTAGACCCCAACTAATACCCCCAAACTATGCCCTTCAACGTATTTCCCACATCAAGAGGTCCACTTCTACCTAGGATCATAATTTGACCCCTGCATGACCCTATACCCAAAAATCTGTGTTTCTTATTGCATTAATCACTTTTGATAGGTTTCAGGGAGTGAAATACCCTTTTAGCGGGTACCGATTGAGAACTAAGTCTGTCAAGAAATGCTTATTAGCACTTTGGTCTATTGGTTTATTTATCAGCGTTATCCCAGTTGTGCTATCTGGTGTGTATTCTGACGTGTTTGAGGTGTCTGAAGTTTGCGTAGGAATTCCAATTTTGAGAAGGCCTATTAGTGTAACAAGCATACGTTCACTTGTCACAGATTCTATAACAACATTTATATCGAAAGGTACATATTTTAGCTTTCGTACAGGAACATACCTTAGGAAATATGACGTAAAATGGATTGACGATCCACAAGAATCACTGTACGCCACATCAGAAATAACGGGCACTACATTGGCGACATATTTTTCAATAATTATTTTCATCGGTGTAAATTTGGCTTGTTTTATATTGGTAGCTTATCTCTACGTCCAAATATTCAGAGCTGCAAAAGATACGTCGAAACGTGCGGGAAGAGAGCAAGAAGAAAAGAAAGAAATTCGTATGGCTATTAAAATGTCCGTCATTGTCTTAACTGATTTCGTTACTTGGGTCCCATTAGTGATAACATGCATTTTAGTACAATGCCAACTCATCGAGATTAACGCACTGGTCTATGTGTGGACTGTCGCATTCATAATACCAATAAATTCAGCTATCAATCCATTCCTGTACACCTTAATCGCTCTCATCGAAGACAGAAAACACGCTAGGGAAAAACAGGGACAACGAAAGGCTTAGTTAAAATGGTACACTTCTCACGATAAATGGTAATAACTGGCGTCAGAAATCATAGGTTCGATCGCTTGTTGTTTTCTACTTTTCACAATTGAAGGTGCACCGATAAGTCTGGTGGTAGTCATTGTTAATGTTGTGTGTTTGATGACGTTATTAGCAAAATTATACACGGCATGAGTAAAAAAAATATAAATCAAATGTTCCACACAATAACAGCCCTTTTATGGCAAAAGGATGTTTCTTATATGTACTTTCCTAATGATATACTTCCTTTTAACATGGATTGTGTTGACTTGGTTTAATAATCCTCACTTAGGAAAAGGTTGCAACTTGTAAAGACAATAAAAGTAATATACTGCCTTTTACCTCTACTTGATTTATGGAGAAAAAAGCTAACTTTGATCATGTTAAAAGGAAGTATACTGTTAGAAACTACATATAAGATACATTCTTTTGCCATAAAAGGGCTGATAAGGTCGAAGCATACCGTGAAGTTGGCCTGAAGGCCTAATAAACTGTTGAGTCGGTCAAAAGTCTTAAAACATACCAGCAGTAAAAATTGTCATCAAATTAATAAGTTCAGTAAGACGTGAATGGGTTCGTCATCAGTGCTTGGGGCCCATCAAGTCTTGTTTCTGAATAGAAAGGTTATTGTGTTTCTGTCCCTAGATTGTCATTGGGTTATTCCAGTTTAAATCCGTACACCCTTATGAAATACATAACCTTAATCTCCCACACAGGAAGTGTAGATTTCAAAATGAAAGTCGCCAATGCAAGTGAGAACTCCATTTGAAATTTACACTCCCTGTGGGTAAGGTTAAGATAATATCTTCCATGAGAAGTGCATGGATTTTAAATGGAATAGCCCAATTGTACAGTGCTTCTTCTCTGCTCTCAGATTTCGGGTCTGCGAGAGGCTGGAGCTTTCGATTTGCATCGGCTTTTGACCATGAGTACAATATTTGTAATCATAACTTGTGAATTAGCTCATTATAAATAGTTACCTCTATAATCATAACTGTGTGAAGTAGATCTTTGAAATAGCTGTATAAACATGTTATAATCATAATTTGTGAAAAACCGTAGTCCTGTATAAATAGTTGTATAAACCTTTAGTTGTATAAAACTTTATAAAGCCTGTTTAAAAATGCACAGATGGATATGGTCTTATTTAATCTGAGCAGCAGACCTGTCTATTAAGCTATTACAGCTATCATATGTATCTATTATTTAAATATTAAATATAAATGGGCTATTTCAGACAACAGCTGCATCTCCTTATAGAGGTATTCGGAATTCCAAACTTGTTTTCAAAAGTCGAGTCCTGGAATTCCAGACCTTTTTTGTCTCGGAATTAGTCTTTATCCCCATAGAGGAACCGGAATTCCAGATTTGTTTCTAAGCACGGTCTGGAATTCATTAACTTTCCCGGAATTCCAAACAAATTGTCATTAACTTTCCCGGAATTCCAGACAGATTTTCATTATCACTATTCCTCTATAGGGGCCAACCCAATTCCCATAACACTTGGAATTCCAGATATATTGGGAAATAGTATCTAGTTCCTCTATAGAGGGGGTGTAAAACTTTTCTGGAATATCCCAATGCAATATCAGAGTATGTAAGCGATAATGTAATGGGCCAACTCCCACACAGCGAATGTTGACATGAGTTTAGGTAACTTAATTATGTAAAATTTACCTCAAAATGTATACACAAATTCAAAATCTGTGCAAAACGATCACAATTCTTGTTGCAAAAAGCTTTAAGCAACTATGTTTAGAAATTGTGGCTGGTTTTTTTACATTTTGTTTTACATATCGTTTTCGCTTTGTGTAAATAAATTATGATGTCTGTATCACACTTGAGGCCTGTATATGTGTTTTTAAATAACTATCTAATAAAATCATACACATGAATATAACTTATTATAAATGGCACGAAGAAATCACAAATAAAAATTCCCTAAAGGGAAGGCTCACGTACTATTCTTCTTTCTTGTAATAATGTGTCTCATTGATAAGTGCCCTAAATATGACATTATTATGGTGAAGCGTTGATTCGGATGGGTTTTTTTCAAACCGCGGCAACCGGTTTTTCCCCGCGGTGCCGTGTTAAAAGTAGCCGAAATCGCACGGCAAAACCGAGGCGTTAGAAACACTGAGAGCCCTCATCAAAGTCATACAAATTAATTATTGATCACCTCTCACTTGAGTAGCGAGCGGCTGGCGGGTGCGGGGACGGCGGTCAGGGGCAAGGGGTGTAATGAAGTAATGTGGTTTGGGAGGCTGGGTATAATGAAGAAATGTGATACTAAATTGCGTAACAGGGAGGGTCACGTGGAGGAATGAAATAGTGTGGTTCCTTAAAAGTATAAACCATAATTATAGCTTTTGGCTCTCACAGGGCGGGCGGTGACAAGTGGGGGAGGGGTGGTGTAATGTGGTTTGGTAGACAGGGGTTAATGTAGAAATGTGATACTAAATTAAAAATAATAATAGTGCAGTTTTAAAGTGTTGACACAATTGGGTCAAAGATCATGTAGGGGTCATCAGAGGTCAATCTGTGTACACCCCATGAGCAATTCAAGCCTCCTAAGAAGTTGTCAACAAGTTTGGCTGAGATTGAAGTCTGACTTTACATGTACACATGTGAAATTTGATACCAAAAATCGATTCTCCGACCCATTTCATTTCAAAAAGTGTATACTTATGTACATTACATTATTAGTTTAGAGTCAGTGTGACTTATGAAGATTAGTCCAGCCTTGACTCACATTGGCGAGTCAATCTATGTCTAAATTGACCCAGTTAAATGAGTCAGTCTAAAATGACCCCGTTAAGTGAGTCCATATAACGTTTTACTGACTCACTTAACTGGGTCATTTTAGACATAGAGTCAGCGTGACTCACATGGGCGAGTCAAGCTATGTCTTAATTGACCCAGTTAAATGAGTCTCAGTAAAACCTTGAGTAAGAGTGACTAACAAAGATGAGTCCAGCTAAGCTATGTCTAAATTGACCCAGTTAAATGAGTCAGTAAAACCTTGAGTAAGAGTGATTAACAAAGATGAGTCCAGCTAAGCTATGTCTAAATAGACCCAGTTAAATGAGTCAGTAAATCTTGAGTCAGAGTTACTAACAAAGATGAGTCCAGCCATGACTCACATGAGAAAGTCAAGTTATGTCTAAATTGACCCAGACAAGCGAATCAGTCAGACATAGCTTGACTCACCATGAGTCAAGACTGGACTCAGACAAGTCAGAGCAATCACTGCCTGTGAAGTAGTGACGTCTTGATGAGTTCAAGTGACTCATTTCAATAGAGTTAGTAAATGTCACCAGACCCGGTTGGGTGAGTCAGTTGACTGGGATCTGGTTTTCATTCGTTCTGTACTCATTTTGATGAGTCCATGTGACTCACTTAGTCAAGTCAATATCCCATTGACTTTGATGAATGAGTAATTTGATACAGATTGACTAATCTAGATGGGTCACACCTGGTCATCATTGTTTCTGTACTAATTTTGATGAGTCCATGACTCACAATATACCATTGACTATGCTGAATGAGTCATTGATTGACTAATCTAGATTAGTCATAGTTGGTTGTCATTGTTGCTTAACTGATATTGATGAGTCCATGTGACTCACTTTGACTCACTTAGCCTAGTCATACAGATTGCCTAATATAGATGAGTCACATCTGGTAAGTGACCCATTTGAGTTAGTCAATGTCACCAGACCTGGTTAGATGAGTCCGTTGACTGGAATTTGGTTTCCGTTTTCGAAATTGCTTCTCGGATCCATCTTTTCAGTGTCTTTGTCTTTTGCTGTGTTTAATCGAATACTGCAAATACCATGTCAATCTTGTGAAAAGTTCTATGTTGGTGAAACGGAACGTCTCTTTGGCACTAGGCTGAATCAAGGGATTACACCGTGCCTTGGCTGAATGAACGCAAAAAGGACGCCA
>CM069446.1:58588889-58621405 GCA_035610835.1 Ophiura sarsii | reverse complement strand
CTTTCTAGCCATCAAAGAAAAGCCAGTGCACTCCTGATCATGAAGTGCAATTACAATGAATCCAGTTTCCGGCAGCAGCATTGGTTTCCAGTTTCCAATACGATTTATTCCGTTAAATATATACTACCGGGTTCCAAATTGTCGGTTCCTTTCATCTATGCTTAGCACCAAGCTGCTCAAATAAGATTCAATTACAATTTCTTGCGACCCTGCAGTTCACGAGATAGTTAACCCCTAACCAAACCATAATTTAGTTTGTGTGACCTCTAATTTCTCTAAATCGGTTTTTGACCATTTTCATAGGCTCAAACTTCAGGACTCCTTATATTTGTTGGGGACCCCTTAAATTTAGTTTTTGTAGCCTTAAAATGGTCCTGAAAAATGTAATTGGACTCCTCACAGCCAGTGCTACCCCTGCAGTCCGCGTACAACAACAAAACACACTCGCGTGAAATAGCTTGAATTTTATCCATAGCATTATGACAGTGACTATGTTCACCAACACTGTACTGCCAAAAGAATCAAATCTGTCTACAAATTTCAGTTTTAAATCACCAACGTTTTGGTTGCTACTAAAAGAAACAAATCTGTTTACAAATTTCTTCATCATCTTGGCTGCTCTCCCAGTCATGGTAAGTACAACGTTAGTTATCAGTTACTATCACACTCTCGGGCATTCAATATTTGTATACTAGCATACATTTTCGCTAATACGTAGGGCCTACCAGAACACTACAAAATGAAACAACACATGACTGTTTGAAAATTTACACAAAAGACAATACTTAATAATAATATATTTGTCTAAATTGTTACTTTAATAGTTTTGGTCAGCTGTTTATTAAGTCTTTGTGATGGTAAATGTAATATCTGACGAATCAGTTTCAACGTTCCTGAAACATAACAGTCACAGTATGAACATGAAAAGTTCATGGAGAGGCAATGAGGCCTTATGTGGTGTAGGGTATAAAGGGAAAGACGTAGATAATTTCATTTTCTAGCCGTATCGTAGGTTAAACCACATTATCTTACCCAAAACAATCTCCCATCGTTAGCAGTCTTATTTGCCTTCCCGTTGCTTTGAAATACCATATTTTCTTCATAAACGCCGTACCCCAAGCTATATATTATAGCCCATGGTTTAATCTTATAAGAAACCAAATTACTTCATTACCTCCCCCCCCCCCCCCCCCCCCCCCCCCCCCCCCCCCCCCCATGGTTTATAATAATACCACATTACTTTATTAACCGCTGCCTCCCAAACCACTAACCATGCTTTATTATAATCCACCCGTACTTACAATGTTCTTCATAATCGTATCATATAGGCCTATCGTAAACCATCTCCCGCGGCCTGGCACTTACTCCAATTTACTGGAGCGACCGCAGACGGCCGAAATTATCAGTCGCGTCCGTCGGCAAATTTTCAGCATGTTGAACATTTTGTGGCGGCAAACAAATTCGATGTGATTCCGTTCAGATTTCGTTGGAGACCGCAACCCTTATTTCTTGACGTTTTCATGCCGTGCGAGGCCATTTCTAGTCCTTTTGAGGTCGTCACAATTTCGTTGGTAGTCGTTGTCAACGACCATTGACGACCAAACAACGGCAAGTGACGTCACATCTCGAACCCTGACGACACATTGCGGCAAGTAACGAAATTGTAACGACATTGGTGCGACAATAGCTTGCGAATTTTGTCCGGAGGGTGACGGGTGATGACTGTTGATGGCAGGTCGTTTGCGAGTACCTGCGGCATTGCAACGGTGGTCTGCGATGGGTTACGATTTTGAAACGATGGTCCACGATTTTAAACATTTTGTGCGATTTTTGATGTTTTTTGACGTCAGTTCGATTTCAATAGACTGTCCGGCACGGTGCAATTTTGAAGTTCATATGAAAAGAAAATGTCCCCCTGTTCTTTATCAAAGCTGTTTCATCATCATGGAGGACGGGGCTAGGGTCAGGCTGCAATGTGCCTTGGCCATGGCCACGTCATCGTCGCCGCAACCCACCGTCAGCCGCCGTTCCTTGCCGCCAGCCAATCCGCTGCCAGCCGTCTGACCTCGTTCCTTGTTGCCGGGCTCCGTCGAGACATCGTCACTCGCCGCCCAGACAACGTCCGATTTTGGTCGCTAGACTACGTTCCCTGCCGCAGCCATCCGTCCCTTGCCGTCGTGTTTTCGCTGAAGGTCGTTCCCACCCGTCAGCGAATCTTGCTTTTTGTGAGGGACCCATTAACACTTTCCACGCGGCTATTAGTTTGACCATTGAAACAGATTTTTCAGAAATCTTAAAAATTACTGAACCAATATTAGGCATGTTTATACTTATTGTAATGCATTTGTCATGACGATTTCAAATATGGTAATGAAATACAATAATGTTGACATTTTTGAAACATTTTGTAAACTTTTGGAACTGTCGATGCATACGCCTGCCGCATTGAGAGTGTTACGGTCTCACGAATCACGGACGCCGAATAAATTGCTGAAAACGGGAACCACTGATTTAGTATTTTATTCATTCTGTAACCATCTTTGTTGTAACGCGGATCAAATTATTATATTAGGATAATTTTTGTAATTGGTCGGTACTTATACTCACAATACTAATGACTTTGTTTAAATATTTCTCAAAACAAAAATATCAAAAAATATATTTTGATCGTGTTCTCCTTACAGATTGTTCCCGGGATTGTTCCAGTCATTGAAAATCTCTAATAGCGCTGAGACTTCTCCCTTTGACTTCATTGCAGAACCTTAAGAGGGTTAAACCGGAACCGTGGAGTGTTGGGGAAGTATTTCGTTAAAGATTATAATTACCAGCCATCACAGCTTTGTCCAGATATATGGTGAACTTCATGCGTATACCTAAACATTAAAAAGTCTCACATCAACAATAACGAACGATTAAACGATCTAAATAGGCCTATAAGACACTTTGTGTGATTGAAATTGTCTACATCTTGGTGTTTAACGCTGCACTTGGTATACTTGGGAGAGTTTTTAAACAGGCTTTAAAAGACTTCATAATAATATCGTACTTGAGGGGTTTAAACTTCAAATAACAAATTCTTCACCGTAAGTGAGGAAAACATTATTTTATGTTAAACATGGCGTATCATAAACGTATAGTTTGGTACATATTATTGTTAATCATTTGCATCAATCACACAACATTAGCACAGCAGGTTGTAAATCTTGTTAATGAATGCAACAGTCATTACTGTGTCCTGAAAGAGACCAGTATTAAGTTTGGCTCGCATTATTTTCATCAGGATCCGACAGCTATATATTACAAGCCCTCGAATGCAATGGCTCTTATGGGTACTGCAATGGCTCTTATGGGTACCAAAGGGCATATGAACTTTGCGGTTAAATACGATACGAGATTGTTAGGAGAGTATACCAAATGGATGATCACGTGACTGTGCATTTTGGTGGAGGTACCACACGGAACAGGTCGTAGCGTAGCGCACACAGACATGAAAGAACCCCATTCGCTGTGAAAGGAATACAATACATGTACATGTACATGTACCGTTTCGTAGCGTGTATTTTCGTGGTCTTGTCAGAATGGTCCGGGAGAATGGTTTCACAATATTTGACAGATTGCCTCAATGGAAATGGCTAAATGTTGTCTCATTTTAAAGAGGAATGTATATTTATTCGTAAAAGTGAAATGTTTTTGTAAAAATAGTGTATTTACAGTTTACCTGTTAATTCTTCGCCCGATGAAATCTTGAATTTATAGCATCAATTTCAAAAAGAAAAAATTAATTATCACATAAATTGTTACGGTGATGGCAGAAAAAACATCGTGCACAAGAAATAACACCAATGTGTTATCCTTTCTCAGTGTAAGGATAAACAATCTTAAATTCAAATAAGTTAGTGAAGAACACGGCGTTTTATAGACCCATATATTCTGCGAAGCTTCCAAAATGGCCATTTTAAAACCCGACACATCGGGGCACACATCGGCACATGCTTTTAATGTTTTTGCAGTGTTGCTTGCTCTGAGCATGGACTTATTAGAATAAGTCCATGCTCTGAGCTTGTTATTTTTGTAATACATCGGACCGAAATTCACAGAGTATGTGGATATACCAATGAATTTTGATAATTCCTAACAATGATTTAAAACGATGATACACTTTAGTAGGCTACATTTACCGCCGTGCTTCCGCCAAATTTGGATTGCAAATTTGTCACTCGGAACAAAATAAATAACACATTTCTGTAAATCCGAAATTATAAGCTTATTTAGTTCTCTGCACGAAAATGTGAAATATTCTGTCCAATTCCAAAATCTACAACTATGCCCTGGCTGGGCAGGTTATGTTATTGTTCTGGGGGCACCGCACTAAATAAACTGCCCGTTGGATTACGTGTAAATTAGGGCTAAAAGAGGCCGGGCTTGACCCACAAAAATCAAAAAGAGACTGGACCCACAAATATCAAAAAGAGACTGGACCCACAAATATCAAAATTTGACAAATGAGCCCAAATACCATTATTTGGTTAAATAATTCATTTTTTGGGGTACATATGAGATCGATAATGCAAAAAAGTCAAGCCGCAATCAATTTGACGAAGAAAAAAAATCGTTTACATAGAAATCATAAGGATTTTTTTTTAGATTCTAGGCCTGACGGACAAATATCAACATTTGAAAAATGAGCCCAAATACCATTATTTGGTTAAATAATTAAAAATAATTCTTTATTTTTGATACACATGAGATCGACAATACAAAAAAAAGTCAAGCCGCAATCAATTTGATGACAAACAAGTCGTTCACATAGAAATCCTAAGAATTCTGTTTAAATTCTAGGCTTGACCGACAAATATCAAAATTTGAAAATGAGCCCAAATACCATTATTTGGTTAATTTTTTTTTTTTTGGGGTACGTATGAGATCAATGACACAAAAAAGTCAAACCGCAATCAATTTGACGACAAAAAAGTTGTTCGCATAGAAATCGTAAGGATTTTTTTTTTAATTCTAGGCTTGACCGACAAATATCAACATTTGAAAAATGAGCCCAAATACCATTATTTGGTCAAATAATTCTTTTTTTTGTTGGTAGGCCTACGTATGGGATCGATGATACAAAAAGTCAAGCCGCAATTAATTTTACGACAAAAAAGTCGTTCGCATGGAAATCATAAAGATTTTTTTTAATTCTAGGCCTGACCGACAAATGTCAAAATTTAAAAAAAAATCTTTATTTTTGATACGCATGAGATTGATAATACAAAAAAATCAAGGCGCAATCAATTTGATGACAAACAAATCGTTCCCATAGAAATCATAAGAATTCTGTTTTCTAGAATTCTAGGCTTGACCGACAAATTTGAAAATGAGCCCAAATACCATTATTTGGTTAAATAATTATTTTTTTGGGGGTACGTATGAGATCGATGACACAAAAAGTCAAACCACAATCAATTTGATGACAAAAAAGTTGTTCGCATAGAAATCATAAGGATTTTTTTTTTTAATTCTAGGCTTGACCGACAAATATCAACATTCGAAAAATGAGCCCAAATACCATTATTTGGTTAAATAATTCAATTATTTTTTGGTAAGTATGAGATCGATGATGCAAAAAAGTCAAGCCCCAATCAATTTGACGACAAAAAAGTCGTTTGCATAGAAATCATAAAGATTTTTTTTAATTCTAGGCCTGACCGACAAATGTCAAAATTTAAAAAAAAATTCTTTATTTTTGATACGCATAAGATTGATAATACAAAAAAATCAAGGCGCAATCAATTTGATGACAAACAAATCGTTCGCATAGAAATCATAAGAATTCTGTTTTAAATTCTAGGCTTGACCGACAAATTTGAAAATGAGCCCAAATACCATTATTTGGTTAAATAATTCTTTTTTTTGGGGTACATATGAGATCGATGACACAAAAAAGTCAAACCGCAATCAATTTGATGACAAAAAAGTTGTTCGCATAGAAATCATAAGGATTTTTTTTAAATTCTAGGCTTGAACGACAAATATCAACATTTGAAAAATGAGCCCAAATACCATTATTTGGTCAAATAATTCAATTTTCTTTGGGTACGTATGGGATCGATGATACAAAAAAGTCAAGCCGCAATTAATTTGACGACAAAAAAGTCGTTCGCAAAGAAATCATAAGGATTTTTTTTAAAATTCTTGGCCTGACCGACAAATGTCAAAATTTGAAAAATGAGCCCAAATAGCATTATTTGGTTAAATACATTTTTTTTGATACGTATAAGATCGATTATACAACAAATTCAAGTCGCAATCAATTTGATGACAAAAAAGTTGTTCGCATAGAAATCATAAGGTGTTTTTTTTTTTAATTTTGGGGCCTGGGCCTGACCGACAAATGTCAAAATTTGAAAAATGGACTCAAATATTAGTTTGTGATTAATGAGCCCAAATAGCATTAATATTTGGTTAAATAATTCATTTTTTTAAAAAGAGCCGATCGTTTCTATGTGCGAGTCGATAATATAGCTAGTTTTTCAATTAAAAGGTAAAGCCTATGCACAGTATGTCATCATGCAGTTATTAACAGTAAAATTCATGACGACATTTACAAGCATTTAACCAGTTCACCTTGTTACACGGTCAATAAATCTATTGAGGGACCAATCAATGATCAATAATCATTGATTGATAGGAATACAATACACTGCGAGGAGTGTCGTGGCGCAATGGCTAGAGCATCAGACCTGCAATCGAAAGGTTGTGGGTTCGAATCCCATCTCAAGCGATTGTCATAAACTCCAAGAGCAATCATTGTAACGTCTAAAAAAGGAGCATCCTTTATGATGTTTCCAAATAGACGTAAAATGTGTATGTAACGATACTGGCCAGTAATGGTCAGCTTGGCGAAATAGCGACGAAGGTCGTTCCTGCCGAGTTCCTTAGGGAGGATCAAACAAAACAAACAAACAAACAAACAAAATGCATGACCAGTTGACTTGGGTTAAATCATTTAGGATGAGGGTGGGAATCATGTTTTAAAATGCAGGACAACCGACTAAACAGGGTCGTATGTATGCCAATAAAAATCACATGAACATGTGGGGAAAAGTATTATCTTTAATCTGACCCACTTGTACTTTGAAAATCGACTACAACACCAATTTGGAAAGTGAATACATTTTACTATAGTAGGCCTAAATGTTACCAGTTTTTACGCCCAATTTGCTCAAATCGGCTCTCGGGAAAATGGTAGGACAACCGAGATCCTTTCAATATTTTGTAATAAGAGGGGGGGGGGGGGGCTTTTGGTTAGATTTTGGTTAGCCTTTTTTGGTTAGCCTTTTTGCTAAGCCTTTTTCTTGAATACTGTATCTTTTTGAACGGATGGACGAATTGACTTCAAACCTTCAGCGATAAGTAGGCCATGGTCAAAAACTGTGGCTACTTGTTTGGAGTCTAATTTACATAGGTCATCTGAGGTCAAAGGTCTTCCAGAGGTCAAATCTTTAAAGTTGCCCGATTGACGTCTAACTTGGAGAAAAGAAACATGAATGCCGGGTGAACATTTTTGGGGTCTAATTTGCATAGGTCATCTGAGGTCAAAGGTCATCCAGGGGTCAAATCGTAAAAGTTGCTCAATTGACGTCAAACTTGGAAGAAAAGAAACATGAACACCGGGTGAACATGTCTCAAATTAATTAGAGGTCATCCGAGGTCAACGGTCATTAGAGGTCATCCAGGGTCAAAGGTCAACAGGGGTTAATTCGTGCAATGAACACCGGGGAACATGTCTAAAAATAATTTTAGGTCATCAGAGATCAAAGGTCATCCAGAGGTCAAATCGTAAAAGTTGCCCAATTGACGTCAAACTTGGAGAAAAGAAACATGAACACCGGGGGAACATGTCTAACATTAATTAGAGGTCATCGGAGGTCAACGATCATTAGAGGTAATCCAAAGTCAACAAAGGTTAAATCGTGCAATGAACACCGAAAAACATGTCAAAAATAATTAGAGGTCATCTGAGGTCAAAGGTCATCCTTAGGTCAATTCATTAAAGTTGCATGATTGACGTTAAACTTGGAGAAAAGAAACATTAACACGGGGGGGGGGGGGGTGTGGAACATGACCCCTATATGACCTTTGACCTCATTTAGTGTGCTCCCAGCCAGGGGGATTCGCAAGTCGTGCTTGCAGTAATTTTTATTTGTTGAAACTTCTCATACGCTTCAACACATGACATCAGCTACAACTAACCATACGCCACAATACTGCATTCCATTACAATAGCATGCATTATTCCACCCATAATACTCTGACACCAACTAAATATATTCACTAACAGGACACAGTCAGGTTTTGTTCAAAATCTAAAACTATAAACCCGAGAACCGCGAAAGCCGAGAACCGCGAAAGCCGAGAACCGCTCTAGTGTTAATATTACTTATGACCCATCAGTCGTCATTACGGATAATACTACAGACTCAAAATACATGTATCCCAATTTACAAAACTCTATAACTTGTACGATAGCTCTTTCATTAACACAAGGCAATGGAACTTCAGTACAATTATTGCACTCAAGTTCCAATAATATATATTCCTATGTGTATATTGAATTAGAAAACGATACTTCGTCCCGGAGTGACCAGTGTCTCAAACGAATCGTTTCGATATCGTTGAATTCCACACCTTGTACCTTGTTCTTGACCTCAACGGAATTCAAATTCCATTACGTCAATACTAGAGTCAATTTCAACATTCGTGGGGTGAATGCTCCCCGCTCAATATGTCCCGATTCTAAACGTCTTTTAGAATCCTTGTCCTTGTCCTCATATAATACAACTTTTCCTGTGTGTAATTTTACTGAGTACGATGTAGTGGAACCATTGTATCGGTCAACATGGTATTCAAAGTACATGTACTTAGTGCATTGTCCAGATGAATGCGTCTGTATTCTTGGGTATAGATCATGGACCACACGGTGTGTGAATGCCACAGACACGGTTGCCCTTTTTATTTATGAACCTGATAATACTAGGTTAACATTATCTAGTAAACGTCTGGTCAATATTACACATGGGGCATTTGCGGGCCTCGATGCCGTAACAGAGTTAGATCTGAGCAGCAACAAACTGCAGCTACTCCCTGCTCGCCTGTTTATCAGTATGGTGATTTTGAGAGTCCTTAGACTTGCCAGTAATCATCTAACTGATTTACCGGTGGGTGTTTTTGATGGCCTTGGTCAGTTGGAGGCACTAGATATTGATTTCAATAAGCTTACCTTCCTGCGTAAGGGAGTATTTGCTGGTTTGACTAGCTTGATAAGGATAGAGGCTGAAGGAAATATGATGATGTCGTTGCCAGATAGTTTGTTTAGCGATACACGTAACTTGACTAGTTTATGGCTCTCGTTTAATAATCTTACCTTACTAATGGACGCCTTTCATGATTTGAGTAGACTAAAGAAACTTTTTCTTGGCAATAACCATCTTACAATATTGCCTCGAGGAGTATTTAATGGTCTGGTATCGTTAAAATACTTATACCTCGATAATAATATGCTGGCGACAATTCACGAGGGTATACTTGATGGATTATCACAGCTACAAACTTTATATCTGTCAGGTAACCTGCTGGCGTTGTTGCCCAATGGTACATTTGATGATCTAGTGAACTTACAGGCACTTATATTGCATGGCAACCATCTGTCAACATTACCTCTTGGTGTTTTTGATAATCTGACTTTTATGGTGTATGTGAATGTTGAAAACAATGGACTAACATCATTACCTGGTGGTCTATTCAAAATTTATCATACACATGTCATCCGCCTTTATTTTAGAAATAATTTATTAACAACGCTCCCGATTGATGCATTCATTGGACTGATTAATTTGGTTGACCTTGACCTTCGAATCAATCAATTGATTTCAATCCCAAGCGACGTGTTTAAATACACGCGATCACTGGTTCAATGTGATTTACATTCTAACGCTCTGTCTACATTGCCAGCAAATATATTTGCCTCCCTCATATATACCCGTATTCTCACGCTAAATGATAACCAGCTAGTCTTTCTCCCCGAGGGCCTATTTGATAACATGACGTCATTGCATTACCTTGACATAAGCAATAACAACTTACGTGAAACTCCAACAAATTTAATAGCGTTTGCAACTGATATGACCATTTTTAACATGTCTAACAATAAACTAAGCACTCTCACAGTTAGTGATCGTCCGATTAATCTACAAGTTTGTGATTTGAGTAAAAACAAGTTCAGCGCTGTGAGCGCGCAAATTTCAATGTATATGCATAATCTTACTTTCTTATCGTTAGAACACAATGGAATTAATGAGCTACCAATTGGAATATTTGAAGGGCTGTATACATTAAAAGTATGTTACTTGAGCCATAACCTGTTGAACGAGATCAAGCCAGGCACTTTTAATAGATTGACCAATGTCATAGTACTTGCAATAACTAACAATCAATTGCAAATCATATCTAACGGTTCATTTTCTGGTTTGTCTAATCTTCAACAACTCGAAATTCAGCAGAACAAAATTTCAACACTACCGTCTGGTGTCTTCGATTATTTGACCGATTTGATGTTAGTCAATTTGTCAAACAACTTGATTCAAAACATTGACCATGAAGTATTCTACTTCAACGGTAGTGTTGCCAAAGTTGATCTCCGAGCAAATGAATTAAGTCTTGTAACCAAGTCATCTTTCATTGGTCTTGACAATTCAACGCTGTTGCTGGTAGATGAAAGTGCAACTTGTTGCTTTACCGGATATGCGCAATGCATAGCTCGATATCCACGATCAGTTTATCTCACTTGTAAGAGAATGGTGGATAATCTTTTACCAAGGATATCAATGTGGGTCCTGGGTTTATTCGCAATGATTTGCAACCTTTATGTGTTTTATTTACGTTACAGTAATAAGCAAGACAGTACAGTTCAATCACTGCTAATATTACACCTCTCCCTATCGGATTTCCTAATGGGAACCAGTATGGTCTTGTTAGCGTCTTTCGATGCTTATTACGGACAGTTTTTTCCTTCTTACTCCGAGGTCTGGCGTAAAGGTCCTATTTGTCAGTTGGCTGGCACATTGTCAATATTGTCCAGTGAAGTATCTGTGTTTATTATTTCTGTAATCACTTTTGATAGGTTTCAAGGTGTGAAATACCCTTTTAGCGGGTACCGATTGAGAACTAAGTCTGCCAAGAAATGCTTATTAGCACTTTGGTCTATTGGTTTATTTATCAGCGTTATCCCAATTGTGCTATCTGGTGTGTATTCTGACGTGTTTGAGTTGTCTGAAGTTTGCGTAGGAATTCCAATTGTGAGAAGGCCTATTAGTTTAACAAGCATAAGTTCATTTGTCACAGCGTCTATCAAGCCAGAGTTATGGAGCCGTTTTGGATATGACTCTAATACAGGGACTTTCGTTAGGATATATACAATGGCCTTGACCGATACTTCTTGGCAAACATCACTTTACGCCAAATCAGAAATAACGGGCTCTACATTGGCGACATATTTTTTATAATTATTTTCATCGGTGTAAATTTGGCTTGTTTTATATTGGTAGCTTATCTCTACGTCCAAATATTCAGAGCTGCAAAAGATACGTCGAAACGTGCGGGAAGAGAGCAAGAAGAAAAGAAAGAAATTCGTATGGCTATTAAAATGTCCGTCATTGTCTTAACTGATTTCGTTACTTGGGTCCCATTAGTAATAGCATGCCTTTTAGTACAATGCCAACTCATCGGGAGTAACGCATTGGTCTATGTGTGGACTGTCGCATTCATAATACCAATAAATTCAGCTATCAATCCATTCCTTTACACATTGATCGCGCTCATTGAAGACAGAAAAAACGCAAGAAAACAGGGACAACGAAAGGCTTAGTTAAAGTGGTACACTTCTCACCATAAATGGTAATAACTGGCGTCAGAAATCATAGTTTTGATCACTTGTTGTTTTCTACTTTTCAGAATTAAAGGTGCACTTTTCAGTCTGGTGGTAGATAATTATTAATGTTGTTTGTGTAATGACGTTATTAGCAAAATTATACACAGCATGAGTAAAAACATAATTCAAATGTTCCACACAATAAGGTGTGAAGTTGGCCTGAAGGCCTATTATACTGTTGAGTCGGACAGTCTTAAACATGTTAAAACATACCAGCAGTAAACTAGAGCTTGATTGTGATCATAGATTACGGATATTAGTCGTGGATGTTGAACTTTGACCTGCTTATGACAGTATACTCTTTTCCGTATGGAACCTTATAACCAATTTTGACAATCATCGGTCATTTCCTCTTTGACAAGTAGCATTTTGAGTGCAAGGAGTGAAAATTTACATTTGGACCCATAGTGACCTTTGCTTGACCTTTGACCCCAAAGTTATGGTTTCCCTTTTCTTTTACCTGTCACTGCGCACAAGATGTAACAAGTCCGGTCAAAATCAGAGCATGTCTTAAATGTTACCACTGTACAGGTCAATGACCCCTAGTGACCCCCTATCACTAGTCACTTTTGATCGCTGAACTACCTATTTATGTAGGCTACATGGATCCCAGGAATCTTTTGACTAATTCTGACAATCATCGGTAATTTCCTTTCGGACAAGTAGCGCATTCGTTTTGATACCTAGTGACTCCTTCATGACCTTTGACTCCAAAGTTATATTTGACTTTGTTTCTTGGCTTAATAATGCACACAAGATTAAACAAGTCCGGTCAAAATCGGAGCATGTCTTAAATTTTACCTCTGTATAGGTCAATGACCCCTAATAGTGACCCATATCACATGTCACTTTTAATCGCTAAACTACCTATATCAACATGGACCCAAGGAATCTTTTGACCAATTCTGACAATCATCGGTCATTCGCGACTCTGCCCGCGCCTTCGGCGCGGACTGTGTATCACACTGCCCGCGCCTTTGGCGCTTACTGTGTATCACGGGGAAATGTATAGCAAGTGAGCTTCATTTTAAATGGAATATCAGTAAATGAGGAAAATAGCGAGCCCGATACCAGTGCTAGGTATATATACCCTTAATCTTCCACACAGGAAGTGTAGATTTCAAAATGGAGTTGCCAATGCAGGTGAGGTTTCCCCATTTGAAATTTACACTCCCTGTGGGTAAGATTAAGGTAATATCTTCCATGAGGGGGTGCATGGATCTGAAATGGAATAGCCCATTGTACGGAGCTTCTCTGCTCTCAGATTTTGGGTCTGCGAGAGGCTGGAGCGTTCGATTTGCATCGGCTTTTGACAATCATAACTTGTGATGTAGCTCATTTTAAATAGTTACCTCTATCATCATAAGTGTGTGAAGTAGATCTTTGAAATAGCTTTTTATAATCATAATTTGTGAAGTAGTCCTGTATTAATAGTTGTATAAACCTTTACTTCGAATGCTATTGATAATGCACTACCGTTACACCTACTACCGCAACCACATATGGATATGGTCTTATTTAATCTGAGCAGCAGGCCTGGCTAAGCTATTATAGCTATCATATGTATCTATTATTTAAATATTAAATATAAATGGGCTATTTCAGACAACAGCTGCACCTCCTTATAGGGGAATTCGGAATTCCAAACTTGTTTTCAAAAGTCGAGTGCATCCCCATGGAGGAACTCGGAATTCCAGATTTGTTTCAAAGCAAGGTCTGGAATTCATTAAATTTCCCGGAATTCCAAATAAATTGTCATTAACTTTACCGGAATTCCAGACATATTTTCATTATCACTATTCCTCTATAGGGGCCAACCCAATTCCCATAACACTTGGACTTTCAGATCTATTTGGAAATAATATCTAGTTCGTCTATAGAGGGGGTGTAAAACCTTTCTGGAATATCCCGATGCAATATAAAAGTATGTAACACATAATGTAATGGGCCAACTCCCACACAGCGAAAACAATGATGACATGAGTTTAGGTAACTCAATTATGTAAAATTTACTTCAAAATGTATACACAAATTCAAAATCTGTGCAAAATGACCACAAATCTTGTTGCATATCGTCAGCCTTCTAACTCATTTTTTCTAGTTTTGAGAAAACAACAAAAATAGGAAAAGTGAGTTAGGCAGTTATCGAAGCAGGCTGACGATATGTTGAATAGCACCATGAATAGTACAGGTGAATTCAAACAGGAGCAGTACCTGTTGGATAGAATTAGGTTGGGGATATACCTTTAAGTAAAATGTGGCTTGTTATAGGCCTAATACGAGTTAATATAACACATTTGATTTGTCAATTACTTAGATATTATTACAGCATGTGCATAATGTAATGAAGTCATGATTTATGCAAAAAACTCAATTTCGCTGAAAAGTGAGTTAGGCAATTATCGAAGCAGGCTGACGATATGCAACTATGTTTACACATTGTGGTTGGGTTTTGTACATTATGTTTTACCTGTCGATTTCGCTGTGTGTAAATATGATGTCTGTATCTCACACTAGGGGCCTTTATATGTGTTTTTAAATAACTATCTAATGAAATCAGACACATGAATATAACTTATTATAAATGGCACGAAGAAATCACAAATAAAAATTCCCTAAAAAGGGAAGGCTCACGTACTATTCTTCTTTCTTGTAATATTGTGTCCTGTTGATAAGTGCCTTAATTATGATATTATTATGGGGAAGCGTTGATTTGGATGTCAGCGTGACTTATGAAGATTAGTCCAGCCTTGACTCACATGGGCGAGTCAACCTATGTCTAAATTGACCCAGTTTAATGAGTCAGTCTAAAATGACCCAGTTAAGTGAGTCCATATAACGTTTTACTGACTCACTTAACTGGGTCATTTTAGACATAGATTCAGCGTGACTAATGAAGATGAGTCGAGCCTTGACTCACATGGGCGAGTCAAGCTATGTTTAAATTGACCCAGTTTAATGAGTCAGTCTAAAATGACCCAGTTAAGTGAGTCCATATAACGTTTTACTGACTCACTTAACTGGGTCATTTTAGACATAGATTCAGCGTGACTAATGAAGATGAGTCGAGCCTTGACTCACATGGGCGAGTCAAGCTATGTCTAAATTGACCCAGTTAAATGAATCCGTAAAACCTTGAGTAAGAGTGACTAACAAAGATGAGTCCAGCTAAGCTATGTCTAAATTGACCGAGTTAAATGAGTCAGTAAATCTTGAGTCAGAGTTACTAACAAAGATGAGTCCAGCCATGAATCATATGGGTGAGTCAAGCTATGTCTAAATTGACCCAGCCAAGCGAGTCAGTCAGACATAGCTTGACTCACCATGAGTCAAGGGCTGGACTCATCTTTGTTAGTCATGGTGACAAACAAAGACAAGTCCAGCCACAACTCATATAGTATTCAAGTAATGAATTTGTGAACAATCCCTGCCATCAAGTAGTGACGTCTTGATGAGTTCAAGTGACCCATTTCATTTGAGTTAGTAAATGTCACCAGACCCGGTTGGGGGAGTCAGTTGACTGGGATCTGGTTTTCATTCGTTTTGTACTCAATTTGATGAATCCATGTGACTCACATAGTCTAGTCAATATACCATTGACTGCTGAATGAGTCATTTGATTGACTAATCTAGATTAGTCATAGCTGGTTGTCATTGTTGCTTGACTCATATTGATGAGTCCATGTGACTCACTTTGACTCACTTAGTCTAGTCAATATCCCTTTGACTAACCAAGACGAGTCATGCGATACAGATTGACTAATATAGATGAGTCACATCTGGTAAATGACCCATTTGAGTTCATCAATGTCACCAGACCTGGTTGGATGAGTCCGTCGACCGGGATTTGGTTTTCCGGCGCAAAGAAAGGCACTTTGTAGTCGTATCGAAATTGCTTCTCGGATCCATCTTTTTAGTGTCTTTGCGTTTTGCTGTGTTTAATCGAATACTGCAAATACCATGTCAATCTGGTGAAAAGATCTATATTGGTGAAACAGAACGTCTCTTTGGCACTAGGCTGAATCAAGGGATTACACCGTGCATTGGCTGAATGAACGCAAAAAGGACGCCAGCAAAGTTGAAAATACAAACACGATTCAACAAAAAAGCGTCAATAAATGAGCACCTAAAATCAGCTGTGACAGACCACATCGCACAGGAAAATCAGACTATCGACTGAAAGGGGCAAAAATCCTCGACAACGACACTGATAAACAGAAGAGATGGATACGAGAAGTAATTTGGATATGACGACAGTCGACAGGGGCCTATAAACATACCGCGACGAGAGCATTTATTCTCCGAGTCCCGTTTTTGATTCACTTCATCACAACTTTGCATCCGGGGAACGAGAAAAACTACTTTTTGGGGGGAAAGAAGTGGATCAAGCGATTACTGTGAAAGTCAGCCGACATATGAAACCGTCTAAAATGTGAGTACAAATCTTGAATTTGTTCAACATAATATCAATTTCACTGAGGCCTACATAATAAAGCTGATAAATATATTTAATGTTATTGTGGGGTTTTTCTTATTTTATTTATCCAAACCGGCCCCCAAAATGCTTTACACAATGGGGAAGGGGGGGGGGGGTTCCCAAAATGGGGTTAGGAGGGGGGTTGGGGGGGTCCAAAAAAGGACCATTAGGACACAAAAAGGTACATTGGTACACAAAAAAGGTACATTGGTACACAAAAAAGGTACATTGGTACACAAACAAGGTACATTGGTACACAAAAAGGTACATTGGTTCTCAAAAAAAGGTACATTGGTACACAAAAAAGTGTCTAAAAATATGTAACCTCTTGTCTCATGCACTCCGCGTGTGATGTGCGCCGTTTAGTGCACGTACCGCTCGCTTTGAATCGTTGTTCAGCCATTATTCACACATTAACATCAGCGCGCGTGCATTGATCCCGGGCATTGATTTGTTTAATTTCTCTCGAAACAACACATGCCCATTTATTTATTAATATATTTCAATAATGTTGATGCATGCTTGAATTTAGGAACGTACTAACCTATATAATAAAATATTAAAGAAATATATGCATTTTGCTTAAACTTCCCAGACGGATCAACCAGCACCACAAAAAAATCCGCATTCATTTAAGGTCATAACTTAAAATCTGATTACGTTATGATATATATCGTCGCTGTTTTGACATACCGGCACATCACTTTACTTCATTCTGTTGTGATGTGCCGGTATGTCAGAACAGCGACGATATAATTGATATGCAGCAATGGAAATACCCATGACTATTCCCGGGGTTGACTACGTAGGAACTACACACTTTGTGGGCTTGGAGTATTTATAACCCTAACATTTACAAAATACTGCAAGTCACGACTGGCGAATTCCCCTGGCTGAGCGATTCACTAAATGGGGTCAAAGGTCACATATGGGTCATTAGAGGTCAATCTGGGTACACCCCATGAGTCATCTCAAATCCCCTTAGACTAGTGCCACCAGTCCCCGAAGAGTCGTCCTGCGCCGTCTGAACAAAAATTACCTACAATGCATAGCGCGGACTCCTCGCAGTGGAGCGTATTGTGCGACTGGAGGATAAAGTCTAAAATCCCCTTACCCAATTGGTACCAAGTTTAGTTGAGATTGAAGTCTGACTTGTCATAATGAGAAAGAGGGCCCTACAATTTTGACAAAATGGGTCAAAGGTCATGTAGGGGTCATTACAGGAAAATCCGGGTACACCCTATGTATCATGTGAAGTCCCCATACTCAAACATTATTGTCACCAAGTTTGGTTGAGATTGAAGTTTTACTTTTCATATTATATACTTGATGAAATATTCATGCTGACAAGGTTTGAAAATTCTGGCCCCTATAGCTTGGATTTTGTGCCCCATCAAGTTTTAGCCCCTTTTAACCCCCCCCCCCCCCCAACATCTCCCAAAATTGCATATAATTGCCCATTTTTGCATAATGTTCATACTTGTAATCTTGATGTCTATTGTCAAATTATTTTTTAATCAAGTTAAAATATTGTAAGTACATAGGTTTAGTATTGTGAAGATCAAACCAAATTTCACTTAACTCCTTCTTTCTCACCAGGGGGGGGGGGGGGGGGGGGGGGGGGTCCCACTTAGCAACCCCCTCAAATATCTTGATTTTTTATGTAAAAATGGGGCTATCTGCAATCGCTTGCAGGAATTTATCCCAGCAGTGGATTAAAATAACCTGATTGCAGTCTCATAGCATGACACATTGGCTATCAAAAACTATTCAAACTTAGCTGGGGAAACGTGTCTGAATACTGAAAAACATTGTGTTTCTATATTGTTATTTTTAATATTTTCTAAAACAAGAACACATTATTAGTCGGGTATATACAGAGGGTTACCGTGCACCCCCTCTCCCCCAGAACTCCCCAAACCAACTTTTTTGACTTACTTTCATGGTTCTAAAACATATTCAGAATGTTACCAAAAATAATTTTGCTATGCTAAGGGATTATTTAAGATGGCGTCCAAAATGGTCGCCAGAACTGGTCAGATCTCATAAAATGAAATATAGCAATCAAAATGTATGGTGAAAGTAGTTTTAACAGTGGGATGTATGCATTAGACCACTACACTCTCATATCTAGAACGTTTGCTTTGTTGACATACCTAAATCCAAGATGGCCGCCAAAATGGCCGCCAAAAATGGTAAAATTTCATAAATTGGCATAATATGAACCAACATGTATGATCAGAGTATAGTTTTAACGATGAGATGTATGTGTTAGACCACTAGTAACTCATATCCAGTATTTTGCTTTGTTATCATAGTAACAAATCCGGAATGGCGCCCAAAATGGGTCCCAAAATGACCGAACCAATTTGGAATTCAGTAAAATGGGATAATATCAACCAAAATGTATCATGAAAATATAGTTTTAATGATGGGATGTATGTATTAGACCACTAGTAACTCATATCCAATATTTTTTGATTTGTTAACATACTAAAAAAATCCAAAATGGCCACCCAAAATGGGTCCCATAATAACTGAACTAATTGTCGGAATTCCATAAAATGGGATAATATAACCAACATGTATGATGAAATTATAATTTTAACATTGGGATGTATGTATGAGACCACTAGTAACTCATATCCAGTATATTTGCATTGTAATAATGTACTTTAAATCCAAGCTGTAAATGTATATAAATATAGTCTACATGAGTGTATGGTAATCCAAAATATATTGTGAGTGTATATTACATCAAATTCACCAACTAGTATGTTCTAAACTGATAAGGCCCACCTCTGTGACAATTTTGATTCTGTATCACTTTCCAAAATGGCTGCCAAAATGATTAATTTGATATTAAATGACCTAAAACAATATTGTTTTGTATTGTAAAACTATGTAATACCAATACCCCCAAATCTAATGGGACAGCATTCACTATATGTCTACGATAAAGCCTAGGGGCTGTAGATCTGATCATACATGTTGGTTCATATGCCAATTTATAGAATGTTATCATTTTTGGCAGCCATTTTAGCGGCCATCTTGGATTTAGGTGCGTTAACAAAGCAAAGTTCTGGATATGAGTGTCTAGTGGTCTAAATACATACATTCCACTATTAAAACTATACTTTCACCATACATTTTGATTGCCATAATATGACGGTCATTTTGGACGCCATCTTGAATAACCCCTTAGCGTACCAAAATAAATTTGGTAACATCCTGCATATGTTTTAGGACCGTGAAAGTAATTAAAAAAGTTGGTTTAGGGAGTCCTGTGGGGTGGGTGGGGAGCACGGTAACCCCATATCCGACTAATTTTCTTTTTCATAATATCCAATAACTGGTGTACATGATTCATGTAGACTATGATGATGCCTAACACACCATTCTTGGTCCCTCTGATATCAAGGCTGCTGTAGTTGTGCATGGTCTGCCAAAGATCAGTATACTATAAGTAGACCTAGCTGGGCCACACAAATTCAAAATATTGTTTGTGTGACATCTCATTCACCATCTTGTTATTAAAAAAATGTGGTAGCCCAAATAGTTGGCTATTGCCCCATAGTTAAAACACCTGTTATTAGAAGAAAATTAGATAAGATAAAATCAAACTAGAAAGTGATGCATTTCCCATCTATCTATCTATGAGACTAACTTTTGCCCTAGTTATTTTATTGGGATAATGATGGGAATTGTGCCTCTACTATATAGAAACACTTTGTTCTATTGCATCTTTAGGTATACACTTATATCAAGGGTGATAATTTATTTATTTATTTATTTATTTGAACATACACTTTTACAACAGTGGCACCCGTCTACCCGACGGTGCGTTCATAATATATACATACAATAATTGACAAAAACGAAAGCACATTAAAAATTATTATATAGTCATGTATACAATAGTCTCAACTCTCAATAGATTCACTTTGAGTTCATAATATTACATCTAACAGCCCACGCACGTTTAAGGTATGATTTGCAGAATTGGTCAAGGATAGCATATGCAGAACGGGCAGCTTTAGTGTGTCTGTAAGGCGTGGTGATATTAATTGGACTACCTAGCATTATATACAATTTTGAGTCCAGATTACTGATAATAAATTCCAGCCAAACATCACTAAAACCATCGTTGCATAGGTTATTTTCGAGTTTGATATATTCCTCGACCCTTATCTCATTCAGTGATTTACATGTAAATAAGAAATGTCTTAAATCTTCCATTGAATCATCATTACAAAGCATACATTTACCATCCTTATTATTTGAAGACCATTTGCGTATTCTATGTTCCAATGGAAGCGTGTTTGATCGCGCTTTGAATTTTAGACTACAACCAAAGAAATCAGTTTTGTCTAAAAGATAGTCTTCCAATTGAACGGTTTTTTTGAACTGCAAATAGTCGCTAAGAGAAGATTTTTCCCTAACAGTGTTACTCCATACATTATGACAGACAATCTTATTAATGCGCTTAAATGTGTTGACCCAGCGTGGACTTGTGGGGGCGTCATTAATAATGTATTCCATGTCGCATCTTTTAAGCGTATCTCTAATCGACGACAACCATTTGAACCTGATATGGTCCATGTCGCAGTTTAGATTCATTAGAGCGTTTAACATAAGTTTTGGCCAATGGTGCATCTCTAGATTAGAGTCGTGCAAGATACTTAATTCTGTGAACATCTTGAAGGGAGGCGATGGGGTTCCACCCCAAGTCGCCATAGAGGGCTACGCCCGGCGTGTTACGGGGTGCCTTCAAGATATATCTTGCCATTTGTAGCTGCAAATTCTCTATTTTATTGCTATCAGCCTTGCTACCACAGGTCCATACCGAGCATGCATAGTTAATAGAGGGAACCGCTAAAGATTTCCAAAGAATGTTACCATAATAAATCCTATTGAAATTATCGTGACTATCAACGATTGATTTTATATACGCGATCAACCTATTACCTTTCTTAACAACTTCATTGACATGAGTGTGATCAGACAAATTTCTTGATATGTGGACCCCTAAGTATTTATAGTGATCGCACTCGGAAATCGATATATTGCCTAGTTTCCAGAATTTAGTTTTATCTGTACGTTTGCCTACCACCAATACCTTAGATTTATCAATATTGAAGTCTAATTTCCAGGTTCGTGAGAAAGTTGATGCAATGTCTAGCATCCTTTGCAATTCGACTGCGTTATCTGCTATAAGAACTACATCATCAGCCCAAAAAAGACAACCTGTTTGCACATTACATGTACGTACCCCCACCCCTTCTTTCCTTATGAGCCTAGCTAATTCATTTATGTAAATGCAGAATAAAATTGGTGAAAGCACACATCCCTGTTTTACACCTTCTTCCACCTCAAAAAAATCTGTAATGAGATCACCAAACTTAACATTAGATTGAACATTCATATATAGACTACTAATAATGTTCCACATACTGCCCCGAATATCTAACTTCCATGCAAGTGATAACAAACCGTCCCGCCAGACCGTATCAAAGGCTTTACTGAAATCCAGGAAGGCTAAATATGTGGATTTGTTCTCAGCCAATCGCGTGGCTGCTATGCTTTTCAGGGAGAAAATATGATCCTCGCATCTGTAATTCTTCCTAAAGCCTCCCTGTATTTCCGAAAGAAATTGGTGGTCTTCAACAAAACATGAAATTGATTTAGAGATTATACGATTAAACACTTTAGAAACACATGAAGTTAATGTGATGCCCCTGTAGTTATTAAGATTACTCTTATTACCCTTTTTATGGATTGGTATAATAATACCTTTGTTCCACTCTTGTGGCGTGCTTTCAAGCTGAACAAGTCTCTGGAAAAGTTGAAGGATTGATCTGTTGAGATCATCCCCGCCATTCTTGAGGAGCTCGTTCGTGATATTATCTATTCCGGGAGACTTGTTCAGTTTAGCTTGCCCTAATGCCTCAATAACATCATCAATATTAACATTAATGTCGGATAATATCTTATCTGATTCATGTATATTCAATTGTCATAGTCCAATTGTTATAGTCCTTATAGTAGACTATCTATTATAGCACACACCACCACCCATGGATCAGTCATCCTCCCGTTTGGTATAAAATAGAAACACATTTTTTTAACCTTTAGTCAATTCCACATTTCCAGTATGATTGACACTAGGATCAATGTATTTAAAACTAATGATGTAAAAAACTGATTGACGTAGGCCATTTGTATTTGAACCTGACCTATTCTAAGCAAACTATTGAGGTAATTTATATTACTATACAATCTAGAAACACTGATTGCTTCAAAAGACCGTTACCTTTGATTTCACAAACCTTTGCTTTAATTCTCTGATGTGAGAGACTTTGGAATATAGCTATCGCTGCTTGCAGCAATGTATGGTTTAAGTAACCTTTTAAAATCAAAACAACAATATCTGATTTCAAAACACTTCAAAAATATTTTCTGTCTAGAAACAATCATTTAGATACAAATATAAATAAATTCTTAAAGTCTGTGACCTATTTGATTGAATTACATTCCTGTATTACAGCAATATCTCAAATAAATCATATATCTTCAATTGTTTTAAAATGTCTAAAATGCCTTATAGAAACACTGAATTGGGTGTATCTAGAATCCATTTCCCCAGAACAGATTTACGTTTTCTGACGAGACAAGTGATTTAGCTATTCGGCTATGAAAGAAATTTTTCAATTCACTGCTGGGATAAAATCCTATTCACATTTAAAGATTGCCCCTTTTTCGTCACAAAAAGCAATGCCTCGTAGGGGCACTTTTTTCTGTGACCCCCCTCGTAATTCAGAATGAGGTGGGTGATTTTTGGTTGAATCTACACAATACCAATGCTGTATACAATTTAAACGATTTTATATGATTTTATGGCTCAAAATGGGGCTAAAATGCCATGGGGCAGAAAATCCAAGTCAGGGGGGTCAGAATTTTTAAACTTTGTCAACCTGAATCTTTCATCAACTGTACCCAGCAAACTATATATGAGCAATATTGGACAACCTTCATGTTCCTAGATTTTGTCATATCATCCTGTTTTCTCAGGCATGTACTCTTAAAGGCAAATTATGTGATCTTTTCCAGAGAGCGCCCTCTATTCATGATTTTCTTTTAGAAAGTAGATTTTCTTGCAGATTTACATTTCTGATCATAAATCGTACATACATTCCAAGTTACAGAGCGATACGATTCCTAATTACCTCAAAATCATGGTTTTAAAGTGAATTTAGAGTGAAAATATAAACTGTCGTGTTAAGGGGGGACTTAAGGAAGTTTTTTGTTGAATTTTGATAGTGCTGTAATTATTGAACCATGACTCAAATGTATATAAAAGTATACCAAACATAATTTTGAGTTAAAAATGCCCAAATCACTTGATGATGATGTTAAGACACTAATGAAGGGACGATTTTTTTAAAAACCTAATCCAATATTTTTTGAAATTTTGACAAAAAAGTGTTAAAAAATCTATTTTTCACGTTTTTTTGTCAAAATTTTCAAAAATATTAGATTAGGTTTAAAAAATTTAAAAAATCGTCCCTTCATTAGTGTCTTAACATCATAATAAAGTGATTTGGCCATTTTTCACTCAAAATTATTTTTGTTAGCTTTGTGAATTTTGTGGTTTTCTCCAAAAATCTACTTTTTTGGTCAAAATTGACGCCAAATTTGAATTCTCTGATCCATTTTCTTTCCAAAAATGTATACTTTTATATGCATTTGATTAATAGTTCAATACAAATCAATTCAAAAACTTCCTTCCTTGTTGAGGGCGTTCCCTGGAAAGATCACATAATATACCTTTAAGTTCACGAGCATTTTTATTAACCCTAACCCCGGTTTAGGATTTTTGACCGGGATCACAATTTTCGAGGAAAAAACACCAACTAAATCTCCGGGAACCTGCCGGGATTCGATCCGGGGACCCTCCGTTCTCAAGCCCCACCTTCCAACCACTAAGCCACGGCACTCAGCTACACATTCGTGCAGTATACTGCACTCATTATATAGGCTCGGTTGACTACGTCATCGAAAACCGACGGCGCAGGCGTTTGGAGAGGGACTTTGGATTAGCATTTTTTAGCACTCAGGGGGGGGGGGGGGGGGGGGGCGGTAGGGTTAATAGAACACACAACAACAAAAAATGTTACCATAACCCTAACCCCGGTTTAGGATTTTTGACCGGGATCACAATTTTCGAGGAAAAAACACCAACTAAATCTCCGGGAACCTGCCGGGATTCGATCCGGGGACCCTCCGTTCTCAAGCCCCACCTTCCAACCACTAAGCCACGGCCCTCAGCTACACATTCGTGCAGTATACTGCACTCATTATATAGGCTCGGTTGACTACGTCATCGAAAACCGACGGCGCATGCGTTTGGAGAGGGACTTTGGATTAGCATTTTTTAGCACTCAGGGGGGGGGGGGGGGGTAGGGTTAATAGAACAACAACAACAACAACAAAAAATGTTACCATAACCCTAACCCCGGTTTAGGATTTTTGACCGGGATCACAATTTTCGAGGAAAAAACATCAACTAAATCTCCGGGAACCTGCCGGGATTCGATCCGGGGACCCTCCGTTCTCAAGCCCCACCTTCCAACCACTAAGCCACGGCCCTCAGCTACACATTCGTGCACATTCGTGCAGTATACTGCACTCATTATATAGGCTCGGTTGACTACGTCATCGAAAACCGACGGCGCATGCGTTTGGAGAGGGACTTTGGATTAGCATTTTTAGCACTCAGGGGGGTTAGGGTTAATATATTTCATTAAAGCTATTTTACAAATACCAAACCTTGTTGTTTTACTTTTTTATTAAATATACGTATGACTCAATATGACCGACTAAGTGATGCTCGACTGGCACGCCATACATAATAGTTTGCGGATTTATAATAAATTGCACGTAGCCTTTTGTTTTGTGTCTTTAAAAGTGTTTTAGGTTATACAGTGCTAAAAATAAGATATAAGCAAAGCATATAACATGTATAATGAACGTGTGCACATTTTGTATTGGTAGTTTTTCTTGGTAATTACCTTGAATGGATTACTACGATTAAAACAAGGAACTAAATGTTCTAGGCGTATAACAATTACACAATGGGAATCATAGATAAAGCTTCAACAGCAGGCTTTCAAAGTATGACTTCAAACATCATGAAATATATTTCCATCACTGTCTTCAGTAGATAGCAACCTGATACAACCTTCGTAGATAGCAACCTGTCATTAGGTTTGAAGGATTAGCATATTCATGAAGGAGTCCTTATACAGATTAACAAAGACCACTGCTGTGGTGCTTTTCTAGGAGGAACTTAAATAAATACGACCAGTATACTTTAAAACAATATGAAAGAAAAAGGCTGCTATGTAATGGCAATGAGGGTCTTCAATTTGGAGGGGGCATGCCTGTGATCCGGGGAGCATAACCGACTAATTTGTATTAATATATACAGCGTTTGTCATTTCATTTATTCAAATTAAGGGCCTATCAAATTAAGGGCCTATCAAATGAAGACCTCCAAGAAAAAAGGATTATAATATGGTCAACTCTCATGAAAATAGTGCAAATGAGATTTCAGAAGTTGAAGAAAAAAATTGTCTCCAATTTTATTTATTACGCTATTTTCTAATAGTAGACATGTACTGGATACTAGATTTAAAATTTTGTGAACAACACTCATTGCATTTTTGTACAATATAACGTTGAATTCAAATTATAATATCACTTTTTTGCAGATTTTGTTCCATGTTTATTACGTTATCTACTGCCTATCAGCTCTAAATCAAAGCGAGTTTACAAACTGTGATGCCCAAAACACAAAATTGTAGTTACGAAAGCACACTTCTATCAATTACAGCGAACAAAATGCAATTTAATTTTGTAAATTGCAAGTATTATGAAATGTTTTTGGTCTTCACATTACTGTATGAACCTCAGCATGCACTGTTTTCCAAAATGAATATCTGTGTGCAAAGTATAAAATATATATTTAATCGTATCTTTTTCCAATCGTTATAATGTGTTTTTAAAAGTTAGCTCAGAAACATTAACATTATGCTTTACTAATAACGCTGGCATTGGTACTATGACTTTATGGGGTGGGTAACGTAATAAACATATACAAACACATGTAAACAAATATATTCAACATCGACCAAGGCAGTTTATTTTGTACACAAACACATCTTGTCCCCATACATTAAAGCCCATTTGACAATATAAAGCAGTAAAAAGCAGTATACACACTTATAAATTACACAAGAATGCAATTTCAACGACGAGGATGGATAACGTAATAAACATAGTCGCAAAACTGTTTAGTGCATAATTTGTAAACGCTTAGTTTTACATCACAACACATTTATTTTATATTCAATCATCTTTTACCAACAGAAAAACGAACAAAACGTCATAATGCTTACCATAATAATCTCACCTAACTTGTTTTAAATGACACAAGCACATATTCTATACCTCAAATTCTAAACATCCACAATGATAATATACAGAACTTTAGTACTATCAAGTGAAATATAAGTTTATATGTATTAAGCACCATCAGTGTATTCAGCAATACCTAGTAAATGGTATTTTAGTAAATATAGTGAATAACGTAATAAACATGGTCACTAAATCGACAGATGTAACATGGCACTTTACAGGTATGTTGTTAGACTATGACATTATTACCTTTATGTAAATTATAATAGCACTAAATATTGAATAGCCTTTTATGTCTTCAAATTAATAAGATATTGATTTGTTTTATTTTAAATGATGGTAGTAGATTTGTAATAAGACTGTACTCTGATGACCTTTTTTGTCTCCACTATTGCATTTGGTTCTGCCGGTATCGCCATTGGTATTTTTGCACTGTGTCGCCCATATTCCTGTATAATAATGATAACAAAAACAAAACAAAGTTGATGACTAATATTGCAGCTGTTTGAGCTAGGTATACCGTATTTATTCACACACTTATACTAATTGGTTTATTACGTTATCCAATAGCCATAGAACTAGGCATCATTGAAGCATGCAAACAAATGAGATTGTGTCAGTATGTGAGACAATATAATGTACACTAAGTTAACATTCATAAACATATAATAAATGTTGAATCACTGTGAACAGGGTGCAATTATATTTATCAAATGATGAAAAATGTATTACGTTATCCATTATAAGGTGGTTTCAGTCCTGACAAAGAATATTCCACATATTAAAATTATAACATTGGATACAATGTTTGATACTCTAGTACATCAATCATGAAAGTTACTGAATTGACGCCAACATTGACATTAGAATAGACAATGAGGTTGGTTACGTTATCCTGTTTATTACGTTATTGGCGATAGCAACAGTGCCTAATGCTAGTTTAAAACATATATGCAAAGCAATCAATGTAGACGTTAGCGATACCTACTACATTTCTTCACATTATAAACCCCATTCTGATATCATAGGTCCATTTTCAATGTTCTTAAGAGATCTAAATGACTTCAACTTCGATTCAGCTTAATTTTTATATTACTTACAACAACAAAAAGAAGGAATTCAAACCATTCGTCGTGTTTTTTCGCACTCTACTTTCAACGAGTATTCAATTCAAACCATTCGTCGTGTTTTTTTCGCACTCTACTTTCAACGAGTATTCTACGGAGCTCCTAAAGTGACATGTAAAAAATATAAATACTTATAACTTCAAGATAATAATTATAACTTCGATATAATAATTGGTAATTTCGAGAAAACATATAAAAAAACACAGAAAATAACTCAAACTTTGAAATAATATTTCTAAAGTCTTAAATATTATCTCGGCATTTTGAGATGATAATTTAAAATTTTGAGATAATATCTCAAAGTACCGAGATAATAACTCAATATTCAAGAAAATATATTAAACTTTGATAAAGTAAATCCAACCGCGAGATATCATATTGAACTTCGCAATAATAACTCGAACTTGTAGGAAACATTTCAAACTTTATAATATCATCTCAAACTCTGAGAAAATATCTCGAACTTCGAGAAAATAATTCAGATTTTGAGATAATTTCTCGAACTTTGAGTTAATAACTCAGACTTTGAGATATTTTCTCCAAATTGTGAGAAAATATCTCAAACTTTGAGTTAATAACTCAGACTTTGAGATAATTTCTCAAAACACTGAAAAATATCTAGAACTTTGACTTAATAACTCAGACTTTGAGATAATTTCTCAAATTCTGAGAAAATATCTCAAAATTCGAGAAAGTAACTCAGACTTTGAGATAATTTCTCAAAACACTGAGAAAATATCTCGAACTTTGAGTTAATAACTCAGACTTTGAAATAATTTACCTAAATTCTGAGAAAATATCTAGAACTTTGACTTAATAACTCAGACTTTGAGATATTTTCTCATAACACTGAGAAAATATCTAGAACTTTGACCTAATAACTCAGACTTTGAGATAATTTCTCAAATTCTGAGAAAATATCTTAAAATTCGAGAAAGTAACTCAGACTTTTAGATAATTTCTCAAATTCTGAGAAAATATCTCAAAATTCGAGAAAGTAACTCAGACTTTGAGATAATTTCTCAAAACACTGAGAAAATATCTCGAACTTTGAGTTAATAACTCAGACTTTGAAATAATTTACCTAAATTCGGAGAAAATATCTAGAACTTTGACTTAATAACTCAGACTTTGAGATAATTTCTCATAACACTGAGAAAATATCTAGAACTTTGACTTAATAACTCAGACTTTGAGATAATTTCTCAAATTCTGAGAAAATATTCAATAACTCAATATTCAAGAAAATGTATTAAACTTTGAGAAAGTAAATCCAACCGCGAGATATCATATTGAACTTCGCAATAATAACTCGAACTTGTAGGAAACATTTCAAACTTTATAATATCATCTCAAACTCTGAGAAAATATCTCGAACTTCGAGAAAATAATTCAGATTTTGAGATAATTTCTCGAACTTTGAGTTAATAACTCAGACTTTGAGATATTTTCTCAAAATTGTGAGAAAATATCTCAAACTTTGAGTTAATAACTCAGACTTTGAGATAATTTCTCATAACACTGAAAAATATCTAGAACTTTGACTTTTAAATAACCCAGACTTTGAGATAATTTCTCAAATTCTAAGAAAATATCTTAAAATGCGAAAAAGTAACTCAGACTTTAAGATAATTTCTCAAATTCTGAGAAAATATCTCAAAATTCGAAAAAGTAACTCAGACTTTAAGATAATTTCTCAAATTCTGAGAAAATATCTCAAAATTCGAGAAAGTAACTCAGACTTTGAGATAATTTCTCAAAACACTGAGAAAATATCTCGAACTTTGAGTTAATAACTCAGACTTTGAAATAATTTACCTAAATTCTGAGAAAATATCTAGAACTTTGACTTAATAACTCAGACTTTGAGATAATTTCTCATAACACTGAGAAAATATCTAGAACTTTGACTTAATAACTCAGACTTTGAGATAATTTCTCAAATTCTGAGAAAATATCTTAAAATTCGAGAAAGTAACTCAGACTTTGAGATAATTTCTCAAATTCTGAGAAAATATCTCAAAATTCGAGAAAGTAACTCAGACTTTGAGATAACTTCTCAAAACACTGAGAAAATATCTCGAACTTTGAGTTACTAACTCAGACTTTGAAATAATTTATCTAAATTCTGAGAAAATATCTAGAACTTTGACTTAATAACTCAGACTTTGAGATAATTTCTCATAACACTGAGAAAATATCTAGAACTTTGAGAAAATAATTCAGACTTCGAGATTATTTTCTCATAACTCTGAGAAAATAGCTCCAATTTCGAAAAAACAATTCTGACTTTGAGATAATTTCTCAAAATTCGGAGAAAATTTCTCAAACTTTGAGTTACTAACTCAGACTTTGAAATATTATCTCAAAGTTTGATTTATTTTCTCGTACTTCGAAATATCATCTCGAAGTGTGATTTATTTTCTCGCACTTGGAGATAATTTTGTTAACTTTGAGATAATGAAGGCTGACATCCTTCAAGTATCATTAATGTTTGGTTTTGTAAGGTTATGTCAGCCCTAAAGCTTTGCTGTTTGTAGCATGTTGCACGTGGAACCAAGGAGGAACTCGCAGTACAGTACGTGCGATGCGAAGGTGTGACATTTATTTATTTATTTATTTCAATAGGCTGAAGAGCCAGGACAAACCCAATAGTGAACAAGCACTAAATTAAAGGGATGCCCGAAGAATAAGCTGTACAGACACAGACCGGGATGATCCCCTACTCTTTACGAAGGAGTCTGTGACCTTTTAACGTGCTCTGGGATAGCTCTTCCGATACACGGGACCAACATTTCTACGTGACTTCCGAACCACGGTGCGCCTATGTACATGCCTACTTCAGTCTAGGGCGAGGTGGCGCAGTCGGTTAGAGCGTCGTTACACTGCTGTGCACTGTAGTTCTGTTGGTGGATCGTTTGAGCGTGAGTTCAATACGATACACCAACACAGCCTCGTCTCCATGCCTCCTTCAGATCGTACAGACTGAAGTAGGCATGTACATAGGCGCACCGTGGTTCGGAAGTCACGTAGAAATGTTGGTCCCGTGTATCGGAAGAGCTATCCCCGAGCACGTTAAAAGGTCACAGACTCCTTCGTAAAGAGTAGGGGATCATCCCGGTCTGTGTCTGTACAGCTTATTCTTCGGGCATCCCTTTAATTTAGTGCTTGTTCACTATTGGGTTTGTCCTGGCTCTTCAGCCTATTGAAATAAATAAAGTTGGGGCATATTATGTGACATCCAAGTGAAATTTTCAAAATGGATATTTTCCAACTCTTTCTTCTTTTTTAGGTTCTACATTTACCAAAGTCCAATGTAGAACCTTTTTTTTAATGTAACATTTGGTGTAAAATAACCGCACATGTTCAACAGTTGGATGACATTTCCAAAAATCCTGATGCTACATGGACACCATTTCCCATTTCCATATCATTTTCTAATAAATTAGCTTAAGATGTGGGCCAAGTTTCTATACCTCAATTAACTACTTGGAACCACAAATACATGAAAAGAAACCAGATTTGTCTAGGTTGAACAAAGGATAGAGCAAAGGATAGAGAACTTAAATGATTTACAATTATTTGTTTTATTTATAGTAAATAAAACTAAAATAAGGGAATGTTTATTGTGAATTCAGTGAAAATGCTAATGGAAATGGTGTCCATGTAGCATTGTGTATTAATATATTTCATTAGATATACATCTCTCATAATATGCCTTTTTTTCTGTAAAGTGTAGTAAAATGTAGGCAATGTTTTGAATGTTTTGGGTGATGGATAATTTCGAATGGGGTAATTGTTTTAGTCTAATTAGGCAACTTTTATGAAATGCTACATGGACATGGTATCCATGTAGCATCGTATTGGTAAGCTATATTATTAGCATTAAAAGAGCAAAAACTAATTCATTATTAACTTCAAAGTTTATTAATGATGTGATTCTACAAAAAAATTACAATTTCAACGAACTATAACGATACCCAATGCAAAATATTGCCCATGCTATGCCCGATGCTACATGGACGCCAAATTATTATGGCGTCCGTGACTCAAAATTAATATCATAACATGAAAAGAAATTCTGATTCAGTGTTTCCCTTTCAATAAAAATGCATTAATAAATACAGACGTACAAGCAAAATTAAGAAATAATTACAATCGCACTTACCATTCACAAAACTATCCAATGTTTACATTTTGATGCTACATAAAAGTCCCGATGCTACAAAGGGACACCAGCGACTGAAACCTTAATAAAACTAGCCCACATGTGGCAAATTCCAAACAAACCTGATAGCTATGATTGACCTCTATCCTTACAAAAAGAAATATGGAATGTATTATTTATCTCCAGGGGGGATTCCCACAAATTGCATAGGATGTTTATCACGATGCTACATTTTATGGTTAGGACACCATGCACACGGCACGGTATACTTTTTCATGAATATAT
>CM069446.1:58528601-58588789 GCA_035610835.1 Ophiura sarsii | reverse complement strand
CCGTAAAAAATATTGTTTTGCCTTGACGGAAAAAAGCGTATACATGATGAGACTAATTGTAATGTATACAGTGAAGTGTTTTGCCAATGTTGTTTACGGTTACTAAATTTGCGTCCCGAAGTTATGCCGTGTTTGAAAAATATATAGAAATAATTAAAACATTCAATAGGGGAATTGAAACGGGAATTAAAACGCGGCACAGAAAATTACCTTCATAATAATTCATTCAAAAGACAATTTTACTGCAATGAGGATGTTCAGTGATTGCAGTAGGCCTATATTATACTAAAAGGTATACAGCGAATGAACGTGTGCGATGGGCCGTGTGATTTCGTAGTAGTACGTTGGTGTTCGGAAAGTGTAAGCCACTGATTGATCTAGCATCAATAAACGCGTTGATAAACATTTTAATTAATATATTTTGAGGCGGGAGGGGAGATTTTATATGCTAGGCGGGAGAAAGATTGTCTAAGCGCAAGCTGGGGGAATTCCCGCCTAATGCGGGAGAGTTGACATCCCTGATATTACCCATTTGGATTTCAGAAGAACAATAGAATCCACGGAACAACACTGTATCAAGTAACCGATCGTAGTGTTCAAGTCCACGTCCACAAAGCGCGAGCGTTTTGTAAGTGGTATTTCTCGCGATTTGGTGATATACCACATTGTGACCACGCCCTGTTCGTGAATTTCAAATAGGCCTATAGTTACTAATACTGTCTTACCTGTCCGTAAGTCAACGAGTTTGTCCATTACCATGACTGATTACCAAATAGCAATTATATGAGGTTTAGAGGTCTGCTGTCTGTCTGTCTATGCCAGGATCCATCCGTGGTCACTCATGCAAGTGTCATTGTAGTGTCACTGCACTATGCCTATACGTACATGTATTTATTATACATTTAGCAGTCAATTAAGTGGCAATTTGCCACAATTTTTTAGTGGCAAAATGCTATGAATAAATTATAATTATTTTGTTTGAGTGCCCTATCTAAAACGTTTCCTAGGAGGTGACTTTATATAGCAAGTGCAATAAACAGTGATCATAATGTTGATGATATTGTAATATAATAGTTTATGATACCCTTCCTTATGCCATGGGGCCCCGCTTATGGTTATGGTTGGTTAGGGTTTATGGTAAGGGTTAGAGTTTGATTTTTATTAATATCATTTTTTTTTCTTCTAAAAATATTCATACAGACGATTTTTAATGTAAATCATCATTAGATATACACTGGCACTCATAAGTATTACCGCAGTGAATATATCCTAGAAATTCCATCTTCTATGAACAAACCATTGATGATTTTCACTAGTAATGACATTCTATGTCTGCATTATATAGTTCTTCTTCATAAATTCATGTTTGTTGTATGTTATGTTCATCAGATTTTCGACAAAACCCTATACATTGAGACAAGTCTAAAGCTACACAGTGAAATCCCATAGACATTTGACTCATTATATATTCATGAGCTCATTATCGCCGTGTAACGCCATGGGATATCCTTACTTGCGAAAATCATCTCCAACAAATCATTAGTTTTACATTATTTTATAAAATCTCAGCACGTATAGTTATTATGCCAGGGACTTCCAATACTCATTAATACCTAGAACTCGGCTCATGTTTTGAAAAGGTTACTGGAATCTTCCAGAAAAGCTAATATTTCGAGACATAACTTGATTAAAGTTTTGGTTGTAGAAGGATAACTGTCGCGTACTTAAAAAACTTGCAGCAGCAATACATTATTTTGAATTGACTTGTTCAACTCTTTTGTTAGACTTGAATCGATCACCCTTTTAGTGCATTTTTTTATGAATGGGGGTTGACTGTTATAATGTGAAAGATAGAGATATCGCTCAATTAAACACATCTGAAAATAAGTACGCGTTCGTCTAGTACGGTGGTGTTTACATGTAATCTGTTGGGCTATGTTGCTTCACATAAATATGGCACAACTGAGAGACCGACTGACTGACTAAAAATGTTACGATGACTGTCTTGCATGAATGCAAATCATTGTCGCGGTAATTTTAAAACCGGCTACATGTAGGCCTGTGTGCTGCCTCTCGTAAAATACAGACAATCTGCGTGGTTCTCTGTCGCATTTTCGAACACTGATTTTCAAACCAAAATATTTAAATTGTCTTTTAAATGTCAGGATTTTCTTGAAAATTCAAATTACCTCCTCATCAAATTACCATGTTTTAGGCATTTATAAGTACTGGGCATCCTTTATAGGATATTGCATTTGTGAATTTAGCAATTATAGTCTATCCATCTGAGAGCGATCTTTGGTGCTCGGATGGGCAGGGGAGATGAGTAAAAATAAGATGTGCTGTCTTCTGGCGTATATTTGCTAGTTGTCGAAGGATCCCATTTTATTCCAACCTCTGGTCGAACCTCATCTATAATGTGAATTGAAACAACTAAGCTGCCTTATGCAAACACACACAACACTGTTCCAATGCATATTATTCTCATGATCTCATCACACACATGCACATAGCAGCTATGTCTAGTACCATTCAAAGAGAGACAAATATCGAACCATTTGCGTATTATCTGAAATCAAAAGGCTTTGAAATCGTCACCTGTGATTTCGGCCTATGAATATAATCACAAAGCTGAAAAAAATCGAAAGAAATGGACTTTGAACATTTACCATAATCGTCACCTGTGATTTCGGCATATGAATAGAATCACAAAGCTGAAAAAGATCGAAAGAGATGGACTTTTAACATTTAGCATATTGTAGGAGGCCACATTTAATTTTTATTTGCTGTCTTATAATATTTCCAACAGTAAATAATGTCTGTTTTCACTCGGATTGGCCGGGCCTATAGTAAGATAAAATGGTTGTATGTCCGAATCAATCACATTTCCTTGATAAGTATAGAAAGAAACAAATACGCTTGAAACAATGATATGGTATCAATATTGAAAGGTATGATTTTCATATTCAAACAAATATTATACAATTTGAACGTTGACAAACTAAATAAAGGTTATTTTCTGACTTATAAAATGAAAGATTGTCTTCATCGGGGTCTATCACTCTACATGTACCTGTTCGTAGAGGCCTGTAGTAACAGTAGGTGGGTAACATAATTATCTTTTATTATGGCCGTTTTTCACTCTACTGATTCCATCGATATTTTCGTCAGAAAATAGCCTCCTCTCCCAGTCAATGGAACGGCTGGGTCACGTGGTTGGAAGATCGGTCTCAGATGGATAGACTATTTTTTATAATTGTTAAAGCAGAAAAGCACTGACTTTTTACAAAGAAGGTATAGGTAAGAGAGGATTTTCCCATAGCGTTACAATGGCGATAATGAGCTCATGAATATATAATGAGGCAAATGTCTATGGGATTTCACTGTGTAGCTTTAGACTGGTCTCAATTTATAGGGTTTAGTCGAAAATCTGATGAACACAACATACAACAAACATGAATTTATGAAGAACAACTATGTAATGCAGACATACACTGTTGTTACTAGTGAAAATAATCAATAGTTTGTTCATAGATGATGTATGTTGCAAAGTGCTTGAGCACATCATTCATTCAAATGTTATGAATCATTTTGATACACATTCAGTCCTTACAGATAAACAACATGGTTTTAGGTCAAATCACTCAACTGAATCCCAACTCATTCTCACTGTCCAGGACCTTGCTAATTCATTAAACCACAAAAATCAGGTTGACTTAATCATCATGGATTTTAGTAAAGCGTTTGATGTTGTCGCCCATAATAGACTTCTTCAGAAACTCAAACGCTATGGCATCCAAAACAAAACCCATGCTTGGATCAGCAGCTTCCTCAAGCACCGTGTCCAGCGTATCGTTGTCGGTGGTGAGCACTCGACCTGGGCCGAGGTTGATTCGGGCGTACCGCAAGGCACTGTGCTTGGGCCGCTGTTGTTCCTAGCATATATTAATGATCTGCCTAACAATATCAACTCGAGTGTCAGATTATTTGCTGATGATTGTGTGCTTTATAGAGAAATCAACAATGAATTTGATCACAGGTCCCTTCAGGACGATCTTGACACACTGGTAGTTTGGCAAAATACATGGCAAATGAGTTTTAACCCGAAAAAATGTCATACTATGAGACTCACACGTTCAAAAAACCCAAAGCTGTATGAATACAAGTTGGGTGACTCAATCTTGCAAGAGACCAAAAGTCATGCTTATCTGGGTGTCACCTTAACCAATGACCTGACATGGAATAATCACATCATACAAGTCGCATCAACAGCAAATAGAACACTTGCATTTGTTATGAGGAATCTCCACCAATGCCCTCAGGACATCAAAGTATCGGCATATAAGACCTTAGTCCGACCACTTATTGAATATTCCTCGAGTGTGTGGGAACCTCATACAAAAGTCCTCACCAACAAGCTGGAAGCTATCCAACGTAGAGCGGCAAGATTTTGAATGAATGATTTTAAATCAAGATCTCCTGGATCCGTCACCAACATGTTAAGGAAACTGCAGTGGGAATCACTCACAGATAGATGCCAAACCAGGAGACTGGTCATCCTTCATAAAGCGATCCACGGTCACCTATCCATCCCAATTGGTAACCTCACCCAGCCAGCATCACGTACCTCACGGCACACGAACTCTCAAGCCTTCAAAACAATCGCCGCATCGAAAGACTGTTATAAGTTTCTCTTTTCTTCCAAAGACCATCAGAGACTGGAACAGTCTCCCGGACTCAATTGTCACACTAACCGACAGTGAACAATTCAAAAAAGCAACCAAAGTTTACCTCGCAACTAAACAAGACTAATCAACCAACCCAAGTAGAATCTGCATACACAACAACCCTGACCGCTTGGTTCCAGTGGAACGTTGGCCAGTACTACAAAAGAAGAAGATGGAATTTCTAGGGTATGTTCACTGCGGTAATACTTATGAGTGCCAGTGTAGGTAGGATAGGTTTATGGGTTTGATGCAGTTATAAACCCGTCATTGTATGTGGGTCATGTGTCGGGGCAAGTTCACCATTGTTGACACCTGTCTTTATCCTACTCATTTCTTTACATATACAGTGAGGCAGGGTACTGAATGTGGTCGTATGTAGCCAAGATATATCAATATTTCATGTAAAGTCAAAGTCAATTCAATCTTTAAAATTGACGTCTCTAAAATAGGCAATTTCAAATGTAATAGGGCGAACACTCCTCACTCCAGAGTATAAAATGGATATGGGTGTATAAGGCTAGTATTCGAACCCATGGGCATTGGGGGAGTGAGAACTACTAAAGAGGGGAAAGAGGGTCAGTCACTCAGTGGGTGAGATGTAGACTGATTCCTTCTGTTTGCTATGGCGCACGGTACGGACGCGATGCAGTGCAAAAGATAATGAGGCCGATGGTGCAGGGGGCGACGGAACAAGTCTAGGGTGAGAGGTAAACAAAATCTCTTCTGAAGAAATCAGAGATGATTCAAATGACAACAATGACGGGTGAGAGATTGTCAAAATAGCCCACAAAGTGGGTCTTTAGGTGACAAAATAGCCCACAAAGTGGGTCTTTAGGTGACAAATAGCCCACAAAGTGGGTCTTTAGGTGACAAAATAGCCCACAAAGTGGGTCTTTAGGTGACAAATAGCCCACAAAGTGGGTCTTTAGGTGACAAATAGCCCACAAAAAGTGGGTCTTTAGGTGACAAATAGCCCACAAAGTGGGTCTTTAGGTGACAAATAGCCCACAAAGTGGGTCTTTAGGTGACAAATAGCCCACAAAGTGGGTCTTTAGGTGACAAATAGCCCACAAAGTGGGTCTTTAGGTGACAAATAGCCCACAAAGTGGGTCTTTAGGTGACAAATAGCCCACAAAGTGGGTCTTTAGGTGACAAATAGCCCACAAAGTGGGTCTTTAGGTGACAAATAGCCCACAAAAAGTGGGTCTAGGTGACAAATAGCCCACAAAGTGTTTTACCTAATTTCATACTGACACGACCTGAGTGATAATCAAACGGTCCCCGAACGATGCCCAGGCGCTGTTGAAGTCAGAAATATCATCGTTCCCTACAGTCCGAGCGTTCCCACATCGAATTTCACCTAGAATATTCGTCACACGAACCTATGTCCGCCATCGTCTGAATATCAAAAAGGCCCTCTGGAGAGTCAAGGGGACAACATTTTTTTCTACGCATGCGTCCGATCGCTTTGGATTTGTCTACAAAAATTTTGGACAAATGCCTAATGAGTATGTGCTGCATGGCAAGTGACACAACTTCTTGTAATGCGCTAATCAACCGTAGATCTAACACCCGGGCTCCGGCCAGTTTGGGGGTGGAAAAGCCCAATCAGGAAAAGTTCACGGAAAAGATTCAGACGTTGACGGGATATGCAAAGTGGGTATATCCAGTGACAGTTGTATATCCCTTGGTATATAATATTTAATTTTGACTAAAGCAGCCGACAATGCATTGCCATTGATGATAACATCCAGAAGTGGTTTGATGTGATAATAACTAGCTTGCCGCCATGAGGATCGAGCCGTGTAGCGAGGGGCCACGCCGAACTATGATCGAGAGTGACTAACGCCGCCGCAATGCGGACCCGACTGGCGCGCGGCGGGCCGGCACATCCAACATGCGCGAATCCTGGCGTAGCCAGCTTTAAACAGGGCCATAGGGAGGGGGAGGGGTGGACTTATCAGACAGTAAAAAGTCCGAGTTGTATACCGACGAAAGGCATGATGTACAGTCAATAAAACTATACGGTAGTGCCCACATGTTGTGGCGAATATAAGGCCTACACTTACTTGCAACAGAGTGACGGTGGAATCCGGGGGCCGACTATACGACCATAACTTTGCGCCGTGCATGCTATAACCATAATGATTGGAAGCGTAGCAGTATCAAGTATTATGAGAAAATGTGTACATATCTCCTGAGATTCTGGAGATTCGAAGTCTACCATCGGACCGGGCTTTCAGTTGACTCACGCATAGGAGCATCGTCGAAGCGAGAATGTCCCCTGTAACCTTTTTCAAGATCTTTGGCACTGAAATTAAAATTTTGGTTCATTATAGAGGGAATCCACTTTACTCATACGTGCCCGTAATCACCCTTCAAAGGTACAAGACTTGATCGCGTCTATCAATAGTTGTCTGATTGCCTTTCCACATATATTTCGACATGAATATTGCGTCTCCCAATTCGTTTATTAAAGGTGCATGTCAATCTAGTGATAGTTATATATCAAATGAAAGCTTGTGACTTCTAGATTCCAAATTATGTGTTTTTAATTTTTTATAAACTTCTAGTAAGCCTCTATGCCTTTTCAAAGTTTTCATCGACTCCCCTCTCTAAAAAAAGATTGAGTGACCTTGCAAATCCACAGGGTGGTGATGACATCATCTCCTGTACACCACCTTACACTACCAGCACAGACAGCCCCATGCACTTGCACACACTGCATGAAGTGTCAATACATTACAATGTACTGGTATAACATGCATGGAACCCCACATAGCATAACATTTATATAATTCTACGATTTAATCATGGAATTATTTGTATTATATAAATTCTACCTGTATTTTAACATATTTTAAATAATCGTGTATAATATAGGCAATTCAATATGGGAAAAAATCACTATGGTCATTGTGGATAATACTAGGCGAGGAACAAAATACAGTTTTTGAATAGATGTATTATACTATTAGTGTTTGTGAAAATCCTGTTTGAAGTTGTGTGATATTTGGCTTCGAAATTTGGGAAATTAGGATTATAACATTAAATAAATCCTAAAAAGCAAAAGGCTTATACTTTCTAATTTTTTTATACACAGGTTTGGGGCAAGTCACTTTATATCAAAGGCAATTTTCACCAAGGGATATGGTATTTCCAAGAGAACATTTCCTATTTTGGTCTGATGTAGATGTAATTCCATTACCGAAAAGTAAATAAAGTTTTTCTACTGGACTTGTTCTTGCTGAATTATAATGTCATTGTAAATTCTCATCCTTCCCCAATCTACTAAGATTCTCAAACATCAACTTCAGCAATATCTATACTTGTTCTTATCAAAACAGTGGTAACGGAATTACATTTGGTAACAGAATTACATTAAGTTCACAATTACAACTTTAGCTTTCTGAAGATATAAAGAAACTATCTAGTAATATCTCTTTACTTATTGTTAAACAATCAATCACAGAATATGTTTAGTAGGTTATTATTTACTTAAGTCCAATTTTAAACACATTGGTCCAATAGTTTGATATATTGGGTGTTTTATAGTATGTTTTTCCTCCATTTTCTGGTTTTTAAAACAAACACAAATCATCTTTGTGAGCTTAGTTTGCATACAGGGATTTCCATTTTAGTTTATAATAGTGGAAGACTTGGAAGTCATGCTGAATGTTAACACACTCATTCAGATAACATGGATAATATATTCAAACAATATACAATGATCTGGTAAATTTATTCACAATTTCGTAATTCCGGGTTTCATTAACAATGAAATTGTTTGCATAATGATTATGTTATAAAATTGAATCCTACATTAAGAGTATTTTTAATTCAAACATCACACACTTGTACGGTATTCCATACTTTCACTATGCATTATATCATGGGTTTGTTCACATTTGTTATCAGTGGTGTGTACAGTGTGTGTGTGTACAGGAGCTGATGTCATCAGCTTGTGCTGTAATATGATCTGGTGAATTTGTTAGATATGAAGGAGGCCCTCTGGAGGTTAAAAGATTGGTGATTTTGATTCTTTTTACTGATTTTCTGGCACACAGGTTTTCGGGGGAAAATCAGAAAAATATATTTTGAAATCTAGAGATCACCAGCTTTCCATTGATATATAATGATCCATAGAATAACAGCCACCTTTAAAGCTAGCTACATTTGGTATAAGGACTAACTTTCTTGAAATAAAGTTGTACCAAAGATTTTCTAGAAATTCATCGGTTGTACAGGTTTAAAAAAATGGTAATCATGGTAGATTTAACATTGGTATAAACGGTCTCCTTTCTCATTGTACGATTGGCTATGGCCTGTTTTGGAAATGTGTTTGCTTTGTGTATCCAAATAGCTTACAGTTGTATATTAGCCTAGCTATAACAAGCTATAAAAATGACATCTCTGAATGTATTTTAAACAAAGTGTGCAAAGGAGAAATGGTTGGGCACACTGGTATGCTATCATTATCAAAGTGAACTCAACTTCAATCACTTATTTATCGAGCAATAGTATATTGTTTTACGCATTTTAATTTGTTTAGATTATAAAGTTAAATAAATCCAGAGATAAATGATAGATAGAAAAATAGATTAAAAAAGAATAGAAAAAACTATATAAAAGCATTGGCGGCCTTTATAAATTATAAAAATTGACATAAAAATGATGTTACATACATCCACAATCAAGTTTTTTTTATTTTTTAAAAAAACAAAAAAATAGAAAACAACAACGAATACACGGAGATTCGAACCCGTGATTGCCGATTGCAAACGATACGGCCAACGTGTGCACGCCACAGAGATCGACGAGTGTAATTGTGTCAGTTTTATTATTTAACCATTGATTCTTTTATTTATAACGAACGGATTTTTATCGTGCCATTTTTGACATTTTAAACCATATTTATATGTTACTCTCGCACAAAATGTGTTTGTAATGTGATTATACTCCTTATTTTGGAAAGAATGGTAAAGGCGTTGACATTTCGAACACAATAAATGGCATCTTGTATACTGTTTATACGGTCGCTCGACTGAACGTTGTGTGACCTGTTGCATTGCATTATTCATGTTACGATTAACTCTCATGAAAATAGTGCAAATGAGATTTCAGAAGTTGAAGAAAAAAATTGTCTCCAATTTTATTTATTACACTATTTTTTAATAGTAGACATGTACTGGATACTAGATTTAAAATTTTGTGAACAACACTCATTGCATTTTTGTACAATATAACGTTGAATTTATATTATAATATCACTTGTTTGCAGCTTTTGCTCCATGTTTATTACGTTATATACTTCCTATCAGCTCTAAATCAGAACGAGTTTACAAACTGTGATGCCAAAAACACAAAATTATAGTTACGAAAGCATACTTCTACCAATTACAGCGAACAAAATGCAATGTAATTTTGTAAATTGCAAGTATTATGAATTGTTTTTGGTCTTCACATCACTGTTTGAACCTCAGCTTTAAAACTAAAAAAATGCACGGTTTTCCAAAATGAATATCTTTGTGCAAAGTATAAAATATATCTTTAATCGTATCTTTTTCCAAGCGTTATAATGTGTTTTTAAAAGTTAGCTCAGAAACAATAAATATCATGCTTTACCAAATACGCTGGCATTGGTATTCGGACTTTATGGGGTGGGTAACGTAATAAACATATACAAACACATGTAAACAAATATATTCAACATCGACCAAGTCAGTTTATTTTGTACACAGACATATCTTGTAAATGGTATTTTAGTAAAAGTTAGGTTGCCTAAAGTCCACTAAAAGACAGTTCTATATATTGTCGACTTGCTCTTTTGATGTAGGGTAAATATGGTGAATAACGTAATAAACATGGTCACTAAATCGACAGATGTAACATGGCACTTTACAGATATGTTGTTAGACCATGACATTATTACCTTTATGTAAATTTTAATAGCACTAAATATTGAATAGCCTTTTATCTCTTAAAATTAGTAAGATATTGATTTGTTTTATTTAAAATGATGGTAGTAGAATTGTTAATAAGATTGTACTCTGATGACCTATTTGTCTCCACTGTTGCATTTGGTTCTGCCGGTATCGCCATTGGTTTTTTGCACTGTGTGGCATATATTTCTGTATAATAAAGATAACAAAAACAAAACAAAGTTAATGACATATATTGCAGCTGTTTCAGCTAGGTATACCGTATTTATTCACACAATTATATGAATTGGTTTATTACGTTATCCAATAGCCATAGAACTATGCATCATTGAAGCATGCAAACAAATGAGATTGTGTCAGTATGTGAGACAATATGTATGTACACTAAGTTAACATTCATAAACACATAATAAATGTTGAATCACTATGAACAGGGTGCAATTATATTTATCAAATTATGGAAAGTTTATTACGTCGTCCATTATAAGGTGGTTTCAGTCCTCACATAGAATAGTCCACATATTACAATTATAACATTGGATACAATGTATGATACTCAAGTACATCAATCATGAAAGTTACTGAATTGACGCCAACATTGACATGAGACTAGACAATGAGGTTGGTTACGTTATCCCGTTTATTACGTTATTGGCAACTGCAACAGTGCCTAATGCTGGCTTATAACGTATATACAAAGCAATCAATGAAGATGTTAACGATACCTACTGCATTTCTTCACATTATTAACCCCATTCTGATATCATAGGTCCATATTCAATGTGCTTAAGAGATCTATAATGACTTCAACTGTCATTCAGCTTAATGTTCATATTACTTACAAGAAAAAATGAGGAATTCTTACCATTCGTCGTGTTTTTTTTGCATTGTACTTTCATCGAGTATCCCCCATACATGCCTGCGAAAAGGGCCTGCCACGTATCTTTGTTTAATACAGTCGTAGAGAGCAGCTGTCTTTCTGTCGATTTATTCGACAACGTAATAAACGATAACGTAGTAAACGTTTTTCGTACTCAAAGTACCATGTAGACGATCTGGAAAGAGCTAGCGAGTGTTCCAAGTAACCACATAGTCTATGTATATGTATCAAATTGGTTTTTAACCAAAAAGTGTGTTTTGATACATAGTTCGGGAGAAATCTCAACAACGTAATAAACATCCTTAACAAGGTCGCATGCTTTGCAGCATTTTGATTTCTTCTCAAGGTCAGACATGCTGCTATAGATTTTTGATAATATTATTTTCCAACACCCATGTTCTTTTAGATTCAGAATATGTACATTTAAATGTTTAAATGTTAATTTTGAACAATGTTGATCCTCAATATGTCGCAGGTAACGTAATAAACATCAACATCTCGGACAACATATATGAAACTAAAACAGGTAAACATCGTAAAAGATGTGCATTTTTTTTCTATCCATGGAATATCGCTATATGTTCCCTACAAATTATGACATATCTTGTAGAAAATGGTGCCCTATTTGTATTGTAATTAATAAAGGCAAAATATACATTTATGCTGCGGACATGGAAATTTCGCTAATTTGGGGTATATGAGGGCATTTTTTTGAGTGAAAACACGTTCAGAAGTATATCAAAGTATATAGATCCAAGTAGAAAACATCAATATCTATCTAGAAAAGAAGCTTTTCAAGCAAGAAAACATTGCATAACACAGAAATGGACCAAAGACATCAAAAAGTTCATTTTGCACTGTTTTCATGAGAGTTAACATGCTTTTGTTATACTTCTCAATCGCTCATCGCCAACTCTGTACAAGAAACTTCATGCGCTGTCCCAACGCTGTCGTTAGAGAACAAAAGAAAGTCCCCTTGACTCTCCAGAGGGCATTATCTGCAACCTTTGACTGGGTTCGCGGGGTTAATCATATTAATGAGCAAATATGCAAATGAGCTAAGTGTCCCCTCCTATTATATATACTCCTTGGCTGAGCCAAGAAGGGGATTTACATGGCTGAATAGTCATAAATTATAGTCTATCCATCTGAGACCGATCTTCCAATCACGTGACCGAGCCGTTCCATTGACTGGGAGGGGAGGCTATTTTCTGACGAAAATATCGATGGAATCAGTAGAGTGAAAAATGCCATAATTTAAAATAATTATGTTACCCATCTACTTTTATCATCATAACCCAAGTTGTTTGTTTGTTTGTTTGTTTGTTTACACGGTCGGTCCATACGGACACACGCTTGGATCCTGAAGGGACCATGCTCAAGCAAAATGCTCGGGCCAGGCTTAAAAAGCCTATATAAGCATGCTGGCTGAATGAAATGAAAGTTAGAAAAGATGGAAGAAAAGAATGAAGTAAAAAGAGCCACTTCCAACATAACAATTTTGCCATGAGAGTCAGTTTAATTGACGTCCCAAAGACAATAAGCTTTCCCTTCCAATTTCTCCATTTCAAAAAATGCTTTCAATTTGGCAAGCACTGGCTGCATCTCATCTTTAATGGTCTTATATGGTGCCATTTTTAAGCTCTACTGTACTACAGGCCTCTATGAACAGGTACATGTAGAATGATAGACCCCGATGAAGACAACCTTTCATTTTTGTGCATGCGTGTGATGAGAATAATATGCAATGGAACAGTGTTGTGTGTTTTTGCATAAGGCAGCTTAATTGTTTCAATTCACATTATAGATGAGGTTCGACTGGAGGTTGGAATGAAATGGGATCCTTCGACAAATAGCAAATATACGCCAGAAGACAGCACATCTTATTTTCGCTCATCTCCCCTGCCCATCCGAGCACCAAATATCGCTCTTCGATGAATTCACTATACACATTTATTAGAGTGATGTTCACTTGGTGTGTATTTTAAACTGCACTCGACCACAGGCACGACAGGTGTTTTTTCCATTCATAAACTTTTCTGACTTTTGAGAAGGGCAGTTTTTGTTGAACACTTGTTTAGATTCGACCGGAGGTTGGAATAAAATGGGATCCTTCGACAACTAGCAAATATGCGCCAGAAGACAGAACATCTTCTTTTTGCTCATCACCTCTGCCCATATCCCAGCACCAAAGATCGCTTTTCGATGATTTCACTGTAGCAGTCAACATGGTCAATGCATGCCGGCAATTAATAAATGCTATGAATAAGGCCAAACAAAACAAAAAGTTTGTCTCAAAGCTTGCGAAGGCTTCAAAATCGGGCGACGCGCGCTGTTTTTTGTCTTCCATTTTTTTTTTTTACATTTTTTTTATTTGTGTGGCAATTTTTACTCTTACTATTCGCAACCGTTGACACTTTCTGATACTTTTTTTTTCTATTTGAAATGAATATTGTGATGTAGTTGTGTATAAGAACAATTGTGCAGCGTTTTTTGAAGACCTGAGTCATGTAAAAGTTTGAGAAAAGGAAAATCTGCCGATATTTTTAATAAAAACTCGAAATAAAAATTTGTAGGAAAAAAAAAAATTGATTTGACAATTTTCTGCATTTCAGACGCGGTATTTTGGCATTTCAAAACCAATGCGCGCGCAAGCTTTGAGACGAACCTTTTATTTTGTTTGGCCTAAAGTATACTAGTATTTTGTTTGTGTGCCCTATCCAAAACGTTTCCCAGGAGGTGACTTTATATTAAAGCAAGTGCAATAATTAATAGTGAATATATTGTATTATAATATTTTATGATCTCCTTCCTTATGGCCTCCCACCGTATGGTACAGAGCCCCACCACCCCCACCCCAGGTCAGGTATAATAACTGTCACTGGTATAATGTTGTAATCATCCGCGCACGAACGAACACGCGGAATAAAGGTGATATTTCGACCTCAACGGTATTAGAGTAGTCCTTTTATGTACCGATAGAGGGCTCACTCACTGTGACTGCTCCCCCACAGACGACGCTGGACACGGGCGTATTCACGAATATTCAGGTAAAATATGCGAACGAGGTTACGTGATCAAGTGAATAGGACGAACGCTTAACAACGGTTTAAATTCAAAAAATGATACTGACACTGCGGATGGTTAGCCATCCACAGTGGTTTTAGGATGAAACAATTTAGTTCCAACTTGTGATGAATTTTATGGGGTCATATCATTAAAATCCGTCGTTACATTGAAACCAACGGAAATTCAAAATTAACGGCCGTTCGTGTCCACCGTCGTCTGGCTCCCCATACAGACTGCTCCCCATCCTTTGATCTTACCCCGGAAAAAGCCAAATGTGTATGGGGCGGTTCTCGGATGGGAGCGGTATTTGGCATGGCGAAGTATTAGAGGGTGTTTCGATTGTGTGACAGTGAAATTACACACGGTCATATTAAATATTTACTACCTCGACCCGTGCTAAGGGTATCAAAAGCGGAGAATAAGGGTGTCCTACTCAACATTGATCCGGGCATAAAGGTTTCTTGGGTCATGTGTCATAATTAGAATAGCCCCCCCCCCAAAAAAAATGGTAAGGCCTTTCAAGAGGAAGTTTACTTACAAAACTGAATCACACACTTCGACTATGTAGACAATAGTATTATAGGCCATGTCTATGACAACTCTTCAGAAATAGGTTTTTGTACTCCCCTGATTTGTTGCCGCCGCCTCGTCAGAAATTTGAGAGCGGGGGGGGGGGGGGGGGGGGGGGGGGACGACGTGGGGTCCTAAACTGGCGCGAAAAACCGAGCTAGACACTAACCAACTATCTAAACCAACAAGACTCAAATTGGGGCCATCGCACCCATAACACACGCTGGCAATTTGAGTATATTTTCTGTAGGCCTAAATACAGAATCACTTCCACCTTTTAGCTCGGTCAGTTTGAGTGAGCTGTTCTTCCCGGTCAAATCCGTCAGGCTCTGTCCCCGGAAGATACGCTATTGCGTTGGCGGCGTTTAATTATGTTTAATAAACGCCAACGCAGATCCCGGTTTTTTTGGCATAACTCCACGCATAGGCTAATTATAGCAGTCTTGAGAGTTTGAAACACTTGTGTGGGTAAGGGAAAATGATTGGTTACCCAAAGAAAGTTCCCCCTTTTCAATAACATGTTTACTTTTCCCAAAATAGTAACTTTTCCGCAAAATAACGTTTTTAGAAAAAGTGGCACTTTTCTAGATCCCATACGAGTTTGTTTGCGTAGAATCCACACAGAACTCCAAATCAACTGATTGCATGCTTCAGTATCATTCGTCGGTTCATATGAGTTGATCTCTGCCCGAAGTTTCAGTTTGCTTTCAAATAAACTGCTCAAATTTGTTCTTCTTTTTCAATCGATAATTTTTCAAATATTTCGTGATATATTTATATTCTATTTCATATCAATGAAAAGTTGATGTGTTCTTCCTTCCAATTCCAACGATACCTCTTTCGTGGCTAAGCACTAAAACAAGGGATTGCTACGAATGAGGTGTCGTTGGAAAGAACCACACATCAGATTTTCATTGGTATGAAACACACTATGAATATATATATACATAATAGTGAAATTAAATTGCCGCAAAAAAATAACTAAATGCTAATTCGCTAAATTAAGTTGCCGTGAAATTAAGTTGTTCTTACATAACAGTATTTGTATAAGAAAGATGCATTTTTATATGAAATGTGTTCTTGTGTAATCAGTGGTATAATACATATATGTATTGTTACCTAAAAAACGACCGACCCAGATGTTGCCACTAATAATTAGGGTCAATCAACTTTTTTATTTGGCCTAACCAGAGATGACTGACATAATTGACCAGCATGCCTCACTTTCAACCCATGACAAAAATAATATCACTGTACTGTATTTACTGGTTCACATTGGCATTACATTGCAATACATTTTTTTAAAAACCCTGCCTCACCGACCGACCATAGGCCTATACCCCAGGTCCGTTTGTGTTTTCCCGTACAAGAGAAGTTGTTTTTTGGTTGCCTAATCAAGGGTTTTTACTGCCATTGATACGAATTGAATCCAGTCCTCTGTTCCTTTTTGTTAAAGATAATCAAGTTTGTTCAACATCACATTTTTTGAAAGAAATTGAATATTGAGCTGACTCGTGTCTTTCTCTACCATGTATTTTAGACGATGGAGGTCATGTCCTATTTCATATTGTTATTACTTTTGCACACACAAAACCAGGGTTGCACAAAGTGCGGGAGCAAGGAGCATCGCTCCTGGGAAATAATGAGCAGAATTGGGGAAATAATGCCAAGAGGAAAAAGAAAAAGTATTAGGGAAAAGGGTGAAAAAAGATGAAGAGAAAAAATGCAAACTGTGGGTTATGAGCTGTGGTTGCAGGTATACTAACGTGTTTATTGTTTTATTGCTTTTCCCCAGTGGCGACGCTACAGGGGCAAGGGGAGGGCATTTCCCCAAAAGATATCTTTGTGCCCCCTACCCCTCAAAATACTTCTATTTAGTTTAAAAATTAAAAAAACCCTGTACAAAACCTGTGGGAACTACCGTGATGGTGATGACTAGACTGAATCCTCCTGTCTTCCCGATTTTCCACACGGCCCCTGCGAGGGTGCTCAAATGTGTATTTGGTCCGCCATTTTTAAAGATGGCGGCCATATAGAGGGACGCGGGTACCCAGTCTAGGTGATGACCAGCATTCTGTGGTGTGGAACGGAGGAAGTATAGACCATTTCAAATCCGAAAATATACGATCGGTTCCGAATGTTTCAGATTAGCCGAGTGTTTGACACTCGATTCCATGACCTGTCAGCTCCTGACAGGTCATGGCCATGTGCCGGAGAAAAACAACGTGTTTTTCACCCGTCTGCCCGTGTGGTAGATTGCGCTGGTGTTGGTGATAGATTGTATCCCTCACAAAATTGAGGTTGCGGCATTTCAGTTACAAAAACGAGTGAGATGAAAGAGATTTGGGGTAATATTTTCACTTTTTACCGTCTGCTCGATACATTTGGAATTTGTCCGTCAGCGCCTTTGTTGATAAAAAACCCAAAATAGTCTCGTTCCACGTTTTACTTCTCATGTGTGCACGCGTGTATGTAAACATAGGCGGACAATCAACTAGGGCAATGCTGTGAATGCGATCAACTGTTGCGAAGAACGCGCAACGCACTTACTCCACGTGACCTGTTTTTCCGAAGATTTCATCCGATCTCAATTTGAAATGGTCTATAGTCAACACACCAGGTCCAGACCTTCCTACCAAACATGAGTTGCTAAATCCCCAATGGATCCAGATTGACCAGGACCGTAACCTGCTCCCACCCCATTCCCAAAATAATTGCCCCAAATTGATGTTTTGGAGTGCAGCAAGCAAATAAAAATGGATTGTTCATGTTTTGTTGATGGTGTGATGAAAAATTTCAACATTTTGGCAAAAGGTTTCACTAAAATGACCCAGTTTGGAAAAACATCTAAATCAACGCTTCACCATAATAATATCATAATTAGGGCACTTATCAACAGGACACAATATTACAAGAAAGAATAATAATACGTGAGCCTTCCCTTTTTATTTGTGATTTCTTCGTGCCAATTTATAATAAGTCTTAAAATCGTTACAGTTTCAAAGCATGGCTTTTTATTGCAAATCGTTTTATCAAAACGTTATGAAAACGTTAAATTAATGTTATCACAATACTTATAAACGAACACATGATTGAAACGAAATCAAAACGTTTATAGAACGTTATATTACAACCTAAATTTAACCAAATATCATGGTCCTGGACGCGATTATTTTTTTCGTACATCATTTTAACCAAAATCAGTTCATTTGTTAAAAAATGTAAAAAAATTATTTTATTCAGTGAATTTCGCTTTATTTCGTATCAAAACGGAATAAATAAATTTGGTTAAAATGATGTACGAAAAAATTATCGCGTCCTGGACCATGAGTTTCGTTTTTTACGAAACGTTTTAAAAACATTTTTAAAAACGTGGGTAATTCCACGCATGCGCACTTACTTGGGTTATATTGGTTTGGTAACACTATGGATTGTATATTTATTTCCTTTCATAAAGTTATTCGATCTGCAACGTGCATCATTTTATAATTAAATGGCAAATAAGAACATTACTTCACAAACACATGAACAATTTTGTTGGAGAATGTTAATAAAAAGCCAAATAATTGAATTGTTCTATAAATTGCCAGATAATTATCAATTAATTATCAATTACCTAATATTGGTTTTCAAAACGTTTTAAATTGGGTTTAGTTAGGTTTCGTGTTGTGAAACGTTTTTAAAACGTGTTAAACATGTTCTTAGATCGTTTTAAACATGTTTTTAAAACGTATTTGAAACATCTTGTGAGACTAAATAATTTAAACATGGTTATTTTCACGTTATATTAACTTTTCAAAACGTTACATGGAAACATTATTAAAACCCATAAAAACTCCACACATACGTTTTTAATAGTACGTAATATTAAAACTTTTTTTCACCAACTTGAAACGTATTTGTAACGTTTAAAAACCGTAAAATGGCCAGCTGGGTATAGCTTAGACAGGCCTGCTGCTCAGATTAGATAAGACCATATCCATCTGTGGTTGCGGTAGTATAGGTGTAAACGGTAGTGCATTGTCAATAGCATAAATAAAGATTTATACAACTATTTATACAGGACTACTTTATGATTATAAAATATTTAGACAGCTATTTCAAAGATCTACTTCACAAATTATGATATAGAGGTAACTATTTTATGGTTTTAAATATTGTAATCATGGTCAAAAGCCGGTGCAAATCGTAAACTCCAGCCTCTCGCAGACCCAAAATCTGAGAGCAAAGAATCTCTGTACAATCGACTATTTCATTAAGAATCCATACACCTTAACACTTTCCACGCGGCAGGCGGCTGCAGACGACATTCCAAAATTTCACAAAATGTTTAAAAAATGTCAAAATTATTGAATTTCATTACCATATTTAGAATCACCATGAGAAATGCATTGAAATAAGTACAAACATGCCTAGTTTTGGTTCAGTAATCCTTGAGATAGACTTTGAAAATTGGGAAAGGTTTCTGAAAAATCTGTTTTGTATATGGTAAAACTAATAGCCGCGTGGAAAGTGTTAACACCCCCTGACTCTCAGGTACAGCCTCCGTAAAACTACCGTAACTTCTTCAATATTCATTTAATCTTTATAAACGTATACAGTTTTTGCATAAAAGGGTTCAATGAATCCAACCATGATAATAAAATTGACCATTTTGGAAAAAAATATAAAAAACATGTTTGATTGGACATTGAAATGTACGGACTCACACTGCTCAATGTGTTTTGACTAAAATCACAAATTTGTAAATTTCTCAGCCCATCAAATGATGGGATACTGCTTAGTTTATTGTTAGAGATATTAAAAAAAGTTCAAATCAGTCACTAACGCTGATGGGAGTAAATTTGTTGATATTTTGCTTAAGTTGTTATTGCTTATGTCAAGGTATTGCAATGACGTCATTTTATGAAATAAGCTTTCGGGGAGATAGACTAGCTCATTATCATTTAGCACGAGAGTGTTTGTATTTTTGAGAGAGTCGAATATATTTTCGGGCAATGTAGACAAAGCATTATAGCTTAAATCACAGTAAAACAATGATCGCAAGCTTTTAAACGCGTCGTTTTGGATTGAAATTAATTTATTATTTTGAAGTCTAAGATTATTCAAATTAATCAGTCCAGTGAATATATCGATTGGTATGTTCTTAATAAATTATATTGTAAAACAACGTCATAGACACGTGTATGATAACTTCTAAAAAGACCATCAGGTAAAGATGTCAGTCTATTGTGGTCAACTTTCACATAGTCCAAAAAAGTCAGATTATCAAAAACACCAAGAGGTAATGTTGATAGGTGATTGAAACCCAGCGCAACAAACGTCACGTTCACTAGATGATTAAATATACCACCAGGCAACAACTCCAGCAGATTCCATTGCATATCTAAATAGGATAGCTCATGTGATAGCCCATCAAAGACACCCTCGGGGAGTGTCGCCAGCATATTATTATCTAGGTCTAACCATTGTAATGATAACAGACCATTAAATACTCCTCGAGGCAATGTTATCAGATGATTATGGGAGAGACGAAGTTTCTTTAATCTACATAAATCATGAAATACATCCACTTGTAAGAAGGTAAGATTATTATTTACGATAACTAATTGAGTCAAATTACCTAAAACATTAACTAGGTTATCTGCTAACGACGAGAAACCAGCAAATACTCCATTACGCAGAGCGGTAAGCTTATTATTGTATAAAGAATAGATAGTTCAACTGAAGAACTGGGAAAAGAAAAAATTGAGGAAAAGGGTGAAAAAAGATAAAGAGAAAAAAATGCAACTTTGGGTTATGAGCTGTGGTTGCTCAGGTATAGGGCCTACTAACTAGTATTGCTCCCCCCCCCCAATGGCGGCGCGGTGCTACAGGGGGACAAGTGGTGGGCATTTTCCCCACCAAAATATCTTTTTCCCACCATGCCATTCAATTCAGTTAAAATTAGAAGAAAAAAATGACCATTTTAGCATAAAGAGACAAAAAAAAATCGCGCTTCACGCACATTTTCTTACGAAATTAGGTTCAATTACACCAAATTAAGTATAAATAGGTACATTTTGCCCTTATTTTCATACCAAATTAGTTATACCAATTTTTACAATTTTAGCGTATAATGGCACAAAAATGCTTTGCGCGCATCATTCTTTTTCATCTCCCCTAAAAAATAATCTTCCCAAATGTAAATTATTACTGGTAGTGGGTACTGGTACATCTTATCAACACTATAGCTAACATATTGTAATCCGATTGTTATCAAACCTGTAAGTGTAGGTGGGGAAATGTTAAGCTCAAAACCTTGCTCCTGGGGAAGAAACAACTTTGTGCAACCCTGGGCCCGGAGCTTTTATTAGTGTCTCTCACTTTATCTCTACGTCTCTGAACCATGTGAGTGTTTTATAACGAAAGTAAATATTGATAGCAAGGAGAGTTTTAGGTCATCCAGGCAAGTTAAAACCCAACAGCTTGGCCCTCTGAATCACCAGTGGCGTAACCCCCATTGGCAAAAGAGTAAAAAATAAAAAAGGAAGATAAGGAGGAAGGGTAACGAGCATAGACAATGCAAGCGGGGAGTGCCCCGCCCCCCCCCCCCCCCGTCATTGTCACGGTGGGGTTACAGTGGCGTATCCAGGGGGCCCAGCAGGCCATGCCCCCCCCCCCATTGAAAAAGGGTTTTAAAAAAAGGAGGAAGGGGAGAAAGAGGAAGAGGACAAGAAGAAGGAAGAGGAGAAGGAGGAAGAGGATAAGAAGGAGGAAGAGTAGGGACATATGCGGCGCAAATGGGGGGTGGGGGTTACGGGGTCACGTCCCCATAATTTTAATGTGAGGGACGTTAAAAAAACGTTAAACTAGACCTTTTGAGTGTTAAAAATGCCATTTTTGCGCGCTTTGCACGTATTAGTTTCAATTTCAATGTTTCAATATTCAAGCTTAACAAGAGGGCTTCGGGAACGTTTTTTCTGGACCATTTAAGTTCAAAAAATGGTTTTTTTTTGCTCGATTCGCGCTCACTTTTTCAACAGGTTTCAACATTATAATGGGTCTCAAAACACACCAAATATTCTAAATACTAGTATTATGTTTGGATGTTAAAAACGTCATACTGGACCATTTAAGTGTTGAAATGCCAATTTGTGCGCGCTTTACGCGAATTAATTTCAATATTTTATGCTTCAGGAGAGTTTTCCATGACCGCTTTTAGTTCTTATCATACTGGACCATTAGTGTTAGAAATGCAATTCGCGTGCGTATTAATTTTAATATTTTTTTATTCAAGCTTAACAAGGTGGCTTTCAGGACAGATTTCCATGACCATTTTAGTTAAAACTTACGAATTTTGCCCGCTCCGTGCATATTTTCTACAGGTTTTAACATTATTATGACCCTCCACACCAGAAATTGTAATTATGTGGGGGACGTTATTATCATACTGGAGCTTTAGTGGTAGAGATGCAATTTTTTTCGCGCTTTGCGCGCGTATTGGTTTAAATATTTCATTATTTAACTTTAACGAGATGGCTTTAGGATAGTTTTTCATGACCCTTTTAGTTCCACGCGCATGTTTTCTAGAGGTTTTTTAATATATTATAATGGCCCTCAAACCACACCAATATTTCTCTATACTAAATATTATGTGGGGGTGATACTGTACCTTTTTAGTATTAAAATCACAATTTTTGCGAGCTTCGCGCGTATAAGGTTCAACTTTTCAATATTAAAGATCAACAAGATGGCTTCAGGTTTTTTTTGACCCACCTCATCAAAACAGTCCTGGATACGCCATTGGGTGGGGACGACCCCTCCCTCAAAAATAAGACATTTTTTGCGCGTATTAGTTTCAATGTTTAACTATTCAAGCTTAACAACATGGTTTCAGGAACGTTTTCTGGACCATTTTAGTGACAAAACTAGAAGAAGAAAAAATTGCGCCCTTCGCGCGAGTTAGATTCAATTGTTTCTTTATTCAAGTTATAAAAAGAGGGCTTAAAGAACGTTTTTCTGGACCATCTAAGTTTAAAAAATTGACAGTTTGTACGCTCAGGAAAGTTTTTTTAGAGCTTTTTAATGTAAAAATAGCCATTTTTTTGCGCGCTTCGCGCGAATTGCTTTCAATGTTTATTAAAACTTTATAACAACATGTTTTAGGAACGTTTTCTCGACCATTTTAGTTTAAACTAGACATTTTTGCGCGTTTCGAGCGAATTGGTTTCATTTTGTTTTTATTCAAGCTTAAACAAAATGGCACCATGAACGTTGTTCAGAACCATTTTAGTGTTAAAATAACCAGTTTTTGCACAAATTATTTTCAATGTTTTATTATTCAAACTTAGCAAGATTGCTTCAGGAACGTTTTCAGGACCATTTCAGTGTAAAAATAACAAAAAAATTGCGCGCTACGCGCGCATTAGTTGGAATGTTTTATTATTCAAGCTTAATTAACAAGATGCTTTCAGGAACGGTTTTTTTAACCTTTCTTTTTACAATAGCCATTATTTCTAAATATTTTGTTATTCAATTTGAACAAGACGCGCGTATTAGTTTCACTGAATATTTATTATTCAAGCTTAACAAGATAGCTTCAGGAACGTTTTTATAAACCTTTATATTTACAATAGCCAATTTTGTTGCGCTCCGCGGGCATTTTTTAAAACTTTGTATTATTCAATTTCAACAAGATGGCCTCATAAACGTTTTCTAAACATTTTTAGTGTTAAAATATACATATTTTTGCACGCTACGCGCGCATTAGATTTACTGTAATAATAATAAAACAAATTATTATACTCACTTGTGACAGTTTCATGCTACACTGAGCACTTCCTCAGACTATTTGACGTCAGTTCTCATCACAGGCTTTTTATCCTGACGACCATCATTTATTTATTATTCAAGCTTAACAAGATGGCTTCAAGAACGTTTTTCTAAACCCTTTATTTTTACAATAGCAAATGTTTGCCTATTATTTTTATACTACTTTGTTATTCAATTCGTCGCTGTTCTGACATACCGGCACATCTCTTTACTTATTTCTGTTGTGATGTGCCGGTATGTCAGAACAGCGACCAATTGGAACAAGATGGCTTCTGAAACGTTTTCTGGAACTTTTTAGTGTTAAGTGCTACGCGCAAATTAGTTTCACTGTTTAATTATCAGTCAAGCTTTCCAACATGGCTTCAGGAACGGTTTGTTAAACCTTTCTTTTTACAAATTGTGAGATAGGCTTTTACGACGGGTATTCATAATATAAGTTAAAAGTTTAACGGCTTTCTTTTTACAATAGCCAATATTTTCGCGCTACGCGCAAATCCTTTTTAATTTAATCGCAATTTCAAACCCTTACACCGTGTTGTTTACTTTTTCAAAATTGAAGGGGAAACAAATCCAATTTTGAATGATATTAATAATAAGCCAATATTGATTGGAAATGAAGTTAAGGCGTTTCAATAAAATATTGGTAAAAATTACACACCAAATCGCACCAAATGGGTTCGAACATTCAACACAAAACAAAAATTCCAAGGGGGGCACATCCCCCTGGCCCCTCAGACTCCCCCTGTCCGCGTTACCGCGAATAGCGGTGCGAACCAATGAAATTTATTTTTGAGCCCCCGGGTAAAAAAATCCTGCGCACGCCTATGGGTATAGGGGGTTGTTTACGATAAACGGTTGCATAAACGCTACAACGCGTTGATACGTTTATTAACTGTTATCAAAATAGTGTTTATACCAGCAATTAAAAACACATGTGTTTGTTTTTGCTGTGTGCTTAGCATCGGCACAAATGCTGTTCCTCAACGTGCGTATGTCTATTTTCCCCATTAATTGTCATCTGTACTGTATTGAGATTACGTTTTTGTGAAGATAAGCACACACACCTATTGCTTGAAAGTCTTCGAAATCAAAGGTTTGAAATCAACAGCAGGTCATTGCTAGAAAATTTGGTTAGGTGCGGCTCAGTCAATTTTTCACTCCTTATATCTGGCCCATTCATTCAAAAAGGTTGCCCAACCCTGTAATAGATGTATGTATGTGGGTATCCATAAGGCTTTCTCATTTTTCATCTAAAAGCCGTGAACGTTTTACTGATAATAGATGATGATCCGAGTTATAAGCTACAAATGGCCGAAAACCATCATGTATTTACCAAAAAATCTCCAAAAAGCGGTCAAGTTGGCTCAAAAATGTTATGTTATAGCACAATGTTGGTGATTTAAAACTGATGCACTTACGTTGTACTTACCGTGACTGGAAGTCCAGCTAAGATGATCAACAAATTTTTAGAAAGAATTGTTTCTCTTAGCAGTAAAATGTTGGAGGTATATAACTAGTGCAATAACGTTGTACTTACCGTGCGTCCGTGACTGGAGGTGCAGCAAATATGATCAAGAATATAGCAGATATAGATTTGTTTTCTTTGTAGTCAAATCAGGGATTCTATTAATTTTGGGATAGGAAAGTCCTATACTGATGTACGTAGCGAAAACGGTCCCTTTTGCATATTTACATAAATTAGGGTAATCGTCCATGACCATCATTTGACGCGTTTGACGTCATTTGAGAACAGCGCCGCCAAGGCTATGCTGACCAATTTGCTGTCAATCATGTGGTCGTAACATGCATTATTCATGACAGGCAGAGAGCAGACGACGAAAATAATGGCGACTAACTGCGCCGACTGAAAATCCAGCAGTGAAGTTCTACCGAAAAAAAAGTATGCCAAGTGCTGTGTTCCCAACTGTTTTAGTAAGACAAAATCATTTCCAGATTTTCTTATTTATTTATTTTCTTATTTATTTCTAAACGTTGGAATGACAAGTATGAACAGGCCTCAAAACAAGCCTCATCATCATCATCTGATCAACCAAAATCATGGTCTAAAATCAAAAAGATTGTCAAAGATCTCATTAGTGACGACCGTCTCCTCTTCTGGAGGGAGTATATCAAACCCCTTGTCCAACAGGGAAATATGCTGAAATGATCTATCTATGATCTCCCCAGGGGTGTACTGAGCTTTGCTGTCCGTTCTGGGATTGATTATCTGCCCACATTTAGTAATCTCAGGACATGGGGTAAAAGAAAGCAAACTAAATGTAAATTATGTGGTAATCACGAAACACTTCTGCATGCTCTTAATTTCTGTTCCGTGTCCCTTAACCAAGGCAGACTTACGTGGCGCTATAATTCCATCCTCCGCCACATTCTTGTAACACTGAAAACTATTATCGAGGCCACAGGTAAAGACATTCAGATCTTTAGTGACATTGCCGGATTTACGACCACGGGCGGCACACTCCCAGTCAATGTTATTGTATCGAAATTGAAACCCGACATTGTTATCCACAATAAGGAAGACAACTCAATCCAACTTATAGAATTGACTGTACCTTTTGAGACTAACATTCAGAAAGCCCATGATCGTAAATCCAGTAAGTACGAAAACCTTGTTTCCGACATTTCTGATAATGGCTTTACCTGTGACCTCACATGTTTTGAAATTGGATCTCGTGGTCTAATCACACCAGATAATATTAACAATATCAAGGCAATATTCACCTTTGTCAAAGCCAAACCATCAAAGCAATTCATGAAGGAACTCAGCAAGTTGGCCCTTTTGTGCAGCTACACTATTTGGAATGCGAGGCAAGAGCCAGCCTGGGGAAGCGATGATCAACCCTACCTCAAGGTGTGATTCTCTATCCCTGCACATATAGTTCCACTTTGCTGGGTTCGCTCTATTTCTGTGTATCTCCTGGTTCCGGTTGGACATTATTGATTTTTTGTGGTTATTTGATGTATTTTTGTTTGTTGTTCAGCCCTGCGTTAAACCTGGACCACTGTGTGGTTCCGATTTTTGTCCTGGGCTGTAATTTCCTTCTTTTTCTCGCATTGTATAATTTATGTCAGTGATTGCTTGAATAAAGATTGATTACACACACATTTCCTAAAAAAGAGTCATGATCAATTATATTCGCTGATTTTGTTGTTTTATCGCGGTTACATTTAATACTATCAATGTAAACAACTCCGCCCTACAATCACGCCTTATCAGTATAGCGCCACCGAGGCAATGCTGACCAATTTTTTAGTGGGTTCCGATCGGCAAGTTGAGTGGCACACCCCTGGTCAAATGTTTGAGGTATATATACTGATGCATTTGATAACGTTGTACCTAATGTGACTGGATGCGCAAAAAGTATTAAGAAATTTGTAGACATATTTGAATCTCTTGGCAGAACAAAGTTTGTGATATATTACTGATGCACTAACGTAAAGAGTAGGGTATCATCTCGGGTCTGTTACCTGTACACAAAATTCCATATGGGCGATTCCACGGTAACACGTGTTACATTTATAGGCCGGGAGCCCAGAACATTTAATCAGCTGAGAAGGTACAAAAGGTTTGATGGTATGAGTAGGTCAGTACGGGGCCAAAAGTCAATCATTTGTGTTGCTGCCGGGTTGCATCCTGTACAGGGGCCATGGGTGTCACGATATAGGGGCCGGAAAATGTGTTTAATCAGCCGAAGAGGTACATGGACAAAACTGGTGGATATGATTCCTTAGAGGGTACTTGTAACAACGGTAGCAATGACAGCAACTTTTGCCTGTACGGGGCCCCAGACAGTAGCTTTAAAGGGCCCCCAAATATGGTTTTAATCAGCCGAAGAGGTACATGGATGAAACTTTTTGCATTGGAACTATTACACATTGGGGTATACAAAAATACCAAGATGACAGCAACTTTTGCCTGTACGGGGCCCCAGACAGTAGCCCTAAAGGGCTGATTTATTCAGCCGAAGAGGTACATGGATGAATCTTTTTGATTTGAAACTAGTGCATGATAGGATATACAAAAATACCAATGACAGCAACTTTTGCCTGTACGGGGCCCCATACAGTAGCCCTAAAGGGCTGATTTATTCAGCCGAAGAGGTACATGGATGAATCTTTTTGATTTGAAACTAGTGCATGATAGGATATACAAAAATACCAATGACAGCAACTTTTGCCTGTACGGGGCCCCATACAGTAGCCCCAAAGGGCCCAACTGATTTATTCAGCCGAAGAGGTACATGGATGAATCTTTTTGATTTGGAACTAGTGCATGATATGATATACAAAAATACCAATGACAGCAACTTTTGCCTGTACGGGGCCCCAGACAGTAGCCCCAAAGGGCCCACAAATATGGTTTTAATCAGCCGAAGAGGTATATGGATGAAACTTTTTGCATTGACACTATTACACATTGGGGTATACAAAAATACCAATGACAGCAACTTTTGCCTGTACGGGGCCCCAGACAGTAGCCCCAAAGGGCCCAACTGATTTATTCAGCCGAAGAGGTACATGGACAAATCTCTTTGATTTGGAACTATCGCATGATAGGATATGGTTAACTCTCATGAAAACAGTGCAAAATGAACTTTTTGATGTCTTTGGTCCATTTCTGTGTTATGCAATGTTTTCTTGCTTGAAAAACTTCTTTTCTAGATAGATATTGATGTTTTCTACTTGGATCTATATACTTTGATATACTTCTGAACGTGTTTTCACTCAAAAAAATGCCCTCATATACCCCAAATTAGCGAAATTTCCATGTCCGCAGCATAAATGTATATTTTGCCTTTATTAATTACAATACAAATAGGGCACCATTTTCTACAAGATATGTCATAATTTGTAGGGAACATATAGCGATATTCCATGGATAGAAAAAAAATGCACATCTTTTACGATGTTTACCTGTTTCAGTTTCATATATGTTGTCCGAGATGTTGATGTTTATTACGTTACCTGCGACATATTGAGGATCAACATTGTTCAAAATTAACATTTAAACATTTAAATGTACATATTCTGAATCTAAAAGAACATGGGTGTTGGAAAATAATATTATCCAAAATCTATAGCAGCATGTCTGACCTTGAGAAGAAATCAAAATGCTGCAAAGCATGCGACCTTGTTAAGGATGTTTATTACGTTGTTGAGATTTCTCCCGAACTATGTATCAAAACACACTTTTTGGTTAAAAACCAATTTGATACATATACATAGACTATGTGGTTACTTGGAACACTCGCTAGCTCTTTCCAGATCGTCTACATGGTACTTTGAGTACGAAAAACGTTTACTACGTTATCGTTTATTACGTTGTCGAATAAATCGACAGAGAGACAGCTGCTCTCTACGACTGTATTAAACAAAGATACGTGGCAGGCCCTTTTCGCAGGCATGCATGGGGGATACTCGATGAAAGTACAATGCAAAAAAACCACGACGAATGGTAAGAATTCCTCATTTTTTCTTGTAAGTAATATGAACATTAAGCTGAATGACAGTTGAAGTCATTATAGATCTCTTAAGCACATTGAAAATGGACCTATGATATCAGAATGGGGTTAATAATGTGAAGAAATGCAGTAGGTATCGTTAACATCTTCATTGATTGCTTTGTATATACGTTATAAGCCAGCATTAGGCACTGTTGCAGTTGCCAATAACGTAATAAACGGGATAACGTAACCAACCTCATTGTCTAGTCTCATGTCAATGTTGGCGTCAATTCAGTAACTTTCATGATTGATGTACTTGAGTATCATACATTGTATCCAATGTTATAATTGTAATATGTGGACTATTCTATGTGAGGACTGAAACCACCTTATAATGGACAACGTAATAAACTTTCCATCATTTGATAAATATAATTGCACTCTGTTCATAGTGATTCAACATTTATTATGTGTTTATGAATGTTAACTTAGTGTACATACATATTGTCTCACATACTGACACAATCTCATTTGTTTGCATGCTTCAATGATGCATAGTTCTATGGCTATTGGATAACGTAATAAACCAATTCGTATAATTGTGTGAATAAATACGGTATACCTAGCTGAAACAGCTGCAATATATGTCGTTAACTTTGTTTTGTTTTTGTTATCTTTATTATACAGAAATATATGCCACACAGTGCAAAAACCAATGGCGATACCGGCAGAACCAAATGCAACAGTGGAGACAAAAAGGTCATCAGAGTACAATCTTATTAACAATTCTACTACCATCATTTTAAATAAAACAAATCAATATCTTACTAATTTTAAGAGATAAAAGGCTATTCAATATTTAGTGCTATTAAAATTTACATAAAGGTAATAATGTCATGGTCTAACAACATATCTGTAAAGTGCCATGTTACATCTGTCGATTTAGTGACCATGTTTATTACGTTATTCACCATATTTACCCTACATCAAAAGAGCAAGTCGACAATATATAGAACTGTCTTTTAGTGGACTTTAGGCAACCTAACTTTTACTAAAATACCATTTACAAGATATGTCTGTGTACAAAATAAACTGACTTGGTCGATGTTGAATATATTTGTTTACATGTGTTTGTATATGTTTATTACGTTACCCACCCCATAAAGTCCGAATACCAATGCCAGCGTTTTTGGTAAAGCATAATATTTATTGTTTCTGAGCTAACTTTTAAAAACACATTATAACGCTTGGAAAAAGATACGATTAAAGATATATTTTATACTTTGCACAAAGATATTCATTTTGGAAAACCGTGCATTTTTTTACTTTTAAAGCTGAGGTTCAAACAGTGATGTGAAGACCAAAAACAATTCATAATACTTGCAATTTACAAAATTACATTGCATTTTGTTCGCTGTAATTGGTAGAAGTATGCTTTCGTAACTATAATTTTGTGTTTTTGGCATCACAGTTTGTAAACTCGTTCTGATTTAGAGCTGATAGGAAGTATATAACGTAATAAACATGGAGCAAAAGCTGCAAACAAGTGATATTATAATATAAATTCAACGTTATATTGTACAAAAATGCAATGAGTGTTGTTCACAAAATTTTAAATCTAGTATCCAGTACATGTCTACTATTAAAAAATAGTGCAATAAATAAAATTGGAGACAATTTTTTTCTTCAACTTCTGAAATCTCATTTGCACTATTTTCATGAGAGTTGACCATATACAAAAATACCAACGACAGCAACTTTTGCCTGTACGGGGCCCCAGACAGTAGCCCCACAGGGCCCCAGATATGGTTTAAATCAACCAAAGAGGTATACATGGATAGATCTTTTTGATTTGGAACTATCGCATGATAGGATATACAAAAATTCTACCGACAGCACCTTTTGCCTGTACGGAACCCCAGACAGTAGCCCCAAAGGGCCCCAACTGATTGATTCAGACGAAGAAGTTCACCATGAATATTTTTGAATTGGCACTATTACATGTTAGGATATATAAAAATACCAATGACAGCAACTTTTGGCTGTACGGGACCCCAGACAGTAGCCCCAAGTCCCCAGCTGATTTATTCAGCCAAAGAAATACATGAACAAATCTATTTAAATATGAAGTATAACATGATAGGATATACAAAAACACCAATGACAGCAACTTTTGCCTGTACGGGGCCCAGACAGTGGCCCCACATCCCCAACTGATTTATTCAGCCGAAGAGGTACATGGATGAATCATTTTGCATTGGAACTATTATATGATAGAAATTACTAATAGTATTAGTATTACATGTAAGGATACAAAAAATAACACTGACAGCAACTTTTGCTTGTATCGGGCTCCAGACAATAACCCGTCCCAAAGGGCCCCACATGCCCCAACTCATTTGCCTGTACAGACCCCACATGTCCTAACTCATTTATTCAGCCAAAGAGATACATGGATAAATCTGTTAAAAGAGATGTAAAATACATATGTTAGGATATACAAAAATACCAATAACAGCAACTTTTTCCTGTATGGGGCCCCAGAAAGTAGCCCAAAAAGACCATCATCCTGATTTATTCAGCCCAATAGATACGTGGATGAATCTTTGTAGATTTGAAATATTACATGATAGGCGGGCTCCAGACGGTAGCCCCAAAGGACGCACATGCCCCCACTGATATATTCAGCAAAAGAAGTTTTGATTTAGAATAGGACAGGCCCCATACAAATATATCAACAACAGCGCCTTTTACGTATGAGGCCCGAAACAGTTGCCCTGAAAGGCCCCGACAAATTTATTCAGCCTAAGTGGCACATGGATTAATCTTTTTGTATTGGAACTATTGCAGGTTACGATATACAAAAATACATATGGCAGCAGCTTTGTTATTAGTTTTTTGGCAACATACTAATCATTTCATACAAAAATACATGTTAACACAAAATTATAATTATGAAGACAATAATATGTGACGCGTTAACAAGAGACAATAAAATAAATACAGACATGGTAGAGAGAGAGAGAGAGATATTTACAACCTTATGCAAACAAAATAAAAATATGCAACTATTGGAAGTAGGGCTGCTTCATAAAATAAATCCTTTCCATTTATTTTCAAAATATAGCAACATTACAGGGCCCCATACAAGAGCCACAATAAAGGCCCAAATCCCCAACTAATTTATTCAGCAGAAAAAGTACATGGATTAAGCATTTTGCATTGGAACTATAACACGTTAGGATACATAATTACCAGTGACAGCAACATTTGGCTGTATGGGGCTTTAGCCCAAAGGGCCCCACACCCATGGTTTATTCAACCTAAAGGGTACATGAATTGATTGCATATTAAGGTGCCTTAAAATACCAATGGCAGAAGATGATGCCAGTACGGGCCCCCACAAATAGTTGCCCTAAAGTGCCCACATCCCTTGTTGTATTCAACCAAGGAGATACATGGATCTCTTGAATCTTTATGCATAAGATCCAATAGGGCCTACACATGAAAGGAGTCAGTAATTATTGCCTTTGAACTATCACATTATTAAGGTACCGTATAGGCCTACACAATACTTTTAAATGATTTCAACTTGTTTTGTACAAAGGCTTCCTATAACTGTTTTATTCAGCGGAGGTACACTTCAGATTTATGAAAGAAGGAATGCCAGCAAACAACATTATATACTGATATTTGTACTTACAGACTCAGCTTTGTTTCTTAATACCACACAGATCTTAAACATTATCTTAAAAGCAATGTTCAGGATTTTTAAAATTTTACTTACAGAAATATGAAACATATACCATTTTAAATATAAAAACATGAGTTTGGTTGATCCCCCCCACCTTAAACAGTGGCGCATGCAAGATTAATGAACAAATTCTGTACATTTATCCTACGATTTAATGAGCCTAGTGAAAGTGCAAAATAGAAGATGGAATCTTTATTTATTGTTTTACTGAGTTTTCTTTCTCAGTTACAAAAGCCAAGTATATTTTAAAACTGCTATATTAATTATTTCAGCGATCAGTTGATACAATAGTTATATCCGGACTGTAATGGGTCATACGGTGCTTTGGGCTAATCTTGACCATTGTACGTAACAAGGTTTTGCACACCCTAGGCTCCTAATGTGTAATGATTCCAATGCAAGATGACTCATCCACATACCTATTTGACTGGATAATCCAGTTAGGGAACAAACAAGGGGCCCTTTGAGGCTATTATTGTCTGGACCCTAAATACAAACATAACATAACATGTAACATAACATTAACATAACATTAACATAACAATTAATATTTATAAGGCACTATTCCATCTAGATCATAGCGCATGCGACAAAAAGCTCATATTAGCATGGAAAAAGGGGAGTCTTAAGATTACAACGAAAGTGAGAGATGTCGTCGATTTCTCTTTTAGTACGAGGGAGAATGTTCCATGACTGTGAACAACCACAGTGTGGTCATTTGTATTTTTGTTCACCCTATGTGTAAAAGTGTACTACTACTAAAACTACTAGTTGGAAGACGTTGATCACTATAGGGGGGGGGGGGGGCAGATTCAATCCACGTACCTCCGGGGTCGCCGCTGAAGAAAAAAACCATTTGGGTCATTTGAGGCTACTGTTAAGGCCTCCCTGTATAGAAAATGTTATCAGTCATTGGCATTTTATATACATGTACATCAACAATGTAATAGTTCCAATGCAAAATGTTTCAATCAGGTACCTCTTTGGCTGAATAAATCCCCCTTTGGGGCTGCTGTCTGGGACCCTGTACAGGCAAAAGTTGCTGCCAATGGCGTTTTTGTATGTCCTTACATGTAATACTTATTCAAAAAGAGTCATCCATGTATCTCTTTGGCTGAATAAATCAGTTCGGAAATGTGGGGCCCTTTGGGGCTACTGTCTGGGAGCCCCGTACAGCCAAAAGTTGCTGTCATTGGTTTTTTTTTATATCCCAACATGTAATAGTTCCAATGCAAAGAGATTCATCCGTATACCTCTTCGGCTGATTAAAACCATATTTGGGGCCCCTTTAAAGCTACTGTCTGGGGCCCCGTACAGGCAAAAGTTGCTGTCGTTGCTACCGTTGTTAAAAGTACCCTCTAAGGAATCATATCCAACCAGTTTTGTCCATGTACCTCTTCGGCTGATTAAACACATTTTTCGGCCCCCTATATCGTGACACCCAGGGCCCCCGTACAGGATGCGACCCGGCAGCAACACAAATTATTGACTTTTGACCCCTAACTGACCTACTCATACCATCAAACCTTTTGTACCTTCTCAGCTGATTAAATGTTCTGGGCTCCCGGCCTATTAAGCGCACCATTTTTTATTCTCCACTCTATAACTGTAAAAGTAATTTGAATGAAGTTTTCATCTTTTGTATTGTAATACCCAAGACTTAAGGCTAGATCCTCATGCCCCAATATGAAATATGAGAAATATGAATATGATGTTTGTATCCTTGGGCAAGGTACTTAGTCTCAATTGCCTCGTGGTTCAGAAGTCACGTAGAAATGGTGGTCTCGTGCATCGGAAGAGCAAAAATCCGAGCACGTTAAAAAAGTCACAGATTCCTTCGTAAAGAGTAGGGGATCATCCCGGTCTGTGTACACAAAAACTCATGTCCCTAGGTTTCAGGGGCACTGTACCGCTAATGCCCGAGATAGGGCGCTGTGTACAGTATAACAGTATGTATGAATTAGCTCATGTTAATGTAAGACCGCTCCTAATATCGGTAACACGCGTTACGAAAAAAGACGCACTAAAAAAAATCCCAACTTTGTTTTGCTTGTGTGTTTCAACTAACCAACCTACAATCAATTGGTCACAACTGTAAGCAAGTACCTACCCAAGGTTTATAAAACTAGAATAATAACAAGAATTAAAGTTCTCACTTTTTTGTAAAATGCAAAATAGTCGGTAACATGTGTTACGGTAACACGTGTTACGGTAACACGTGTTACGGTAACACGTGTTACGGTAACACGTGTTACGGTAACACGCGTTACACTTTGTCCAGCCATAATTTACTAGCCTTAGATTCTTTATTATATTTCTAAATTAAAATTAATTTTGACTTTGGCAATTGAACTAACATATTAACCATAAATAGTGATAAATAACACTTGAAAAATTGAGGTTTTAGCACGTTATCCTGAATATGAGTTTGGTAACACGCGTTACGAAATTTTGATGGCCTATTGTAGAGTGGTGGTTATGAATTTATCTAATTGTTTACTATTTTTAAATAGGGCCTAACTAGGAGAATTAAAATTATAAGTGGCGTAAATTAAAACCAAATCAATAAAGTAAATATTTTCAAAAAAACATAACGTAACGTAACACGTGTTACCATTTTTGGGGTAAGAAAAGTAGATTTTTTTCATAGTAAACATTAGCCAAATGTTGTAACAATTTGTTCCTGATCCTTTGCATGAGCTTTGAACAACATAGAGGTAAAAATAAATCTTTTGGAGCAATTTTCAGGTTTTTGCTCCGTCACATTTTCATGGAATCGCCCATATGTATTCCTAGGTTCCAGGGATATGCAGTGCGTCTGTCTTCAGTTAAGGGCTGAGCAGACTCAACAAAGCTCGAACTCTTTGCGCTCTCACAAATGCATAGTAGCTTCACCACAACACAATGACGCAGCCTGATTGGTCAACGGTGGTCAACGCTTTCGCTCTGCGTTAGAGAGTTGTGGAGTCTGCAGAGCCCTTATCTGAAGTCAGCACTTAATTGAAGAAGAAGAAGAAGAAGAAGTTGTACTTAGGGTCCATATCCAAACTCTCAGTGCTTTTAAAGCATTTTTCTAGCGATTTAAAAGCGCTTTTCCAACGGTATTTCGTTCTATTGTTAAAAGCATCGGAAAAAGATCGGTGATTAACTAGAAACCTCAAGGAAGGTTGTGTTATATTCTTTATTTAAGAAATACTATATTATAGTATTTCTTAAAGAATATAACACAACCATCCTTGCGCCTTTGATCTGTCTGCTTCACTAATGCAGCCATCGAGAGTACTACAATAGTTCTATTGTTAACGCCAGATAAGTAGAGAGGTTTCTAGTTAATCACCGATCTTTTTCCGATGCTTTTAACAATAGAACGAAATACCGTTGGAAAAGCGCTTTTAAATCGCTAGAAAAATGCTTTAAGAGCACTGAGAGTTTGGATATGGACCCTTACCGTGACTGAATGTGCAAAGATGATCAAGAAATTTGTAGACAGATTTGATTCGTTTGGCAGTACAATGTTGGTAATCATAGTCACTGTCATAATGCTATGGACGAAATTCAAGCTATTTCACGCGAGCGTGTTTTGTTGCTGTTCGCGGAGCTGTGTCCAGATGCATGAAATGCGCGGACTATTATGCACGCAATTTCACAATTGACTAAACAGGACGCGCGGTCATATTTTGAAACCGTCCTGTACGCACTTCCGGGTTTACGCACGTACGCATGTATGCACGCGCGCGCACACGCATGCATTGCTGGAATTATGTCCATAGCATTATGCCGCTGACTAGATATATCTGATGCACTAACATTGTACTTACCCTGACTGCATGTGTAAAGATCGAGTACAGATTTGTTTCTCTAAGCATTAAAATGTTGGTGATTTATAACTGATGTACTAACTGTGAGTGGAAGTTTAGCAAAGATGGTCAGGAAATTTGTAGACAGATTTGTTTCTCTTGGCAGTAAATATTTGGAGGCATATGACTGGAAGTGCAGGAAAGATGATGAAGAAAATAGTGGATATATTTGTCTTTCTTTGTAGCAACATTTTGGCGATATATAACTGCAATAATGGTGTACTTACCATGACTTGATGCACAAATATGATGAAGGCATTTGTAGATAGATTTGTTTCTCTTAGCAGTACAATGTTGGTGATATATAACTGATGCACTAACGTTGTACTTACCATGGCTGGATGTGCAACGATGATCATGAAATATGTAGATACGATAGATTTGTCCCATTAGTAGTAAAATGTTGGTGATATATAACTGATGCACTAACGTTGTACTTACCGTGACTGGATGTGCAAAGATGAATAAGAAATGTGTAGATTGAATAGATTTGTTTCTCTTAGTAGTAATGTTGGTGATATATAACGGATACACTAACTTTGTACTTACCATGACTGGATGTGCAAAGATGATCAAGAAATGTGTAGATACGATAGATTTGTCCCATTAGTAGACGTTGTCCTTACCGTGACTGGGCGTGCAAAGATGATCAAGATATTTTTTTTTAGACAGATTTGTTTCTCTTAGCAGTAAAATGTTAGTGATATATAATTAGTTAACTAACCTTATACTTACCGTGACTAGAAGTACAGCTAAGGTGATGAAGAAATTTGTAGACAGATTTGTTCGTCTTTGTAGTAAAATGAGGGTGATATAACTGATACACCAATGGTGGGTGACTGGACGTGAAAAGATGATCAAGAAATATTTGTAGACAGATTTGTTTCTCTTAGCAGTACAATGTTGGCGATATTTAACTGGTGAACCAACGTAGTACTTAACGTGACTGGAAATGCAGCCAAGATGATCAAGATATTTGTAGACAGATTTGTGTCTCTTTAGCTATAAAATGTTAGTGATATACAAGTATAAATGATGCACTAATGTTATACTTAGATGAAGACATTTGTAGACAGATTTGTTTCTCTAGCAGTAAAATGTTGGTGATATATAACTGATACACTAACGTTGTACTTACCGTGACTGGACGTACAAAGATGATTAAGACATATTTTGTAGGCGAATTTCCTCTTAGCAGTAAAGTGTCGGATGATTATAACTAACGCACTGACGTTGTACTTACCGTGACTTGAAGTGCAGCAATGAAAATTGTAGATAGATTAAATTGTTTCTCTTTGCAGTAAAATGTTGGTGATACCTGATAAATTAACGTTGTATTTACCGTGGATTGATGTGTAAAGATGATCAAAAAGTATTTGACAGATTTCTTTCTCTTTTCAGTAACATGTTGGTGATATATAACTGATGCACTACTGTTGTACTTGTCGTGACTGGATTTGCAGCAAAGAGGATGAAGAAAATTGTAGATAGGCCTATCATAACTGATACTTACCGTGACTGGAAGTGCAGCAAAGATGATGTAGCACATTGCAGACAGAGTCGTGTTTTTTTGCACTAACTTGTGCACCAGGAGGTACCTTACGTGACTCGGTGTGCAATGTTGAAGACAATAATTCTAGACAGATTCGTTTCCCGTTGCAGTAAACTGTTAGCTAAATATAACTAATGTACTTTAATGGATGTACGCTCTACATGTATATTAAATACGAGGAGAAGTGGCCCAGTCGTACAACTATCCAATCCAGGCACTATCTCGCACGGTGCACCACTTCTGTATGATCATGCACTGCAGAATTTGTCCCGCTGTTGCTGTACACTCTGTGTGGCAACTGGCCAATCAGATATCTGTGTGGCAACTGGCCAATCAGAGTCTGCCAACTTTCTCCGTATAGATATTCCATAAATGCGACGCAAAAAGGTACAGGTTATCAACTTTTGAAAAAAACTCCGAGATTTGATTTGACTTTTTGAAAATTGATATTATACTTCTGAAATTATGAGGAAAAGATGGTGTGTATATTGCTTTCTATTATCATGATATTTTACCAACTAGTTTGCCTTATATCTCAAAATAAGCCTGGCCGACAAGACGTACCTTATGACGAGATGCGTCGTATGTTAGCCTGAGACTCTCTGTCGTCCTCATACGTCTCTATCCTGCAGGCTCATATTAAGTTCAGCTGTAGCGACCGTACAGTAATATTGAAGATTGGGGGATGTATTTAGCTGCTATATACTCGATGTTGTGATTGACCAATCAGAGACTGCCAACCTTTTCTGTATAGATATTTATAGAAGGAAGAGACTTAAAGCAAAAGGGAGTAAATACCATTTTCAAATGTGCCCATATACGGCAGATTTTAGGAAAGATCAGTATTATTACATCTTGCGAAGAAACGCTTTAAATAGCTTGTAACGCTTCTATGTACTTTGTAACCCTTACACATTCCACTACCACCTCGTGATTCTTTCAATTAAAAAAAAGTTGAGCTTCACGTTTACTGGAGAATATCGTATACCATGATTTCCAATTTTCGAAACCCATTTTTCATTTAAAAGTGTTGACATTCTTAATTTCTATATTTTACTTAGTGGAACAGTTATAAAATATGGTTAGCATATTGTAACTTAAAGGCATTTTAAGTTGGGTAATACACCCAATATTTGGCGATCATATGCAGATACAAATTAATTCTGGTCGCACACTCCTCGTGAGAGATTTGTTGAGGAAAATACCAAACTTTTTTTAAAATTTGGCCCAAACGCTAAAACCAAAATCAATTTACTTTAGCACACTGTTATTTTAGCAATATCGCTCTGCGTCTCCATCCTTTGTAGCTATTGTGCTTCATTATCTGACACGTTACATAGGTAATATTGCGAACACTAAAATAGTACACTAAGCGTAGAAGCAAGTAAACGTCGATGTGTGGGGGTGTGTGTGTGGGGGGGGGGGGGGGGGGGGGGGGGGGAGGGGGAGGTAGACTAAATCCATTCCGACTTTTAACATGGTAGTTTTATGTCATGCCGAGGCACATAAAGTAAGTTCTGCAGACATTTCATTAACACTTTCCACGCGGCAGTACCCCCCAAATTTTTATTTTATTTTAAAAAATCACAAAATGTTTAGAAAATGTCAACATTATTTAATTTCATAACCATATTTGGAATCACCATGATAAATGCATTAAATACAATAAGTACAAACATGTTTAGTATTGGTTCAGTAATCCCTGAGATAGACTTTAAAACGTTAGGGAAGGTTTCGGAAAAATCTGTATATGGTTTGTATAGTTTGTATATGGTAATATAATTGCGCGTGGAAAGCGTTAAAGCTTAAAAATCAACAGCCCATAATAAATAAACTAAACGCCAGCTTGAATTCAATAAAAATTCAGGTAAACGTAGATAAGAGCGAAGTTTTAAAATTATCATTATAGGTGTAAGTGAACCTCTTAATGTGGGAAATACGTTGCAGGGCATAATTTGGGGTGTGGGGTCATCCTAGGTCAAATTATGAACCTAGGTAGAAGTGGACCTCTTGATGTGGGAAATACATTGCAGTGCATACTTTGGGTTATGGGGTCATCCGGGGTCAAATAATGATTCTAGGTAGAAGTGGACCTCTTGATGCCAGACAATGGCACCCCTGTCTGGCATTGTAGCATCGGTAAAAATCAGGCCCATCAACTTGAACGCCTGCAGAAACGGGCATGCCGTATCATTCTGGGCGCTCAATATCAATCCTACACAGATGCTTTGGACCGGTTGGCACTCTTAAACTTAGAAGACAGGAGATCACAATTATCGCTTCAGTTTGCCCAGAAATGTTGTGACTCTGAAAGGTATTCCGACTGGTTCCCTAGCAACAATAAGACCCATATGATGAATTTGAGACACACCAGCAAATATTAAGTTCCCAGATGCAATACCAAAAGATATCGGAATAGCCCCATTCCTTTCCTTACTAATCTCCTGAATCAGCAGCAGCAGTAAATATTATGCTTGCTAAGGGGGGGGGGGGGGGGGGGGGGGGGGGGGGGGGGGGGGCGTAATCTGACTCTTGTATAAGTTTGTGATTCATTCCCTGTGTCATTTATAATTGTCATTTATAATTGCTTTTTTTAAAATTTGTTATATGTTACCCACAGTGCAATATTAGCTATATTTAGTCGTGTTAGCAATTTGTTATATGTTACCCACAGTGCAATATTAGCTATATTTAGGCGATTTAGCATGTACAACCTTTAATTATCTATGTATTTTTGATACCTTTTAATCTCTTTTAGCATTTTTAATTTTCAATTTTGTTGTTATCTTTGTATACATTTCTATGTGCAATTTGATGTTTTTATACCATTGTAATAACCATGTAATTCAGCTTTTAGCTGCGATTTGGTGACAATAAACTATAACTATAACTATATAACTATAACTATACATTGCAGTGCATACTTTGGGTTATGGGGTCATCCGGGGTCAAATAATGATGCTAGGTAGAAGTTGACCTCTTGTTGTAGGAAATACGGTGAAGGCATAGTTTGGGGGTATCGGGTCAACAACAGTAAATTATCACCCCCACCCTTTCCCCCCGTGCAATGTTGAGGAAAGCACATTTATTTACATACAGGGTGTCCCTAAAAAAAGGTGCACATGTTCCACGTCATTGCCCTTATTTATGACTCGGTATTTGGTTGTAATCATTATATAATCTGAAAGATAATTTAGTTGGCTTTCAAACGCCGTTTATTTGATTGCAATTGCTCTTCCCAAACCAACGATATGCTTGATCATTCAAGGATACTGAAAAACGGGTTGCGCCACCTTTTAGGAAAAAGATGATCGTGGAAAGAGTAATTTTGTTCATCTAAACATTTCTAAATGATGTTGTATGAACGTCATGATGACTAAATACCTCTCAAACGCCGTTTGTTTGGTCCCATTTGCATTATCCTATCAGAAAATATTCTTGATTAAAGGGGACCCCAAATATGTAAAGTGTGTGCTATTTTTATGAAAAGATGCTTCAAAAGCATTAAACATAACAGCAATTTTACACATGGATGATTTCTTTCCTAAAAACTTGCACAACTTTCTCGCGGTCAGACAAGCATATATGTGGATAGACTCAAGCGATTTCGACAAAACAAATAACGTATGAAAGGTTATTTAGTCCTCTTGAAGCTCGTACAAACATCAAATCCAAGTCCGAAATATTTATTGATAAATTTTAATGACACATTTCCACCTATTTTTCTAAAGTGGCACAAGCCCGAATTTTAGTGCTCGTTGATACAACATATCTGAGATTTAGAAAAGTAAACACAATCAAATAACCGGTATTTGAAAGCCAACTAAATCATCTCTCAGATTAAATAACGATTACAGCCAAATACAGCGTATTAATGAGGGCAATGGCGTGGAACACGCGCACCCGTTTTAGGGACACCCTGTATAAAGATAAGCTTGTGAAACCTGCCTCAGGACAAATTATGGTTAGGCGACGAAATACAACCCCTGTTGTACGAGCAAACGGACCTCTCTGCTAGGGTTGGTCAGTCGGCGTGTTTTCCCTTCCAAAATGTGGAAATTTTGGTGAAACAAAAAATTTAAAAAAAATGGAAAAAAATAGTTCGAAAAATAGTTATTCCGTCAAGGTATCAAATGTTGTTTACGGTAAATAATATCGCGACTGGGCCAGTACAACAGGGTTTTGGGTTTTAACGTCACTATTATCTCTTGGGTACTGATTTACTCATTTGTACGAATCGTGAAACAATGAAATATGAACGAAACATAAACGATACTTAGCCCATACCCGAAAATGATACAAACATGTAGACAGATTTGTCTAAGCATTAAAATGTTGGCTATATAATACTATAACCGATACCAATTTTTGTCGCTCTGCCATGGCTCTATCTACCACAATAATACCTGGTCCAGTATTTGGTCCTCAGATGACTGAATTGGCATTGCAAGATAGCAGAATAACCGAAAAGTCTATACTACGAATCGTGTTTATCACGCAAGGCGTGATTTGGATTTGGCACCCAATTAGATTGCGCATGCCCATCAAAAATTTGCGCTCACAGATCGCGTGTAAATTGTCCGCTTTACAAGCGCAACTACAGCAACAGAGGGCAGCAGATATTGATGTAAACAAACTTATCGATATCTCGGCAAAACCACCAGTTAGATTGCGCATGCCCATCAAAAATTTGCGCTCACAGATCGCGTATAAATTGTCCGTTTTACAAGCATCACTACAACAACAGAGGGCAGCAGATATTGATGTAAAAAAACTTATCGATATCTCGGCAAAACCACTAGTGCTGCCGTGTTATCCAAGGATTCAAGATAAAAAGGACGTGCACCTACCTGCTGGGATCATGTATCACTGATAGATCCTGTTTTCTATTGTGCTCTGTTCAAGGAACGTTGAACATTACAACTATAGATACAACTACAGATCATTTTACTCATGTTTAGCATTTACTTGTGGCCAGTCATACACGCCTGATTTTCAATATAGGTTTATAGGTTAGGTTTATATTAAATTTACCTAAAATTATACAACGCGATTTGACGACACAAATGTTGATCTCATTGAAATCGCAAGGATTTTGTTTCTTTTTTCTGCAAATTGCGGACAAAAAAGGATAACTAGCCTATATCATGTATATTGTGCCCAGGTTTGAGCTACGTATGATATCAGTGTGACTAATCGGTCAATCCGCAGCCAATTTGACGACACAAATGTCGTTCACATTGAAATCGCAAGGATTTCGAGACCAGGATGCGCTTCCAGAGGTCTGCCATCATCAGATCATAGCACTTCAAAAGGTTAGCGAGGCCGATGCTTATCTAGTTGGTTTATTTACCGCACAAATACCTAAAACAATTCTAAACCATTTCTCCTTCTTGGATTCTGATTTAACATTTGACGATTCATTTAAACTTCCAATATGGGGAGGGAAACTCTTAAAATACGCTACGCAACTTATTCACAGGCATTTTTGATAGTAATAACAGTCAGGGTTTTGAAAATCATAATAAAAAGAAATGTACAAAAACCACTCCCCCTCATGACGGCTGGAAGATAAGCAAACAAAGACTACAAAAATAACTATGAACCAAGAAAGTTCAAAACAGAGTAAGTAGTCATGGTTACTTTTTAGATATCTTCTTACTGTGTCTATTCATTCATAGTTGAGATGGGCGATGTTGCAAGTCAATATTAGTCAGTATCTTTGCACTATACGGTATGTCACTCACAGAGAATAAGAGAAGCCAAAAATACAGTGTTCAAAAAATAACTTGCCACGAAATAAATATGCCCATAACTCCAATCCTAATAATTAATAGATTATTGATATATAATGAAGTGTTAAATAACTTCTTTTTTTGTTTGCGATATTACACACGAGGAATGGTTTAATTTTATGGAAGATAAAGCTCAAAGAGCGAGACAAAGCTCGATTTAATTTGTGTATAATTGACTTTTCAACATGGGGACTGGTATGACATGTACGCACCTAGACGCGATTAATAAATGAAAACATCCCCGATCCCAATTGCTATATCCCCCTCAAATAGCGCTATTAAGTTAATCAATATTAATATTGCCTGTTTCTCCACTCGCCATTCGGGGTGTCTTTCTTTTTTGAACATCTTTCAGCTTTGGTTGGTATGCATTTTTTTTAGATATCCGCTATAGTACACTCTGCATTGCACTATTCCTTTATATATTTCAATGGAATGCACTAAATGGGAAAACCGAAGCAATTGTAATATACATGTAAGCTTCATTAAAAATCAGTCAGATGTTGGTAGATTCGAGAGCCGAATATTTTAATAATGGGGCAATCACATGTATCCGTGTAAGCTCTTTTCAAAGTGAAAATCACTCTGAAAAGAGTGGAAATCACTCTTAAAAGAGTGAAAAATCAATCTGAAAAGAGTGAACTTCATTTCTTAGAAGAGCCGTCCCTCCTAGAGCTCTCGAAAGAGTGAGGTTTAGTTCTTTTACATTTAGAGAGTATTATAGATGTTGGTCGTACGAATTCCGGAATGCAAATGAAGCAGCGAGTTTGAGCGTTCAGCTTAAAAAGGGCGGTTTGATGATATAATCAAGACGTTTCGGCCGGTACCCAGGCGTTCCGACCGGTTAGGAGCCGGTATGGAGGTGGTATGCACACGGTGAGGACACGGTGAGAACGGTAAGCTAGACCTGTATGAGGCCGGTGTGCCCGGTACCAGGCCGGTGAGAACCCGGTACAGACCCGGTGTAGAGCGGTATGGACCAAGGACCGGTGAGGAGGTGTTATGCACCCGGCGAGAACGGTACGCTAGCCATGTATGAGGACGATGAGCCCGGTACCAGGCCGGTGAGGACCCCGCATAGACCCGGTATATAACGGTATGGACCCGGTGACCACCAACAAAAATCAACGAGCCCGTTGTTGGCATTTTTACTGATTGTTTGAACTCTGTTATTTTTCTATTAGACGGTAAGGTGGCTGCCTACCATTACCTGCGAACGGGCGCGAAACGGGTGCGCCGTCTGTATACCGTCCTCAACCCGGGCTCTCACCGTTTGTCGCCGTTTTTACTCACCCAGCAAGAGTTTTGAGAATGGTCAAACTTCCTGCCGGGCGCGGATGGCCGGCAATGTCCCCGGCAACGTGTTCAACGGACGGGAAACGGCCCACCGTGTGACATCACCGTGTGCCACCGTCTGCACCAATTTGTCTCACGGTAATGGGCCGGCCAGCTCACACGGATACATGGGAGTACATATGTATTTTACAGAGATTCCCGGAATGTGAGCGAAGCGGCGAGCTTGAGCGCTCAGCTTATACAGGGCAGTTTGATGACGTTATCAAGGCGGTTCGGTCGGTACCCAAGCGTTTCGGCCGGTGAGGACCTGGTGAGGAGGTGGTATGAGCCCGGTTCCAGACCGATAAGGACCCGGTATAGAACAGTATGAACCCGGTGACAATCAAAAAATCAATGCGGCCGTTGACATTTTTTGATGATTGTTCACCATGTTGGACTCTGTTGTTTTTCTATAAGACGGTAAGGGGCCGCCCAGCTCACACGGATACATGTGATTTCCCCATAAAATAATGAAAAACCCAGACGTCGATGTGAATGATTCTTCCAAATACCTCTGCGTTTCATTTTGTTTTAACATGAATTTTAAATTTTGTAATTATATTATAACTTTATTTTAGTATCCGAATATCCCATGTGTCAAATTTAAAAAAAAATATCTTAAAACGCTCACACTGTAAATACTGTATTCGACCGTCAGTGCAGAAGAATTCCTAGCTGCTGTCGTCTGGGGTAGCGAAAATATTAATATAATAGGATGTGAAAGGTTTACGGCAGCAAACTACAGTAAGAACATATAATAATTTTGGCTAGTACTAGAGCCACAAATTCTTAATTGCAAGGTGAGGCTAGGGTAAGTGTTATGGTTTGGTTATGGTTATGATTAGGTTTAGGGTAATGGTTTTTGTTATGGGTATAGGGAATGGTTAGGATGAGGGTTGGAGTTATAGTTAAGATTACGTTAAAGGCCTTTTTGAATCTCAAGTGTTTGCCCTGGGCAAAAGTTACAAGACTCGCTACATACCCGAGTCTCCGCGTACACATCATATAAACCACATGATGCAATATGATGTCTAGAAATGTTTCGAAAAGTCGTTCTATTCATTTGAATGAAACCAGAGTTACAATCTGAAACAGCATTGAAATACAAAACTAGAAATATCAAGCATTTTAACTTCCTATTTATAGGACAGTGTTCATGAACTCCCATTTGAATTTATGTCTGTCTTATCATTGTCATTCAGTGGTTCGTTAGTTCAATCGGAAGAGCTTTAGACTTACAATCGAAAGACCGGAGGTTCGAATCCCACAGAGAATGTTTTGTTTTTCCAGTTACTATTATATTTAGTAAATGTAGAGATTAATTCAATATCGTTCAATCATAATTATTTTTTAATCCACGATACTTTCATTTTTTACAAACATATTTACAGAAGTATAAATGGCAATAATATTATAAGAATCATAGAGAGCTAAGAATTTCCAGAGCTAAATAGCTGTAAATTGTTTGTATATAATTTTACTGCTGCTGTTTTTCATATTATATTGTATGGGCGCATTTGCCAAGTTGACGGATGCCACTGTTCTGGTGTATGTCCGAATATTTTTTTTTTATGGTTTAACAATGTCTGCAGGGCGCAGCCTATATAATCACATAGTTATAACCAAAAGCCTGATATTGCTATAAACTGGTCAAGTCGTGCAAATGTAAATCATTTTAGCTTAAATGGGCTTTATTTTCATGATGTCCAGTTGCTTGTGTGTGGTTATTTAGACATCAGTGAATAAATCGCAGCCCGATCCTTACGACTCATCTGGATTTTAGAGGTAAACATGGAGTTTTCCACATTATTTTGCTACCAAATTTTCAATATCTCACTCAAATTTTACGAAACTATTTGTATCAATCGATGAACTCACGCTAGTGATTTCCTCGAATTATAACTTGACTATAGGCCTTTAACTATCCGCATTCATCAACGTAGGCAAATAACCTTTATAATAGTGTAGAAATAACACCAAACACGAAATAAATCCGAGGCAGATTTGTATTCCATGTACTTTGGGTCTACTTCTTCATAGGCATGGCACCACGAACACATCATCTTAAAAATCAAAAAATTGATAAATCGGAAATCTTGATCATAAGATTCAATCAACGTAGGCAAATAACCTTATAAATAGAATATAAATGACACCAAACACCAACATATTAAGCCAGTGAGAAGAATGACAGGAAAATGATTGATGAAATACAATAAATACAAACACAAACCACATTCTAATTCCATGTACTTCGGGGTCTACTTCTTTATGCGTAGAGACTATCGTAGGGGCGCATCACTGTACACATCCTAACACATCGCTAAATCGCACGCAAAAGATTCTGGCCTTAAATTAATCTCCTGGAACATATGTACACACAATCGAACGCGATAACAATATAGACCTAGGAGCATAACATAGGGCCTAGATTTGTATACTGCAATGGCTTAGCATGAGACCTAATGTGAATGAGAGACGTGACGTAAGCAAAATATTCTGGCCTTCAATTATGCTCCTGGGACATATTACGCACTATCAAACGCGATATATAATAAAAACCCTATGAGCATAACATAGGGCCTAAATGTCTATATCGCCATGGTTTAGCGTGAGACCTAATGTGAATCAGAAACGTGCCTTGGTTACAGGCCCAAAACACCTTAGTAACGCCTAATTCTAAAATAGTTTGGACCACAAAAATATGCCCATGCAGTAGGTATGAATATAATACACAACATATCCAATTTTCGCCCAACCAACCCCCATACTTTACCAAATTTCGAAGACACAAACGTAAAGCAGTAACTGGTCCGTGATAACACAAAACCCACTAAAAATGGACCTGGCAGAATCATGCTACCAAAAACAGTATTCAAGGCTACGAAGTAGTAATCTCATAATAAGAATATCCATTCAACGACGATTGACTTCTTTCAATAACAAATGACCTTTACAGATTATTGTCTGTATAACCATGGTTTAACAATGGGGGTATTGCAATAATTCAATAAACGCAATAGACCTCCAGCATGTACATACATGTACATCATGTACAGTACATGAAGTAAAATTTAAAATAGTAGTACATTTTGTTGAACACAAAAGCTGGAACAGGGAAATGTACTTACAGAGTCATCTTTTCAGGGAAGGCTAGAACAGGGAAATGTACGTTACAGAGTCATCTTTTAAAGGAATGCTGGATGTACATTATAGGGTCATCTTTAAGGGAAGGCTGGAACAGGGAAATTGACTTTACAGAGTCATCTTTTAAAGGAAAAGCTGGAACAGGGAAATGTACGTTACAGAGTCATCTTTTAAAGGAAGGTTGGAACAGGGAAATGTTAGTTACAGAGTCATCTTTTAAGGGAAAGCTGGAACAGGGACATGTGCTTTACAGAGTTATAATTTAAGGGAAGACTGGAACAGGGATATGTACGTTACAGAGTCATCTTTTAAGGGAAGGCTGGAACAGGGAAATGTACGCTACAGAGTCATTTTTAAAGGAAAGCTGGAACAGGGAAATGTACGTTATAGATTCATCTTTAAAGGAAAGCTGTACCGAGAAAGTTGTGCCAGTTTTTTTGGAAAGAAATCACCCATGAGTAAAATTGCTGTTATGTTTAATGCTTTTGGAGCGTCTTTTCATAAAAATCGCACACACTTTACACTTTAATCCTATATAATTTATCCTATATATATATGAATTTGTATTCGCTGTTGCGATGATTTCAGATATTTATTGATTGATTATGTACTTAAGACAGAAGAAAATACATTAAAAAATTGGTTCAATTCACCATAGCAACCAAACCCTTCCATATGTTCTTGTATTTATTGACATAAATCCTTATACATGTAGTTATCAATTTACAATGGAAGTGGGAGGAGTAGTTTTTTGGACGAATGTCACCTTTTTGGATCCATTTTGGGAGAATCGATGACCTGACTTACGGTGCAAGATTTGTGCCATGGAGCCAGGGGAGATGTGGACGGAAGTATGCAGAAGTGAATTCAACCTTAACTCTTTAGTAAAGATCATTAGCGTCAATTGCACATGTCTTAGAACCGGAGATATATATTTAGTGACATTGTAGAACATTTTAGACCCCGTGCCGTACGGAAGGGAGGGGACGGAAGTATGCAGAAATTAATTCAACCTTTAATATTTGGTAAAGATCATTAGTGTAAATTCCACGTGTCTTAGAACCGGAGATATATCTTTAGTGACATTTTATGCAGAACTTAATTCAACCTTTAATATTTGGAAAAGAAGATTAGTGTCAATTCCACGTGTTCACAGAATCGAAGATGACTTTTTAATTACAGTTTAGATCATTAAGGACCCGCGCCGTGCGAAGGGGGGGGGGGGGGGCGGAAGTAGTCAGAACTTGAGATTTTTTTCTTCAATACACCTTAAATCGTTTAAAATTAATTGTTTTGTTATTTTTAAGATAACTTTTCACTCCGAATTTTGTTCCTTCTATCGAAAGTTAAACCCTGTATTTCTGCCATTTCGATAAATAAACATGTTAAACTTTAAATCGTTTAAAGTAATTATTTACATCTATGGCACGTGTCCGAGAAGTCTTAATGTCACAGGGTTTTGCGTTAAAAGACAGTGGGGTGGAGAAAATGAGCTTTTATACACAGCTCTATGGAGAAAAAATTACATAATCGTCGATATCTCGAAAAGAAAATCATTAATTACACATTTTCTTTTTTTAAAGTAACTATTTTGGGCAAATCTTTTCTTAAAAAATAAATAAATAGATAACGACTTTATTTGGTTAGTCTACAATGAACATATTGCCTGTTTTGGTTACAGCCCATCTTTCCCATTAATGACAACTTTTACAATCAACACACACACGCACATCCCTCCCGTGCATGTCAGGATCAGTACACGCAAACTCGAGTCATTGAAAGTATTGATTTTTTCTGTGATAAAATAAACAAATGTCGATTGGTTTTTATTGACATGAATCCTTATAGTAAACAATTTACAATTATAGTGGTGAGAGGAGTAGTTTTTTGATGGATTGGGAGCATTTGGATCCAAATGCTCCCAAAACGATGACTTGAGATTCCGTGCCCGGTCCTGGCATGCTCTGCAGTCGATACGGCCCATTATAGCAGAATCGATGACGTGGATTTGCGTGCCATGTTTGTGACATGGAAGCGGCGGCGGCGAACGTAGGAGGGGAGGGGCCGGGGTTGGGTGCGGAAGTATGCAGAACTTGAATTCAAAATCTTTTGAAAATATTATTTATGTCAACTCTACGCGGCGGCGGCGACGACGAATAGACCGGGAAGGGGGGGGGGGGGGGGGGTGCGGAAGTTAGCAGAACTTAAATTCAAAATCTGTTAAAAAGATTATTTATGTAAATTCCACACGGCGGCGAACGGAGAGGGTGCGGGCGTGCTGAAGTATGCATAACTTGAATTCAAAATCTTTTAACAAAATTGTGTCTATCAACTCCACGTGTCTTAGAATCAAGAGGGGGGTTGGGTTAACGGAAGAATGCAAAACTAAAATTTAACCTTAAATATTTGGTAGAGATTATTAGTGTCAACTAACTCCACGTGTCTTAGAATCATAAATGTCTTTTTAAATACTATTTAGATCATGTTAGACCCCGCGCCGTTCGGAGAGGGGGGTTTACGGAAGTATGCAAAACTTAAATTCAACATTAAATATTTGGTAAAGATCATTAGCATGCCAGAACCGTCCCACGATAAGCTAGGTCATTTGTGTATTGATTTTTCTGTATAAAATAAACAAACTCGTCGCCTGTAGGTTTTTATTGACATAAATCCTTATACATGTAGTTATCAATTTACAATGGAAGTGGGAGGAGTAGTTTGTTTGACGAATGTCACCTTTTTGGATCCATTTTGGGAGAATCGATGACCCGACTTACGGTGCAAGATTTGTGCCATGTCAATCCAATATCTCTCGTGAAGAAAAGGACGCATTATCCAATCTGAAGAATGATGATTCTATCATCGTCCTCCCAGCTGACAAAGGACGGTCAACTGTGGTTTTGGTCAAAGAAAACTACATAGAAAGAATAGATAACCTTTTATCTGAGGATGGCACATATCAAGTTTTGAAGAAAGATCCAACCCTGTCTCTAGAACGCAAGATACGGAAAGCTATCAAAGAATTGAAGGATCAAAACAAGCTTGATAAAAAGAAAGCTTCTTATCTCACGTCCAAACAATCTGTACCTCCACGAATCTATGGACTCCCTAAGATCCATAAAGATAACATGCCTCTGCGGCTTATTGTCAGCTCTATTAGCTCACTTGTGCTACAACTTAGCGAAGCACCTTGTAAATATATTAGAACCCCTTTCGGGTAAGGGAACATCATACATCAAAAACTCTAAAACTTTGTAGAAAGAGCCAAACAGACCTGAAGATATACTAGTAAGCTTTGATGTCAAATCTCTATTTACAAATGTATCTATTGATGATGCTTGTCGCATTATTCGTGATCTCCTACAGAACGACGCCCCTCTTGAATCTCGAACTCAGTTGTCATGCGAAGATATTGTTGAGGCGTTGCGTCCCCATACCAGCGTGGAAACTGCATTTTTCCAACTCATTTGCATGTCTTCCTTTCTCCTTTCTGTCCGTTTCCTTTCCCTTTTCCCTTTCATTCCTTTTTGTCTCCTCTTCCTTAGCCTTCCCGATTTTCCACTGCCTTCCCAATTTTCCCGGTCAATTTATTTTTCAGCTACGCTACTGATGATACGTTTGTAGTTTGGAGACATGGTAAAGATGAATTGATCAAATTCCTAGATCACCTAAACGCACAGCAGCCGTACATTCAATTTACCATGTAATTAGAAGATTCCACGCCAGTAAATAATTTCAGTCTTTGTAGACGACAATCAAAACTGTTTTTTATCAGCTGGCATTCTGTGGCCCATTGATTATAGAATTAATCAGAAATGGTACTTGTTGCTCCCAAATGATTAAAGTTGTAGTTTAATCCTGATTTTTGGACTATTACCTAGTACTACAGTGCAAAAAGAAATATTTTCAATGCATTTTGTAGGTTTTTTGGGTGTATTTTGATTGTAAATGTTCTGGTAACATTTCTCAACTTTTTCAGTTAAATGAGGGCGCTAATTTCTCAGAACTTTCGGGGATATCATATATAATTGTTTTGATTTAATGATCAAAGATATCATGAAATTTAAGGAAAATGTCAAATTGAAAAATCCAGTCGCTTTATTAGCATGTAAACGTATAGGCGAACCATTTGGTGGTGTGAATTCTGAAGATAATTGTCTTTGCTGGAGTTTTTTAAGATATAGCCTGCTTAATATCGGCTGTTTTGATGATATTTTGAATGAGTCTTCTACCACAAAAGTCCAATTTGCTTGAAATTCACTGCGATCGGGTTCAATTTGACATTTCCACTACTAAACTATGGTAAGATAGGGCAAAATATTCGATTTCATAAGCAAATTATACAGGCAAATTACTCGATGAAAAAATAGCCCACCGAATGCGGCGAATTCAGCAGTCTTGTCATCATCGGCAACAGTGTAAAAAAAAGTGAAATCATTGATAAGCTTACTACATCATGCCATTCACCTACTATGTTACGGTCATATTAGAAGCTCAAATTATATTGAATAGCTGCCTTGAAGTATACTCGCCTTGCAAACAAGGTCAATCTGAGTGTTGCTGTCATCTTTTAAGGGAAGGCTGGGACAGGGAAATGTACGTTATAAAGTCATCCTTTAAGGCAAGGCTGGAACAGGGAAATGTACGTTATTGTAAAAATGGCTGATTTAAAACATGTTTGGGTCAAATAGAAACAAGAAGAAAAAAAACATGATCGATTTTAGTGAATATATTGAATAGTTTACCATGAATAGATATGTTTTCTAGAATACAAACCCTGCGCAAATGCCTTTTGCAGCCAGTGTATCAATGCAATCGATACATATTGCCCTTGAAATTATGAACAATCACCGTTGGCTTTTCTGTTATTCCCACATGTTGTGTGACGTTAAAGTCATACATGTATATAACTCTATAACTGAAATGACGCATAGTGTGTGTAAACGAAAGCATCTTATTATATCAATCATCAACCAAGTGGTAAACAATTTAATGTTTACGTTACGACTTGTATCTAAATAAATGATACATCTTATCTTGATTTAAAACGCACGTATTGAATAGTCAATAAGTAGTCGTGCGTAGGATCCTGTTTACAGATGCAGTAGATTGACGTGTTCGACCAAAGTTATAAAATATAAATCAAATCGTACCGGAAGTAAAAACAATTAAAATGTCACTTTGATCGTTAGCATCCAACTTCGTCTGATGGTATCCATTATAATCAGCGATGCCATTGCAATGAAGTTGTACGGGTAGCATCTCTAAACCATTGGCGCACTTCATACTGAAACGTAAACAGTAACAGTGTGTAACGATTTGGTATTAAGAAAATTAAATAAAAGTCACGGTTCTGTAACAAATCGCTTAGGAATGTTAATCTATTCTATACTGGTATGTGGACCTTATTATGCTGTTGAAAGTTCAGTGTGTCCATGCAGCTTCTCAAAGACTAGGTCAAAAGCAATCTAATTATGTAAATAATTATTTAATTTGTTGCGACTCGTATCATGCCAGGTTAAACAAACAATTATAATTAAAGAGGTATTAACTCATTTATTATGATTAAGGTATCAAATTATGAGGAAGAGATTGGTCTAGATTCTTTATTACGAGCTATAGATTTTGAATAAGCTGGCTTTAATCACACGAGCCAAGATCAAGCACCTTGCGGGTTGAGATGTTGTCTGACGAGCGAGAGCTCAAAGATTATGCATTGTTCTTTAAAGCAATAAAACCATTATCGGTATCTTACGGTTTGACGATGATTGACGACTTTAAAATATGATCACTGAAAATCCATCAAAGGCTACGCTTTCATCAGCCACGAAAGTAAATACGAGAATATTTGACGGTGTTTCTATATCAAAAGGTGTATCACTTCCGGTATAACTAATCAACCTTGAACTTTGTGGAGTTGAGTCAGTTCTAACGTACAAATAATCACCGAAAAGATGATATCGTCAAACAATGGATAATGCCTGCCATCTTCTATATCAAATACATTGAAGTACACAAACAAGACGTTCTAAGGTGATGTTGTGATCACCCATTGACATGTGTTGGTTTCCTTGTATGCAGGTGCATACAGGACTGTGACAGGTGATGATAAGTCATAGGAATTGCCAGGTAGTATTTCTATGTCATTCTCCCTGCATTTTGTATAATTTATTTTAGCAAAAATTTAAATCTTTTACTTCATACATTCTCAAAATTGGCTTGGGGGGGGGGGGGGGGGGGGGCTATAAAATATGGAGATATATGAAAAGTGGAAATGGAAAACAGACCCTGAGAAACACTACCAACCAATCTCTACGCATTCGCATCAAACCGCAATAATTAACCTCGAAAATGCAGGTATTGTGATAATATAAGATATTCAAATTTGTCAGATGACATGGGGGTAATTAGCCAACTTAAAACATCTTGCTTTTCCATAAAACATACCACACATTTCTGGTTCATCGCTGACATCACTAGAGTCCGACTCATTATCGCAGAACGAATCTAATGCATAGACTTGCACATAATTCATATTTTTTTTAACCCCTGGGGTCTACCTGTCTATCGTACAGTGGTTCTGATTGGTTTATTACAAGATGTACTCATATGAATAGCCAATTCAAATGCAGCTTGTAAAATGTTTCACTGCAATCTTTATCAGGGATATAATTATTCTAACACTGTCTCTTGGTGCAATACATGATGTATCCATTTTTTTAACCAATCGGCCGGTAGTTCTAACAGTGTCTCTCATTGGTGCAATACATGATGTATCCATCTTTTTAACCAATCGTCCGGTAGTTCTCAGGGGGTTAACCCTTTTCACGCGGCAGGCGGCTGCAGACGACATTTCAAAAGTTCACAAAATGTTTAAAAAATGTCAATACTATTGAATTTCATTACCATTTTTAGAATCACCATGATAAATGCAACGACATAAGTACAAACATGCCTAGTATTGAGTCAGTAATCCTTGACATAGACTTTGAAAATTGTGAAAAGTTTCTGAAAAATCTGTTTTGTGCATGGTAAAAATTTTAGCCGCGTGGAAAGTGTTAAGATTGACATGATGGTGCTACAAACTGTATTAAAATTATAGATGCTTATTGTATTCTAAACTCGGTCTATGACTACAGTTGGCTATATTCATAATTTCAAACTTCTCGATGTTTATGTTATTAAATTATTGAACTAAAGCAATTAAATGTTAAATTTGCTTTTGCATAGTTTGTATGCGTACGATCACTCAATGTGATATGACATTTCACGGACAAGAACAAATTGATCTGCAGCAAACTTTTCAAGTGTTGAGGAATTCCCTTTAAGGAGCTTTCCAGCAAACACAGCATTGTGCATAATGTGGTTATGGACGGTTATTGGTGCTTACATTTGCGCGAGAACATTGTATTCTTGTGATGATTTTAGACAACATATTCTGGTGAAATAATACTCTGATATGATTTCAAGTAACATACCAGTTTACATTTCAAACTAGAATTGAGGTCAACGCATAATATAATCCAAAATCTTGAAGAAATAGCCTGAATAATTGTAACCGAAATACCGCAGTCGTCATCGTGTCGGGTTTTATTTATTCCACACGATCCACTGGTTTCCGTTTTATTTTTGTTACACGCTTAGTAAAGCGTAGGAACCCCAATCAAACGGGGCACCATGCAGTCGTTCGTGCTGCTGCTTTCGCCGTTCTTTTTCAATACTTAGCAGAACTTTGACGGTTAACAAGGAGGTTGATATTCTCACACGGGCGTGTAAAATAGCGCCATCAGTTGGCAAATATTCTAAGATAAATTTCGATATGCGGTTGTCCATATTAGTGTTTGTAGAGTCGCATGCTGCGAGATATACCAATGCGGGTTGTTTCAATGCTGTATCCCGTCATTGACGGGAAACGCACAGTGCCGTACATGGCCTATCCGTTATTAACGGGATGCGCGTGGAACTAGTTAATGGTTGTATTTTGAAATATGAAGCAGTAGTTGGCTTTATTATGAACATTAATAGCTTTTCCCCTTTATTGCATTCCATTTCGGACACGCTATGTAGAAGACTACGACTCCAAGTGTCGGGCTCGGGTGTTTCCTAAGACCGATACCTTTCTCTATTCAGCTTTTTTGTTATTAATACTATATATGATCAACTATTCATTATCAGTATTTTGGTTATCATTGGCTTATTTTCCGCCGCAGGCCATGACTCAAGCAAACCCTCTGAGTGTGTGTTCAACTCATGGTAGCAGACACAAACGTACATGATAATTCGAGGTCACAGGTCATCTACTTACCATCCCCGTTGTGTCGTGATTTACTAAGGAATACATTCCGTCGTTGTAGTATATATCACTCTTAAATTGGACGATGATTTAGTTCGAATGGACAAAAGAGATCTTGATCCTTCGATTCTGTTATAATTAATCACACCCTCATCTCCTGTTGGGGAAGATATTGCAGAGAGTCGGTGTCATCATCAATATTTTATAACCACTTGCGGGTAGCTGACATCATACATCAAAAACTATATCACTTTGTAGAAAGAGCCAAATAGATATCTAAAAGACCTGAATATATACTAGTAAGCTTTGATGTCAATTTGATCCAACGTCATGGAACATTTTGTTGAACACAAAGGCTGGAACAGGGAAATGAACGTTATAGTGTCATTTTTTGAAGGAAGGCTGGAACAGGGAATGTACGCCATAGAGTCATCTTTTAAAGGAAGGCTGGAACAGGGAAATGTACGCTATAGAGTCATCTTTTAAAGGAAGGCTGGAACAGGTAAATGTACGCTAAAGTGTCATCTTTAAAGGAGGCTGGAACAGGTAAAGTACGCTATAGAGTCATCTTTTAAGGAAGGCTGGAACAGGTAAATGTACGCCATAGAGTCATCTTTTAAGGAAGGCTGAAACAGGTTAATGTACGTTATGTACAGAACAAGGATTGAGATACCGTATGATTCTAACACGATGTTTGGCAGAAGGATTACAACGATGGACAAGCTGTAAATGAATGCAATAAAGTCAATATACAATATGGTATTCATCTGATTGGTTAATAATCTAGGCAAATGACCTAATATGGCAATCGGTTTTTATCTCCTGATCTGGAATGCAGTGATACTGTCATTTTACAGATAGTTATTTTGTGAATAACCCCCTATTTTTTTGGTCGAATCGCAACCCATACCTATAAAACATATCCTATTAAATACACGGCAATTTGTAAGGTAATTATTCTCGCGAATTTGACCTCCTCGATTTTTTAAGGAAATCAAGTAGTCTTTTTACCCCGGGACACTTTATGTTAACAAATTAGTTGTTGTTAAGTCAATGTCATACTTAAATATCCTAATATTGCGCGTGAAAATATATTGAATATAAAGTGAAATTACAGCAGACCAGAGCTCCCTGGTCTTACCATACTGGTAAAAGCACTTAATTTCGTGACAGATTTATTTTGTGAACTTTGCTAGGGATATTGATTCCCGAAATTTAATATCCCACGAAAATGACCAATTAGCACTGAAAAATAGCAGTACAATTCAAGGATGCAAATTGTAATGCCCGCTAAATAGCAGTAAGGTCAAATTCGTGAAACAAAGTATCCGCAAAATAGTAAAGTATTCTACAGTTAAGTTCGCAAAATAGAAAAGTATTCTACAGTTAAGTTCTCTGTCAATATAACACCATCTGTTATGTAATCAAGTCACATGCACTGTGTATGCTGAGTTGGTTCAAATACCTTTAATACAAGTTCTGCTTACTTCCGTACCCCCCCCCCTCCCCCCCCCCCCCCCCCGCTCTTCGCCGCCCTACACTAAATATTGTTTCAAGCTATCTAAAATTAAATTCAAGTTCTCCAGTTTTGCATCCGTCAGCGACCATTGCAGTTATAGCAATTATATTGCAGTAAAGTACGAGATTGTATGTTTATCGGCATGACATCGAGTTTTTTTTTTTTAAATACAAAATCGTGGCTTAAAAGCCAAATTGCATTGCACTTACAATATTATAAAAACATTTAAATACATTCAAAGAGATACATTAAAATATAAATATAAAATACAAAGACATATTTATATAAAACATGTGATACCAATAACACTCACACGAGATGACACATACCCTCAAACAGCCTTACCCACACGTACCCCACACACCCCCATACCAGACCTCTCCCACACACTTTCATAAATTTAACAATAAAAAGATCCTCTCACGAGATGAACATACACATACCCTCAAACAGCCTAACCCACACGCACCCCCACACCCCCACACACGACCTCTCCCACACACTTTCATAAATTTAACAATAAAAAGATCCTCTCACGAGATGAACATACACATACCCTCAAACAGCCTTACCCACACGTACCCCCCCCCCCCCCCCCACCACACCCCCCCCCCCCCCCACCAGACCTCTCCCACACACTTTCATAAATATAACAATAATAAGATACATTTATTTATTTATTGCACACAAAAAATTCTAAAATTATTCATTGTTTAAAAGTCTGACATAATATGGTACCGGGCTGTTAAAAAATCTCTTTGTCCTGAAACGAGGAATGCAATAAAGTCAATATACAATATGGTATTTCATCTGATTGGCTAATAATCCAGGCAAATGACCTAATCTGGCAATAGGTTTTTATCTCCTAATCTAGAAATGCAGTGATACTGTCATTTGCAGGTAGTTACTTTGTGAATTACCCATTTTTTTTTTTGTCGAATCGAAACCCATATCCTAATAAAAACATATCCTATTAAATACACGGCAATTTGTAAGGTAATTATTCTCGCGAATTTGACCTCCTCGAATTTTTTAAGGAAATCAAGTAGTCTTTTTACCCGGGACACTTTATGTTAACAAATTAGTTGTTGTTAAGTCAATGTCACACTTAAAATATCCTAAATATTGCGCGTGAAAATATATTGAATATAAAAGTGAAATTACAGCAGACCAGAGCTCCCTGGTCTTACCATACTGGTAAAATCACTTAATTTCGTGACAGATTTAATTTTGTGAACTTTGCTAGGGATATTGATTCCCGAAATTTAATACCCACGAAAATGACAAATTAGCACTGAAAAATAGCAGTACAATTTCAAGGATGCAAATTGTAATGCCCGCTAAAATAGCAGTAAGGTCAAATTCGTGAAACAAAGTATCCGCAAAATAGAAAAGTATTCTACAGTTAAGTTCTCTGTCAATATAACACCATCTGTTATGTAATCAAGTCACATGCACTGTGTATGCTG
>CM069446.1:58500854-58528501 GCA_035610835.1 Ophiura sarsii | reverse complement strand
AATACGGACATTTCATTGAGATTTTGATTTTCTGGGTTGTTTGTCTGAATTATTTCTGTCAACTCCACGCGGCGGCGGCGAACTGAGGGGGGGGGGGGGGGGGGTTGCGGAAGTAAGCAAAACTTGTATTCAAAATCTTTTGAAAATTTTATTTCTGTTCGCCACGCTACGGCGGCAAACGGACAGAAGTGGGGTAGAGTGGAGGGGAGGTATGGGTGCGGAAGTATGCAGAACTTGAATTCAAAATCTTGTGAAAACATTATTTCTGTCAACTTCACGCGGCAGCGGCGGCGAATGGAGAGGGGTGGGGAGGGGCGGCGAACGGAGCGGGGTGGGGTGGGGTGTTGCGGAAGTATTCAGAACTTGAATTCAAAATATTTTGAAAGATTATTTCTGTCAACTCGACGCCACGGCGGCGAACGGAAGGGGTGTTGTTTGTGTACGTCCCTTACAGTCATAGGCCGGGAGCCCAGAAGGTTTTTATCAGCTGAGAAGATGCAAAAGGTTTGATGATCTGATTAGTTTAGTTATAGTATCACGCCTAGGCTATTCTTTTTGGCAAAATGTGTTTTAACATTACTTTTCCATTATTTTTGACCTCACAAATTAATACCAATTGCTCCATTTATTTTGTATGAATATTATTGTATGTCACCCTGTATATTTTGATTCCCCCTCAATAAAATCCAAATTATTTTACTTCAAACATTTTTAAAAATTGATTTAGGGCCTACTCCCTACACACCTGTTCGCGTGTTATTATTAACAGGACGACCTCAGTTTTCACCTTACTCTTTTGTTCGCCATATTTGGAAGTGATGTACCGAAATAACCAATATTGATTCCGCCCAAGTAAGAAATTATTCTGTTCTGCTCGAGCTACGTAGCTCACTTAACCACGCAGATCGTTTCACACTTCATCGCTGAACGTACTGTCGACTGCTAGTCTTTTACAACAACTTTGCGTATTGCGAAGATTTGTGCACACAATACATACGCCATGGCAAAAGACTAGCGTCGGCAGACGTAAGGTTGATGAAGTCTAAACGCGTGTTCGTATTGAATTCTGTGTAAAAGCAAATTAATTAATTCTACAAGAAAAAAAAGATTTTTTTTTATTATATCATTTTTTAACATGAGAATATTGAAATAGTAGCCTACTATAGAAGCCTAATTAAGATTCCACTTTAACAATTGATTTGTTTAAGATGATGCGTTTTTACAGATTTCTAAAAAAATTGCCTCAGAAGGAATTAGCCTATGTTCTTTGTTCATTTTCGTACGTATAACATTATTATGACGAACCGGTGAAACGGAAACATATTTGACGACTAAAATTTCTCTCGCGTTGAAATGGTAGGGATAACCGATATTCCAGGTCCGGCCTAGGCCGGACCTGGAATATCCAGAATTGTGCTCACATTATTTTTATTTGGATGCGATATCAGATTTTGAGTGACGTATCACATTATTATGACGAATCAGGGAATCGGAAACATATTTGACGACTAAAATTTCTCTCGCGTTGAAATGGTAGGGATATTAAACCGATATTCCAGGTCCGGCCTAGGCCAAATCCAGAATTGTGCTCACATTATTTTTATTTGGATGCGATATCAGATTTTGAGTTACGTATCACATTATTATGACGAATCGGTGAAACGGAAACATATTTGACGACTAAAATTTCTCTCGCGTTGAAATGGTAGGGATAACCGATATTCCAGGTCCGGCCTAGGCCAAATCCAGAATTGTGCTCACATTATTTTTATTTGGATGCGATATCAGATTTTGAGTTACGTATCACATTATTATGACGAATCAGGGAATCGGAAACATATTTGACGACTAAAATTTCTCTCGCGTTGAAATGGTAGGGATAACCGATATTCCAGGTCCGGCCTAGGCCAAATCCAGAATTGTGCTCACATTATTTTTATTTGGATGCGATATCAGATTTTGAGTTACGTATCACATTATTATGACGAATCGGTGAAACGGAAACATATTTGACGACTAAAATTTCTCTCGCGTTGAAATGGTAGGGATAACCGATATTCCAGGTCCGGCCTAGGCCAAATCCAGAATTGTGCTCACATTATTTTTATTTGGATGCGATATCAGATTTTGAGTTACGTATCACATTATTATGACGAATCGGTGAAACGGAAACATATTTGACGACTAAAATTTCTCTCGCGTTGAAATGGTAGGGATAACCGATATTCCAGGTCCGGCCTAGGCCAAATCCAGAATTGTGCTCACATTATTTTTATTTGGATGCGATATCAGATTTTGAGTTACGTATCACATTATTATGACGATTCGGTGAAACGGAAACATATTTGACGACTAAAATTTCTCTCGCGTTGAAATGGTAGGGATAACCGATATTCCAGGTCCGGCCTAGGCCAAATCCAGAATTGTGCTCACATTATTTTTATTTGGATGCGATATCAGATTTTGAGTTACGTATCACATTATTATGACGATTCGGTGAAACGGAAACATATTTGACGACTAAAATTTCTCTCGCTTTGAAATGGTAGGGATAACCGATATTCCAGGTCCGGCCTAGGCCAAATCCAGAATTGTGCTCACATTATTTTTATTTGGATGCGATATCAGATTTTGAGTTACGTATCACATTATCATGACGATTCGGTGAAACGGAAACATATTTGACGACTAAAATTTCTCTCGCGTTGAAATGGTAGGGATAACCGATATTCCAGGTCCGGCCTAGGCCAAATCCAGAATTGTGCTCACATTATTTTTATTTGGATGCGATATCAGATTTTGAGTTACGTATCACATTATCATGACGATTCGGTGAAACGGAAACATATTTGACGACTAAAATTTCTCTCGCATTGAAATGGTAGGGATAACCGATATTCCAGGTCCGGCCTAGGCCAAATCCAGAATTGTGCTCACATTATTTTTATTTGGATGCGATATCAGATTTTGAGTGATGTATCACATTATTATGACGAATCAGGGAAACGGAAACATATTTGACAACTAAAATTTCTCTCGCGTTGAAATGGTAGGGATAACCGATATTCCAGGTCCGGCCTAGGCCAAATCCAGAAATGTGCTCACATTATTTTTATTTGGATGCGATATCAGATTTTGAGTTACGTATCACATTATTATGACGATTCGGTGAAACGGAAACATATTTGACGACTAAAATTTCTCTCGCGTTGAAATGGTAGGGATAACCGATATTCCAGGTCCGGCCTAGGCCAAATCCAGAATAGATGTCACATTATTTTTATTTGGATGCGATATCAGATTTTGAGTTACGTATCACATTATTATGACGAATCGGTGAAACGGAAACATATTTGATGACTAAAATTTCTCTCGCGTTAAAATGGTAGGGATAACCGATATTCCAGGTCCGGCCTAGCCAAATCCAGAATTGTGCTCACATTATTTTTATTTGGATGCGATATCAGATTTTGAGTTACGTATCACATTATTATGACGATTCGGTGAAACGGAAACATATTTGACGACTAAAATTTCTCTCGCGTTGAAATGGTAGGGATAACCGATATTCCAGGTCCGGCCTAGGCCAAATCCAGAAATGTGCTCACATTATTTTTATTTGGATGCGATATCAGATTTTGAGTTACGTATCACATTATTATGACGAATCGGTGAAACGGAAACATATTTGACGACTAAAATTTCTCTCGCGTTGAAATGGTAGGGATAACCGATATTCCAGGTCCGGCCTGGGCCAAATCCAGAATTGTACTCACATTATTTTTATTTGGATGCGATATCAGATTTTGAGTTACGTATCACATTATTATGACGAATCGGTGAAACGGAAACATATTTGACGACTAAAATTTCTCTCGCGTTGAAATGGTAGGGATAACCGATATTCCAGGTCCGGCCTAGGCCAAATCCAGAATTGTGCTAATTTTATTTTTATTTGGACGCGATATCAGATTTTGAGTTACGTATCACATTATTATGACGAATCGGTGAAACGGAAACATATTTGACGACTAAAATTTCTCTCGATTTGAAATGGTACCGCCAATTCTATGCAAAAAGAAGTGTCCCTCAAAATTATCCTTTTTTTCATGTCATACATTTTCTTAATAGCTAAACATATTTTAATATTTTGTATCAATTTTAAATATGTATACAGCTACAGTGCTCCACAGCATAAAGTTCCAAAAACACACAGAATACCAAATTTTACATTTTAGGCTGTAATTCAAAATGTTTATTACACAAAATATTTACACTCATACCATATTATTATTAGATGTCAATAATTGCAAAACAACTTATTTAAAAAATGTTGGACCTTATTTGCATAAATTAGCAAATTTGAAAGTAGCTAAGTGGCAAAATCACTAAAATGGAAGTTTCTCCATAATGCATTTATAGATTTTAACCATTTTTGCAGGGTTTATTTATTACACAATAATAAACAAATTTGTAAGAGGAATTTTCCAAAATATTTTTTATTATAGAGATATTGTCGTTTTTGTTCAAAAAAGGAACATACTTTCCGGTCAAGTTCATATGAACACCGAATTTGTTTTATTTTTTATTTTTGGTGGTACTGATAGTAAAGGGTATACTGAAAACATTTGTAAGAGGGAATTTGCTATAATATCACAGGACTGATTTTACACGGTTTTGAATTTGTAAGCACAATATTTTGAAAAATAAAATACAAATAAATAAATTTGGGCTTAACAACAAATTTTGGCGCATTGAGTGCATATACATTGCACAGTGTACATGTAAACATTGAAACTACTTTCGTATTGATCCAGGAAAGTTGTAACAAAACTGGTTCAAATCTTGTGTCTATTATCATGACATGCAGTCATGTATTACATAGTACAACAAAGGCTTAATCCCCATTGAGACAGCTACTTAAATTTCAGACAGTTTGTCCATTTATAGACACCTTGAATTTACAGGTGTTTAAAGTGCACCCAAGCCCAGAAGAAGCTTATCTCTGATTGACTAATCAGTTTATAGGTTATACATAGAAATTGGAGGTGTGTCAGTGGCTGAGAGCCAATCAGATTGCAGAATGCATTATGAATGCATCTCAGAAACTAAAAGAGCCATGAACTTGATTTTAACGGGAATGGATAGAGCAGGTCAAATTATGTAAACCAACCAATTGGTATGTTTTTTCTCCCAGTCGTTTAAATGAGGGATGACATCCTGTTTTTGGAACCTTATGCTGTGGAGCACTGTACAGTATTTATCGTTTTCCTTAGGACCCCTTTCGGAAATAAGCCTTCGGGCCCTGCTTGTATTTCCCCAAATTTAGTGTGGTTTTGTAGTAGCTTAAGATTCTTTACATTTTATCATTGTCATTGTTATGTGGAGATACCGAAATAAATCAAAATCAAATCAAATAAGAAAAGGGATCTAGCAGTGATAAAATGTGTTTAAAAGTCCCCCGTCTATTATAAACTGGTGCATAATCCCTTTTATCTATAAAACAGCGATCAAACAGCCGTGCGCCGTGCCAGAAACAAAATTCAGTGCACAGCCGTCGCCATTTTAGAAGCGCGCCCAAATGGAGTTTCGTTACGCTGATATCGATCAATTTGGATATCACTTCCAAATATGGCGATATCACTTCCAAATATGGCGAACCAAAAGAGTAAGGTGAAAACTGAGGTCGCCCTGTAAATGAGACTTTTTCGTATATACGCGAACAGGTGTGCCTACCACTGACGGCGGAAGCAACGTATTTCTAAACAATCCCTTATATATAATATCAGATTTTGTCCCGATATAAGTGGAGGTCCTCAATCACGTATTTTTGCAAAGATTCCATAATGGGATATAATTTGTGCTGGAAAACCATTAACATGGATTCTAAATCGTGAAAAAACTAAACTTAACATGTATGGTCCAAAGTCAAGAAACAAAAGAAACCCCAAACATGCGTCCCAAGTCGCAACAAACACACCAACTTTGAAAAACCCTAAACATGGGTCCCAAGTTTTAATGGTTAATAAAATTACCTCTAAATGTGGGTAGCGGCATGGTGTAGAAGTACCAATTATCAAATAATCTCGGTCTTTGTACTCCTCTCCTTGGTAGCTGAATTAGAGCTCAAATTGTAGCCAAGGTATGTCTAATCATTATTTTAATTTATACGTTCAAAAGTCGCCCTAACGAAAAATTACCTGTCGAGCGCTAAACAGAGCGAGGCGTTTATGGAAATGTATAATAATTCGATAAACAATGTTTTTCGATGGAAAAACAGTGTTTATCGACTATCAAAGTTGGTGTGTTTCGAAAAAACATTGTTTTTCATTTTGATCGATAAACTCAGAATCGAAAAACATAGTCTATCGGTAAGCACTGTTTATCAAATTAAAAACTCAGTTTAACAAATTGAAAAACATTGTTTTGCGCTCGAAAAACATATTTATCTTGATAAACAGTGTTTATCGGCGATAAACACTGTTTATATAATTATTATACATCGAGCTTGCCATAGACGTATGCCGAGATGTCGACCGCTGAGCGGAGCGAATTGTATACTATTTTCATCACAGAGGGCGCTCACACTGTTTTAAAAGTGGTCACACACACACCACCACAAAGCCTTGATGAAAGGCTACCCTACCATGGTTTTCGAGCGTTAATTATTTGATGATACAGTGGCGTAGCCATAGGTGGGGGGGGGGGGGGGGGGGGGGGGGGGGGGGGGGGGGGGGGGGGATATTAGACTCGTGTCGGTTCAGACTTACTAGCTATCGGTTGAGATTAGCACTGTCGGTTGAGACTTGAGAATGGCACTGTATGTTGTGATTGGCACTGTCGGTTGAGATAAACTGTCGGTAATTTTGTTATTGAAAGCCCGTTTTATCGCGCGGTTTTGTGGAAAACATGTCACCTTCCCTTGTTGTTGATATGTATGTAATGCATTCTTAAAATTGTTTTGATTTCATACACAAGGTCATGTTTCTTAATCTGGGCTACATTTATGTTACATGGGTCTATATCATGAAATATATCTCCTTTCGCAGTTTCAGTAAAATATAACATGTTGTGTATCCTTATAATCTAAGGATTGTAAATATGGTAACTAAAAATCAAATATACAGGGTGACCTAAACTTTATACAGGGTGTAACAATTAAAATGTTATACAAAATTATGTGTTTTTTCTTCTTTTCTATTGTCCAAATGCAGGAACTATTTAAAGGCTAGGCATGTTTTAGTTGTAATTGAATAAATTACCCATCCAGCCATATGGTCACATTTCTTAAGTTGGGACCCTAAAAAGGGTGGATTTGTCACATTTTTTTGCTTATTTGCCATTCAAATGTTTACATTTTTCAAACCATACATCACAATTGAGTATATTTAGTCTCACTTGGAAGATAATTTATTGCTTTAATAGTGTCTGTAAGTAAAATATATAAATCAAGTTGAGATTAATTACTTTAGCTCGTAAATTACAATTAGTCAGGGGTGGTGGCGGGTGAGGATGCATGCGGGTGAAGATGCATGCTATGTATTTCCAATGGGATGGGCAATATAAATGATTAACCTTGTGTATATTAGTTCATTGAATTATTATTGTATTTGATTAGTATCATTACTGTAATTACCAAACCTTAATTAGTGATAATTATATCCCCAATTAATTAATATCACTAATTAATTACATACGACAAATACCATCTGAAAATGTATCAACGGCAGATTATTACCCATTTCATATGGTAACTGGGGGGGGGGGGGGGGGGGGGGGCAATATCTCTGCAGGGTTTTAATGAAGTTGGACTTAATGTTGAATGATCTTTAATATTTTAGATAATCTTTGCTAATTATATTGATACTAATTACCTAGGAAGTGCTTATTTTATCCACTAGATCCGCACAATAATATCACTTTTTAGTGTTTAGGATAAACGTGTCCATCGCCGTTACCCTACCAGTATATCATTTTCAAATTGTTCAATATCAAATGCTGATTTCTTTAGATCAACAGTTTCTAACTATGTATGTTAGCAAGATGTCAGTGCAATTTATGCCAGGCATAACATTGTAATCAATTCATAATACAAAAATGAGGTTGTTAGTAATCAGCCGAAATAGGTTTTCTTCATTTTTAGACACCCTGTATAATAAAATTTGAATAAATTGTACCTTTCTACTAGAAAGGTATGTTCATAAACTTCATTTAAGTGTTTCTTTTGAACAGACAACATTTATATACATTTTTGTCATACTGTGCACACAGAATATAATCGTTTTTATGTGAAAATTGACAAATTTTGATCACCCTGTAATATTGTTTGACAATCAATTAACCCTACAAATTATATATGACCGGAAGGGCCTTGCCTTTGGCTTCTCAAATCTGGGGTTCAGTATTTATTTCAATGCACTATGTTTAAATTAGGAAGCATACAGTAAATTGCATTTCATAGTACTATTTCTTTTGAAACACCCTATATAATTCCTAAGTTACCCTGTATACTGGAACAAACACTAGATATTCACAATTCTAGATATCTCAGCTTTCTAACAATGTATACTTTTGCACACTTTGGATTTATACTTTTTGAGTTATTAGGCTTAGAGCATAATCACATGTCATTTTTGTCAAATGTATGCATGTGACGCAACGTGACCATTACAATACTAATTGGTCAGCTTATTAGGAAATATATGTATATACAGAGTGGTCAAAATACTAAATTTTAAATACTGGAAAAACTAACTAAATTATGCAAATGAGGACTGATTGCTTTTACATCAAAATCAGAGCCATGATAACTCTTTTTTATTTTCCTTCAAGTAACATTTTGGAACCTAGACAAAACGGATTTGTGTCTATATACACCTAGCACATAAAGTCCCTGCTCAGGTGCTTTGAGGTTGACTAATTCAAAATATATAATCGGTACCAAAAATCTGAGATATACATTAAATGAGCAAATTTCTTCTCCGCAGTTTGATACCTCATTCAACAAAATCGAATGAATACTTTTAAAGTTATGTCGATTTCAATGACCGCGGATGCAACAGAAAAGTGGCACTAGGTATAGGAAATCATTGATTTGTGTGTGATTTACCATAGACGGTAAAAATCAATGTTTTACCCGTCTATGGATTTACGCACTGAAAAACTCACAGCTTATCAGCTAAGACTTGTATTCTTCACAGCCAGATACACCCTTTGTCCCGCACATTGCGGTTATCACTAAAGACCCATTCATCTGTCACGTTCAGATAGCACACAGTTATCACACACAAATCAATGATTCCTATACCTAGTGCCACTTTTCTGTTGCATCCGCGGTCATTGAAATCGACATAACTTTAAAAGTATCCATTCGATTTTGTTGAATGAGGTATCAAACTGCGGAGAAGAAATTTGCTCATTTAATGTATATCTCAGATTTTTGGTACCGATTATATATTTTGAATTAGTCAACCTCAAAGCACCTGAGCAGGGACTTTATGTGCTAGGTGTATATAATATGCACACGATTCATCCTACTTCGTTAATCAGATTCAAAAAATTGTTAATTAGCTTAATTGATACTCTAAGTAAATGATGTAAAGCAAGTTTGCATCATTTAGAAACTAAACTGACATAAGACTAAGAATTAGACACAGCTCTATAGACGTTATTCGTAATTGGCGATTTCATGTCAAAGAGCGAGACATACTCGATGTCACGCCGATAAACATACAATCTCGTACTTTTACTGCAATATAATTGCTATAACTGCAATAGTCGCTGACGGATGCAAAACTGGAGAAGAACTTGAATTTAATTTTAGATAGCTTGAAACAATATTTAGTGTAGGGCGGCGAAGAGCGGGGGGGGGGGGGGTACGGAAGTAAGCAGAACTTGTATTGAAGGTCTTTGAACCAACTCAGCATACACAGTGCCTGTGATTTGATTACATAACATATGGTGTTATATAGATGAGGTGACCATTGTTTACATCCAATGTTTATCAACAAACGCAACGGGCGAAGGGAATGTACTGCCGATACACGCTTGAGGGAACAGCATATGACCACAATACTGTCCGCTATGCCGAATTGCCCTTTATAATGCTTGGACGCGAGTTTTAAAAGCACGGGTCCTAAACAAAACATGATGCGCGCGCAAACTACCGGGCAAAGAACAATAGCAACTAGCCACGTTTTGCCCGGTGTGACGTCACCTGTCACCCCATCTATTGACAGAGGACTTAACTGTAGAATACTTTTCATTTTGCGGATACTTTGTTTCACGAATTTGAACTTACTGCTATTTTAGCGGGCATTACATTTTGCATCCTTGAAATTGTACTGTTATCTTTCAGTGCTAATTTGTCATTTTCGTGGGTATTTAATTTCGGGAATCAATATCCCTAGCAAAGTTCACAAAATTAAATATCTCACGAAATTAAGTGATTTTACCAGTATGGTAAGACCAGGGAGCTCTAGTCTGCCGTAATTTCACTTTTATATTCAATATATTTTCACGCGCAATATTTAGGATATTTTAAGTATGACATTGACTTACCAACAACAAATTTGTTCTATCTTAACATCAAGTGTCCCGGGGTAAAAAGACTACTTGATTTCCTTAAAAATTTCGAGGAGGTCAAATTCGCGAGAATAATTACCTTAAAAATTGCCATGTATTTAATAGGATATGTTTTATTAATAGGATATGGGTTTCGATTCGACAAAATTCAACATTTTGGTAATTCACAAAATAACTACCTGCAAAATGACAGTATCACTGCATTTCCAGATCAGGAGATAAAAACCGATTGCCATATTAGGTCATTTGCCTGGATTATTAACAAATCAGATGAAATACCATATTGTATATTGACTTTATTGCATTCATTTACAGCTTGTCCATCGTTGGAAATCCTTCTGCCAAACATCGTGTTAGAATCATACGGTTATCTCAATTCCTTGTTCTGTACATAACATACATTTACCTGTTCCAGCCTTCCTTTAAAAGATGACTCTATAGCGTACATTTCCCTGTTCCAGCCTTCCTTTAAAAGATGACTCTATAGCGTACATTTCCCTGTTCCAGCCTTCCTTTAAAAGATGACTCTATAGCGTACATTTCCCTGTTCCAGCCTTCCTTTAAAAGATGACTCTATAGCGTACATTTCCCTGTTCCAGCCTTCCTTTAAAAGATGACTCTATAGCGTACATTTCCCTGTTCCAGCCTTCCTTTAAAAGATGACTCTATAGCGTACATTTCCCTGTTCCAGCCTTCCTTTAAAAGATGACTCTATAGCGTACATTTCCCTGTTCCAGCCTTCCTTTAAAAGATGACTCTATAACGTACATTTCCCTGTTCCAGCCTTAGTTGTTATCAAAATATGAAGGCAACTTCTGTATGCGGCGATAGATGCATTCATTCACTATCATCAGCAAAAAGAATCATGACTATTGGTAAAATGACTGCATTTTGAAACCGAAGACAATATTGAATATTTTACTCATTTATGCTAAATATTAACGAACAAATGGATTCATGTATCGAACACAATATCTAACTAATGAACAAAAATCAAAATTCTCAGTTATTTATTCAAACATTAAACGGGGAATAATGACAAAACAAAGTAAATTTTACACGAATTTAGCAACAACAACAACAATTCTAGCTTTTGTGATTGTCGGACTCATCTCGGACTGAGTGTGGACTTTTAAGTTTTACGCAAATGAGCAAAGTGTACCACACCCAATTTCAACCATCTAAAATTCTTTAGAAAGCTAATGAGACTACCCTTCTGCCTCAATAAAAAAATCTGTACATTGTTTGCACAGATTTTAAGATATAAATACACTTTTTTTACCCACTCTATAGCAGACTATTAAAATAGTGACAAGATCTTAAATAGCACGGAGGAAGATCAAGTAGGGAGAAGGAAGAATGGGTTATTTTACTCTTTGCACACCAAAGTGGTCCAAGCCCCTGTATAGTGGAATCGCATAACTGGTTTCCTGTGTGGATGATCGAAGTAGTGGCCTCATATTGCTAAATTTAGTCTTGGTTGGAACTTAGAAACCCATAGGAACGATTGTGATTCCGTTAGGGCATGTTACTCCAAAATATTCCCATGGTGCAGCTCGTCCAGCATGTCAGTAACGACTTTGAGCTAGCAGGTAACGAATCATATTAATTATCATATTTATGGGTTGAGAATTCAAAGTTTCACACTGTATTTCAAAACACATTTCATCAAAGCATTAGTGTTATTTATTACAGCGGCCATTTTGGATAGCGGCCATCTTTCAATTTTGTGGTTGTATGTTACATAAGCCTTATATAAACATAAAATAAACATAAGACATACCGTACCTTATTATTTTGGACTTTACGCATACAATCGTTGTATCAATATAGCCGCCATGTTGGATTCAAAATTAACTTTTGATAACCAACAAAGCGTATCTATATAAAATAATTATACTGATATAATACATAAGTATTTAGACAGTGATTAACAACATTTTATTGTCTTTTGCAACACGTCATGTAATGGGAGCAGCCATCTTGGATTATGATGATTTCTGACATGAGCACCCCTTCTAGATTCACGTGTCATAACATAATAAAGAATATATCATCATGATTTGCTTGTATCCGAGAAGTAAACGTAATGGCCAAAATTGCCCTTAAGCGATTCCACTACTGCCCCTTAGCTCTATTCTACACTCTTAGAAGGTCAGGATCAAATACATGAGTAGATTTCCGGCTCACTTTGTTTTGATCCTTTAAGGATCATTTTCGGATCGTTTTGATCCGTTTTCCATGTTTTCGGATCGTTTTGATCCGTTTTCGGATCGTTTTGATCCGTTTCCAGATAGATATCAACAAACGGATCAAATTCACCTTGATCAACTTTGATCTGATTTCCGGATCAATTCGATGAAACAGTTCATTGGTCAATGAGTGACTGACGTCACTCTTTCGCAAACCGATAGACGACAAGCAGACGATCTTTTGAATTCGGTCGCCACAGTTGAAACAAGGGTGAAATACCGCGGTAAGTTATCCAGTCTAATCTGTAAAATGTTACATGATTTTGTCGGTAAAGTAGTTTTATTTTTTATGTTTGAACATGCTCTATTCTTGTGAACAAATTTCTTGTACCTGACCAGTGCCATCAGTACGATTTTCGGTCAAAATGCTCCTCACAAAATGTCACGATCACTGCGATGTACTAGGCCTACACGATGTAGTAAGCTTACTGCACTCGATATATAGTCTGCAGTGTGCACCCGGGGGTGGGGGCACTCAATCAATATTAGGTTTCACACCAGGCTCCATCAAAATACCCCTCTTTTTTGGCCCGGTGTCACCGAAAGACCCTTGCATGCATGCTTGTTTTTACAATCTGTCACCCGATGACCCCCTATGTTTTCACTTTTTCTTTGATTCAGTTTGATCCTGGAGTAGGATCATAAGCTACAGGTACATCCGATTAAGGATCATTATTTTGATCCGTTTCAGTATCATTTGACAGAAATATTTGATCCCATTTCGGATCAAAATTTTTGATCCTGCTTGTCGGATCACTTTGATCCGGAAAGGGTAAGCTCATATGTGATACCGCTTCTGGATCAAAATTGATCCTTTTCGTCTCATATTTGATCCTGACCTTGATCCGGGCCTGAAAAAATACTAATGCACCAATAATGTACAAGGAACGCCTATAATATTAATAAGATGCTTTACGACGGCACACACTTTTCTCCAAATATTATACAAAAATACAGCAGATGCGTGGCTTCATTCGAAATAGGCGTGTCACTGCACTATGTAGAGCATCTAACCTCGCTGGATTCCCCCTAGCCACCCCTCCCCTATGTTTCATAGCCTCTTCCTTGTTTGGTAAACATGGAAAACACCAGTGGCGTAGCCAGATAGGTCTATAGAATGTTGTAATTCACGCCTAGTTTTGTAGTGGAAACAAGCCAATTAGTGGTTTCTAACTGGTGGTGAAAAGTGTGAACCTGTTCATCAGGTTGGCGATTTTCAAACCCCATAGCGTTTACATAGCGCCGGCAAACATTTGTTAAACTACCGTGTACAGAGGGCGAATTGGGAACTAACTGTTCTTGGCAGACGACAACGGTCGTGACTAAAACTTGATTTTCGTATTCGATCGTGTGTTGTCTACAGCATGTACAGTTTCGTTGTAGAATATTCAGCTTATATATATTAATTCCTTAACTTTTCATAATACAGGGTTAGTCATTTATCCAATTTAAAACATATATTGATACTGAAATGGTACAAGTATCCCGTACTACTATTTTAGCGTTTTCAGTCCTACATGTCGTTTAGGCCTACACATGCGTTCCTGGAAATAAATAAAGCCGGGCTAGCTTGTTCCATGGAATCACTTTGCAAGTATAAACGCGCGTCTGTTGCATTGTGTTAAAGTGTTATGGCTCTTAATTGAGGGTTTAAAATAATATTGATTGATAGATAGGCCTATTGATACCAATGATGGCTAAGGAACACTACTAGATTCCGTGAGTTACATTATGTATGGCACGTAATTGGTCAGAAGTCACAAACTGGTCCAAAAAAATGTTTCACTTCTAATAATGTTGAGAAATGCACCAATTCTGATTAAACGGGACAAAACTTAAGTTTTACATACTTAATGACCCACAAACTATATATTGTTGGAAAGCTTATGATTCAAGGTTTTTCATTTTTGCAAAAAAGAATCAAATTATACAGGGTGTGTAACATTTTTACAGGGTGGAACATAAAAAAGTTGATCGTTTTTGCTCCTCACAAAATATTTTGATAGTTTGTACAATTAGGGTTTAGCTGAAGATAGTCACCAAAATCAGAACAACCGCAGAAGGTGCTACTAAATTTGCTAAGAATCACCTGCCCAAAATGTACACAGGAAAAGTACAGGGTGTCTAAAATGATGATGAAATAATGCATAAAATGAAGGTTTGTATATAATATTCTATGAAATTTAGTTAGCATGGACTATTTAATTTTAAGGAAAATGGTTATCAAAATGAACTACATGAATATCATTAAAGTTCCTTTTATTTTGAATACAGGGTGGTCCAAAATAGGTCTAAATAGCAAATTTTTCATAATTCTATGAACAATTCTGTGAAGAAACACTTCTGGCTTTTTTAGTTAAATGTTTTACTACCCACGGTAGAAAAGGACCGAAGAGTCACACAAATGAAATAGAGAGACTGCGATTGGGCCATTGTTTAATCAATAAAATGAATAAAACTGTGTATTTTTTACATTAAAACACTCCCTGAATTAAACATCATATTCTAGTAGAGAATGTCTAGATAACAATTCAATATTATTATTCATAGTAGCAGGCACATGTTATTAACACATATGAGAAGTTTGAAAACTTTCCTATGTATACTTTTAAAATGTCATCAATTTCAAAAGTTCTAGTTTTCCGCTATTTCGTGTAGAAACCTATGGGCGCCTCACCCACCGGCGCCTCACCCACCGGCGCCTCACCCACCGGCGCCTCACCCACCGGCGCCTCACCCACCGGCTCCACCCTTGACTCACTCGACGTTTAGATTGATAACTTCACTGTTGCTAGACATGTGGCTTTAATCTTTTTTTATTCGGTAGCTGGATAAATTGTCTTTAATATGATACCAAAAATGTTATGATTTTCTGACAACTTCTATTTAAAATAGAGACACGTATCACGATTTTAAGGATTTTTTGAAACGGCTCCACCTTTTTTGATATACCTATTAGTGACCTGTGACCAATTGCACTATTTGCGCTACAAATCACCAACATTTACCAAAAGAAAGGGTATAGCTAAGCCTATTATTTTACTACAATATTTGTAATAAGAAAGTTACAATTTACTATAATACTTAATAGGCCTACTGCTGTGTTTTATTTACGTAAATATTTACTTTTTTCGATTGACTGGTCGTCACGTAACTATCATGTGCTGTGCAATCCCTTTATTATGTTAGGTTAACTTTTGTGAGCTTTATTGATTCAAATCAGTATAATTAAGCATTGGGCTATTCCAGAATAAAAATGCCCCCCCCCCCTCCCTCATTGTGTAGTATTCAATTTCAACAAGAAAAAACAAAAATATATTTTTTTGCGCGCTACGCGCGCATTATTTTCACTGTTTATTTATTATTCAAGCTTAACAAGATGGCTTCAAGAACGTTTTTCTTAACATTTATTTTTACAATAGCAAATGTTTGCGCTCTCTGCGCCAATTATTTGTATACTACTTTGTTATTCAATTGGAACGAGATGGCTTCAGAAACGTTTTCTGGACCTTTTTAGTGTTAAAATAGACAAGTTGGCACGCTACGCGCAAATTAGTTTCAGTGTTTAATTATCAGTCAAGCTTAACAACATGCCTTCAGGAACGGTTTGTTAAACCTTTCTTTTTACAATAGCCAAAATGTTCGCGCTACGCGCAAATCATTTTTCATTTATTCGCAATTATATATATATATTGATAATAATAAGCCAATTATTGATTGGCAATGAAATTAAGGCTTTTCAATAAAAACTATTGGTCAAAATTACACACAAAATCGCACCAAATGGGTTCGTAAATTCAACCAAAAAAATCCAATTCAAGGGGGGGGGGGGGGGGGGGGACACACCAACACTCACTCATACCCCCTACCCCCCCCCCCCCCCACCCCCTGACGGTGAGAATCAATGAAATTGATTTTTAAGCCCCCCCCCCCCTCCCCGGGTAAAAAAATCCTGCGCACGCCTATGATTGCCTAATGAAAAAAGCAAACGTCCTGCGGTCTGGTATTATTACATGCCAGTGTGAGCAAATTGGACCAGGCCTAACACATAATATTTTAATTGGATGTTATACGCCCAATATTTATGATTTCGCCTTATGAGTTTACAGAATATTAGGATTACTTAAGTCTCAAATTATTACATTTTTGTTAATATAAGAAAGTGCATTACTGGTGATGGCGGAGTCCTAGAATCACCATATGCATGTCTTCGAGAATAACAGCATAATTGTATTTTCACGAATTAATATGGTTGATGTATCTTACTGATTATTTGAATTTGTGGGTCTAAACACGGAATTCTTATGGGTAATATATACCCTTTCGCGGTATGATTTCAGCACTTGAGCGAATAATCTGATAATCGAAGGGAGAGATGTATACGACCGTGCTATATGTACCATCAGTATAGTGACGGTGAGTCAAATTAGGAATACATAGGCGGTTAGGCGCAATGCATGATAACCATTTTGATAACCTAAGGACTGAAACAAGCTTACAACCAATAAAGATTGCTGTATTGACAAAGGGCATACTTTTATGCTTTGATGATGTAAACAGATTGATACACAAAGTGTTCAAGCGTTATAAGACCTTTAAACTGACAAAGGAAATACAAATAGCATGACCAGAGAGAATACACGCGCAGAGAGTGGTTACACGCGTAGACAATTGACCTTTGTTTTGGTCTATTGACTACCATTTAACCGTGTTAACTAGTTATATTATTAGAATATAAGTCATACCTGAGATGAGATTATCTCTAGTCTAACAACATGAACAACGTCATCAGTGATGTCAGATGACAAGCGTAATGCACTTTGATATGTAGTCAATAGTGGTTATAGTGCACTAGGGTCTGTCACATTCCCCTGGAAAATGAAGTTGTATCTTCATTCTAAGACTAAGACTAGAGTTAACATCATGAACTGGGTGACATAGAATAATTATATATATGCAATAAAAGAAACCACATTTATAAACATGCAATGTCATTATAAGATCAAGTTCGTCGGATCTAGCGATTACATTGTTCTGTTGGCTGATTGATTTCGTTGTCCAGCTGATCCATTAACAATAGAGATGGTATTTAGGTTAGTTCATTCACTTGGTAAAATCAGTAGGGGACTAGTATTCTGGCTGGATAGTTTGAGATAATCCCTGCATGAAGATGAAATGTTACTTAATAGAGCAGTCCCTGCTTTAGAGTAGGAAACCCTCAAAGTAATCTGTGATGTCAGTCTTTATTGCATCATGTTGTTGACTTGAAATGCATACATCGTTATATATAGTTACACTTAGAGCGTGTTTCTGCTGGGGAAGAAACCGCTATTATTAAATAAACGCTAAATTTGCCCAGCAGAAATAGGCAGAACCCGGCAATAATCGGCAATAATCTTTTTGCAGTGTCCCAGCAGAAACCCACCCCTACAGATCTCGGGGTCAGCCCAGATCATACTGTAAATGTGTATTGATATTCACCGATGGCGGCGTTATCATCCGAGTGGATTATAAAATGACAGTGCGTATACCTGGAGGCGTGTTCACTCGACCAGGACGAAACATGTTGCACAAGGTTGTTTCATTGTCCTGACATGTTGCGCAAACAACACACCTTGTTTGAAAGGAAATCTATTCAAACAAGGTGTATGTAATGTTGTATTTGAAAAGAATTTCATTGTGGAACAACCTGACTAGACTGGAAGTATTGTAAACGTCAACATGTCACATTTGCATAATTCGGCTATAATTTTCACGAGGGTTGTTATAAGATGGTACGTTTGATTAGAACACAATTTACCCGGGTAGTTTAAGCTTCATGAATAGACGCATGATTTGTAACATGGGTTACTAAAGCTAAAAGTCCATTATATCGCAGAGAAACCAATAACATCTATAAACGATGCCTAAATCGTCTTGATTGTGGTTTTCGTCTTATGTGAAATGGATTAGGTCTAAATCTTGAGGATCGACCACGCACCAATATTGATATGAATCTACTACAGAATACCCGACCTCTTCGACACAAACTGTCTCACCAATTACCTCCGACGCCACGACGCGTCGCAAAGCTTATAAATATAGACCGAGTTGAAGTGACGTAGCTAAGGGGTGTGGGTGGCAGGGGCCCCTGACAGAAAACCCCTTAAAACGACCTTTTTGCCCCCGCCCCCAAGCCCTATTGTGCCCCCGCCCCATTCTTCGGATGTGGTGTGTATAGGCATTATGACAACAACACCCCCCCCCCCCCCCCCCCCGCTCTATTTTTTTCTGAGTTGACTGCAAACAAATGTGGGGCAACCTGTTACGAACATTTCGGATATCTTGCCCCCCCCCCCCCTGAACAAAATACTACCTACGCCACTGCTGAGTTGGCCTAGTACCTTACGAGCCCGTCTTGGTGGCCGGGTTACCCAGCCACTGACCTTACCACTGGGCCTTAGCTTTAAATAATTTAATGGCAAAAAAACTAGATTTTACCAGCTAAGTTAGCAGTGTCACAGAAAGGGGTCCCAACTCATGGCACGTGACCATATGCCTAGTATTTTACACACGAGTATAATGAGGTCAGGTATACTCCTGTGTGGATCCAACCATAAACCCTTTCTCAGATGAAAATTACCACACAAGGCGCCAATATTGTTTAAATAATTTCCCGACAATGATGAACAAAAAATATTCCGACTGTTTTAGGTTTCAACAACTCCACCATACTTTAGTGGCAACTCCTTGTTAATGTTAATTTGACAAAGACCACGCTGCTATGGAAACCAGCACGCCGATCGAATCGTATCACGCGGATAATGTGTTTACAGCGATTTACACTATCAGCCGCAATGTTTTGGTGGTTTTTTTTGGAACGAGCGCTGTTTATCGACTTTTGAAACTAACAGGAACGTAATTGTTATTTTATTTTGGTCATTTTAGTGCTGAGGTTTTAAAACTAGTTTAAATGAAATTGTTTACAATGAAAATTAAATCATGTTCCTATTTGCATCGTCTATTTATAAAATGGCGTTCAACTCATTGTTAAAAGGGATAAAATCATGTTTCAGCGTAAATGTGCATCGCATCTACAACTTGCGTTCTGCGTCTGCGTTGCCCATAATGTAAATTGTCTCTGCTTGATAATTATGTAAAGTATCCCTGCTTGATATGTAAAGTATCTCTGCTTGATATGTTAAGTATCCCTGCTTGATATGTAAATTATCTCTGCTTGGTATGTAAAGTGTCTCTGCTTGATATGTAAAGTGTCTCTGCATTTTAACAGAGATTCAGCATACGAGGTATCACTGTGGCTTCTTGATATGTCTCTGCTTGATATGTAAAGTGTCTCTGCTTGATATGTTAAGTATCTCTGCTTGATATGTTAAGTATCTCTGCTTGATATGTAAAGTATCTCTGCTTGATATGTAAAGTGTCTCTTGATATGTAAAGTATCTCTGCTTGATACGTTAAGTATCCCTGCTTGATATGTAAAGTGTCTCTTCTCGATACGTTAAGTATCCCTGCTTGATATGTAAATTGTCTCTGCTTGATAATTATGTAAAGTATCCCTGCTTGATATGTAAAGTATCTCTGCTTGATATGTAAAGTATCTCTGCTTGATACGTTAAGTATCCCTGCTTGATATGTAAAGTATCTCTGCTTGATATGTTAAGTATCCCTGATTGATATGTAAAGTATCTCTGCTTGATATGTAAAGTATCTCTGCTTGATATGTAAAGTATCTCTGCTTGATATGTAAATTATCTCTGCTTGGTATGTAAAGTGTCTCTGCTTGATATGTAAAGTGTCTCTGCATTCTAACAGAGATTCAGCATACGAGGTATCACTGTGGCTTCTTGACTTGTAACAACGAAAATGTGAATGATTAGCAGTATTCCAGTATGCCAAATAAATTTACATTTGAGTTAATTAATATTACACTATTTGCAATCCCACAATCGTTCATATTGCTTATAATCTGATTTATATACATGATACGACTGTAATATATTCAGATATCATTCAATGATTTCCATTTTTAGTATTTAAATCTGGCTCTTCCATACAATCCATAAGCAAACCACGAAAAACATATATTTATTTTAAAGGTATTCAATTCAATTATTATCTACTATAAATGTAAATGGGCTATCCTCTTCTACGATCCACTCTTCGTCTATTTTAAATATCACACCCAAAATACTATTAAACCCCCGCTTCCGCTCACCATGTCGATTTTTCTTATTTTTTTTAAATTCTTTTTTTCACATTATCCTCATATGTCCAATACAAAGTATAACATAGATTACATTTCTTCATAATATTATTAGTACAATATAGACGATAATGATCATTAAATAAATGTTATCACATGGTCCTTTAATTGCTGATAAATACTATACATACCATAATAATACGAGACAATTCCATTTTTTTTTGAACTCGCAATGTTCCCGGATTTTACGGCGATATATTTTTCAGGGAGAAGAACAGATTTGCTTCCTTCCGGAACAAAGCGAAAAATGGTAGCCCCCCCCCCCCTTTATTTTTATCTTGTATATATAAAAGCGACAAAGATAATGAAAAAAAAAACTATATTCAAAGCACTTATGTTATAGTTGGCTAGCCCAAATAGTTGAATCTATCTATCCACAATGATGGTTATATTTGTCGATTATTTAGTAACCCTGTTAAATTCTCACCACGTCCATCGTGACCGCATCTTTGCTATAGTAGCAGTGGCGTAGCCAGGGGGTAGAATGGGTAGCCACCACCCTCTTCCCCCACGTCCCCCAATATTAGACTCTTGTCGGTTGAGACTTAGAGTTCTCGGTTGAGGCTGACACTTATGTCATTGTCGGTGTACTTTTATTTTTCTCCCCCGCCCCCATATATGGAAAACCTAGCTACATGTATGCCACTGTATAGTAGTGGACCTACTTGACCATGTTTCATTTCTATAATAGTACCAACAGCAACAATCCAAAGAGCACCATATCCGTATCTCTTCATATACCCTTCAAATCTCACCACAGTCCAGGCCTATTTCATAACCCTCGCGATTTATTTTCACCGCGTCCACCCGCGTTCATTTTCATAAATCTTGACATCGGCATGAAACCCAAGTAAGAAGTATCCTCCATACCCATCCCCCCCCCCCCCCCCCCCCCGCGGCAGTGCGTTCTCTTGTGGATAAACCCCAATGTGATCACCGTGTCAGTATCTCTTCATAAACCACTTGAAACCATACCGCGTCCACGTCTATTTAATATCCTGATATTATTTATTTAATACTTGATCTCTGTTTGGCTAAGATTAGAATACCCTATCATTGAATTCCCCTGGTAAATCCCTCATTTGTGTCATTCGCGCCAGGGGTTGAACTTGGTTCTAGCATGGTATTAGTGGGGACTTTAGAAACGTAATTATTACAGTTATTGCTGTTTTTCTTGTGTTAATGTTAATAAATTGATAATGTTCCTATTGTTTGCTGGTCGAACGAGTGAATTCCATAGGATATTAACGAAATTAGCTACAGTACTGACAGAAAATGTTCAAAGTTTACTCATACACAAGTTTATTTAGATTCAATTAAATTGGATAATTTTTTCTGGGTGGAAAGAAGCCCAAAGTCTTACTTTTGAAATTTGTTGTGTTGGGAAATTCACACTTTAACTTTAATATGTCATTGGAATTAGTACTATTTCAAATTTGGATAAAGTCAAAAGTTCAAAATTCGAAAAAAAAGTCACAATATATTATCCCTGGATCAGAATTTAGTTTTAAAACTTAGCCCAATGTGGCCGAAAGTCACCGCGTGTGTCAATTCATGTGGCTTGATTGTAGACAGACTGCCTCAGGGTCTTCCCAGCGTGCGGTCAATATGTTGAATTGAACAATTCTTGGGTGGAATTTTTTAGCCCAACACGCGACTTTTTAATGTTCTTGCGTTAAGAAACTCAATGCTTGAACTTGAATTTGTTTAAAAACTAGTGTAATTTCAGATTTTGTCAAATATAAAGTTCAAATTAAAAAAACAACAACAATTATATAGCAGATTTTAGTTTAAAATGTAGCCCAATGGGGCTAAAGACCGACATTACTATGCCAATAGCAGGAGTGTTGCAGCGTGGTTACAGCGAGTGCCTTTTCGGGTCGTCTAGACAGTTGGTCCAGGGTGTATCACCCCCATTCACACCATGTTCACACACAAATACTAGCATGATAGCCAATTCAATATGTCAGCCCCTGTCAGACCATGGTCAGACAATATCTGAAACTTGGCTCAAACTATACTGAACGATGGAACGTAATGAAGCTCTGCATAAACTTCCAATTGCAATGTTTTTGGGAATAATTGTAAACCTATTTTAAATTATGCACATTATTTGTCATATCAGAAGTTCTTATCCAACAATCTTGGTTGGACATCACTTGATCTAATTCCATTTTAAAATCTCTTACCATCTGTGGTTTGAGTGGTAGGTGGTTTGGTTGTTAGAGCAGTTGTATACATGGTAGTGGCGTCACTATTTGTCGCAGTGGTTACTGGGGTACTTGAAGTTTGAGTAGTAAGTCCTCCATCCGAATCAGTTGTAGTTTGAACTGTAAAGTAATGAAATATATTGAAAGTTCTTATAACTACATCATGTGATCTGACACACCTTTTATTTACACAGGCTTGCAATTGCAATGTTTTCGCGGGTAACTGTAAACATATTTCAGATTATGCACATTATTTTTCACATCAGAAGTACGTATCAAACTATTTATGTTGATCAACTTTAATATAATTCCATTTTGAATTCTGTGGTGTGAGGTGGTAGGATCTTTGGTTGTCAGAGTAGTACTTGTATACACGGTAGTGCCGTCACTATTTGTCGAAGTGGTTACTGGGGTACTTGGGCGAGTAGTAAATCCACCGTCCGAAAATAGTGATGTTGGAGTTTGATTTGAAAAACAATACTTTATTCTAATACACTTATGTATAAACTAAATCATGTTTTTTTCTGGTGACGCTGTTAGATACGCTTGCAATTACAATGCTTCAGGAGTACCAGTAAACCTATTTCGGGACCAATAAGACACATTCCGCAAAATGTTTACGCATCAAAAGAAATTCTATCACAATATTTGGTTTCAATTTATACAGTTGATCTGATTCAATCTAAATATCTTACCAATTGTAGTTTGAGAGGTAGGAGGCTTGCTCGTTACAGTAAATGGAGTAGTAACTCCTCCATCGGTAATTGTTGACGAAGTTGATGTTTTAACTGAAGATAATTGAAAGCTATTAACAGTCCAGGCAAATGACCAAATCTGGAAATCGGGATTGATTTCCAAATCTGGAAATGTAGTGATCAACTTATTTTGCAAGTAGTTATTTTTGTGAACTACCAAAATGCTTTAATTTTGTGGATACTTAATTTTGCGAGTCGAAACCAAACAAACATACCATTATAAATACACTGCCATTTTTAAGGTTATTATTTTCGCGAATTTGAGCAAGAGCTATTTTTGCGAAATTAAATTGTTCACGAAATTAACAGTTTTCTGCATGGGGACGACCTTATTTTAAGTTTGGCGACAAACTATTTTTTTGGTATATCATGCTACGATAATAACCTAAATTATCACCGTGGCGTTTTAATTTTGATCGGGGCATTTTAAAAATAAAGGAATTAATTGATTAATTAACTAATTTAATTAAGCATTAATTAGTGGAGAAATGATCATCGGGTAATAATTTTTGCTTTTCATTAATTGGTAGGTATGTCTAATTAACTTTTAAATTTAAAAAGTAAAAATAATTTGCTGAAATCTATGTTTTAATCAATTTTTTAGTTTTTGAACCTAATCACAAAGTGCAGTCAGTAAGATCGAATTAAAATATGCGAATTTTTAAATTCGTGTCCGACTATGGGGGCCGCCATTTTGTTCTAAAAGTATATTAGTGTCCCGGATGTACACAGTTAAGACTATAGCAATTAAAGTTTTTTAGTTGCGGGGTAATTTGATTAATTCGGGGGTATGTTTAAACTTGTGAATCCGATAGTTAAATGTATTTACTAACTTTTCACCGACGACAAGGAAAATCTATAGACGGGAAAAGGAGTAAAAAGTGATTTTAAACCAAAAAATGGAACAAATTCGTTCGGGTAAGAGGTGGTTTTGTCATTAAAAATGACGTCATTTGTTTTTCGGGGTAAATTGAACGCACAAAGTATCATCTGGAATCGAGTTTAAGTCAAATTTAGTTTATTTAATGATAAACTGGGCACTCCATTCAAGAAAAGCCATTATTAGCAGCAACTTTGATGACGTAATTTTAAAAATGGCGGCCTCCATGAATCCGCCGCACGAATTTAAAAATTCGTATTTTTTTATTCGATCTTACTAACTGAAGTGTACAGCATTGGTTTCCAGATCAGGCAATCGATTTCCAGATATAGTACATTTCCAGATTTGGTCATTTGCCTGGACTGATTAAATGATCTTATCACTTCATCATATTTTGCTGATGGCATTGTTACATACGCTTGCAAATGCAATGCTTGCGGGAGTAACAATACATTTCGGGACCAATGGAACAAACTTGGCATAATCTTTGCACATCAAAAGAAATGCTGTTTCAATCAACTTTTAATCTGATTCAATTTAAATCTTACCATCGGTGGTTTGAATGGAAGGCACGTTGGCTGTAATATTAGTTGTAAACTGGCTAGTGTAGTCATTACTTGTCGCAGTCATGGGGACCGGTGAGGTTTGAGTAGTAACGCCTTCATCGGTATTTGGTGACGTACTTGATGTTCCAACTGAGAAAGTAATGACAATTATTGCTCATCAGATATGTTTTCGAGGACTGATCTTTCATGTAGAGTGTCAAAAATAAAATACATGCGTTTACTTTATGACTTTATTTCATTTTTAAGTTTATTTTTCATGATTAAGCTTTATCTTTTGCCAGATGTAAACAATAAAGTTCAAATTACATAAGTGTAATATAGAGTAACAGTACATTTTGTTCTGGACCGAAGGATGCATATTCGCACGTGCGAAGCGCTATCGTAATATTTTTGTCGATCTGATTTTTAATTTGGTTCTAATCTAATCCCTTACCATCTGTGGTTTCCGTATTAGGATCTTCAGTTGTTATGATAGTTGTATACCGGGTAGTTGCGTCATTTTTTGTCGCTGTCATTGGGGCCGACGAAGTCTGGGTAGTATATAATACCTCCGTTTGTAATTTGTGAAATACCGTTAAACTTCATCTATAAGCACCCATTGACTAATAGTTAAGTAGCAGAGAATAGATAAAAAGGTATGAGCGCCCTCTTTTTATCTAGAGAAATTAGCACGAATTTGTTTAGTGTATTCGATATTCAATAATATAAAGTTGTATTACTCTCTAAATAATTTCATGGACAGACGAATTGCTCAGTTGGTAAAGCGCCCGGTAAAGCGTCAACTTCAGTATCACGAGGTTGGTGGATCAATTCTCAACTACACCTTTTGCAATTTTTTTTGAAATCCAAGTGATATAGAAATTAATGCAAACTTGAATGTAAAATTATTACTCAATTATACTAGCTTTATTGTTATTTTTCAAAAAACAAGCGCATAATTAATTTGATTGTATAAAGTAATGATCTTAATAGTCCAACCTTTTTATAAGCTAAAACACATTTATACTACAAATTAACCACAGCAAAATGTATTCATTGGCTTATTTTAAATGTTTCACAAAGTAATCTTAAACGTTTCCTTCATCATGATTTAAGGGCAAATTATGATGATGCATATTAGGTTGGTAGATCAAGTTAAGCAACAAAATGAAAGTAACTATGCAAACCACTATAATCCTGGTCTCACAGGATTATAATTGAATGGCTATTAAATCAATTTATTTTCAATAAGATAGAGGGCCGTCCATTTATACCGACCCATCAATCATACATGTAGTTATAAAACAGTATCTGACATAGCACTCCCGTTTAGATCAATTGGTAAAGCCAGCGCCAACAGTTGGGGCTAGGGCAATTGTGATCGCAGGTTCCAGATGGCAATACCTGGTTCGAATCTCACTTCAAGACTTCTTCTTTTGGAAAGGTCATAATTTTCAAATTCTTGAGAAGAAGTCTTGAAGTGAGATTCGAACCAGGTATTGCCATCTGGAACCTGCGATCACAATTGCCCTAGCCCAAACTGTTGGCGCTGGCTTTACCAATTGATCTAAACGGGAGTGCTATGTCAGATACTGTTTTATAACTACATGTATGATTGATGGGTCGGTATAAATGGACGGCCCTCTATCTTATTGAAAATAAATTGATTTAATAGCCATTCAATTATAATCCTGTGAGACCAGGATTATAGTGGTTTGCATAGTTACTTTCATTTTGTTGCTTAACTTGATCTACCAACCTAATATGCATCATCATAATTTGCCCTTAAATCATGATGAAGGAAACGTTTAAGATTACTGTGTGAAACATTTAAAATAAGCCAATGAATACATTTTGCTGTGGTTAATTTGTAGTATAAATGTGTTTTAGCTTATAAAAAGGTTGGACTATTAAGATCATTACTTTATACAATCAAATTAATTATGCGCTTGTTTTTTGAAAAATAACAATAAAGCTAGTATAATTGAGTAATAATTTTACATTCAAGTTTGCATTAATTTCTATATCACTTGGATTTCAAAAGAAATTGCAAAAGGTGTAGTTGAGAATTGATCCACCAACCTCGTGATACTGAAGTAGACGCTTTACCGGGCGCTTTACCAACTGAGCAATTCGTCTGTCCATGAAATTATTTAGA
>CM069446.1:58385984-58500754 GCA_035610835.1 Ophiura sarsii | reverse complement strand
CCTGTATTTTCCATAAGAAATGTCTGATTTTTTTAAATCTAAAATTATTATGAAAGCTGGGCGTTTGGGCAAGATATATGTGAAAACGGTTTGAACAATATCGATTGAATTCATACCGTAATTTCGGTACAGTTCATTCTGATACACCCAATGTATTGTGACCTGTAAGTCACACGATCTGATTTAAGGGGAAACGACAAAGTCGGGTATATACAGGGGTTACCATGCACCACCCCCCCCCCACCCCCCCCCCCCCCCCCCCAAACCAACTGTTGTGACTTCCTTTCATGGTCCTAAAACATATTCAGGATATGACTTACAGCCTACAGGTCACAATACAATACAATACAATATACAATACAATGAGCATTTATAAAGCGCCTTATATATAAATGCAATAGCTTAGCAGTTTAGAACATACTATTTGGAGAATGTGATGCAAAATACACACTCTATTAAACTATTTTTTACAGTTACTAAATTACAATGGCCATTTTAGCGGCCATGTTATTACAAAGCAAAAATACTGGATAGTAGTTACTAGTGGTCTAATACATACTAAGACTATATTTTCATCGTACATGTTGGTTGATATTATCCTATTTTAGGGAATTCACAGCCATTTTGGTACCCATTTTGGCAGCCATTTTGGATTCTAAGTATGTTTTAACATGCACAAATACTGGATATGAGTTACTAGTGATATAATACATAAATCCCATGTTAAAAACTATATTTTCATCATGCATTTGGGGTTAATATTATGCCATATTATGGAATTTTGACTCACATTTTGGTCATCATTCTGGCGGCCATTTTGGATTTAAAGTATGTAAACAAAGCAAAAATGCTGCATATGCGCTTCTAGGAGTCTACCACATACATCCCATTGTTAAAAATATACTCTGATCATACATGTTGGGTTGATATATGCCAATATATGGAATTTTAGCATTTTTGGCGGCCATTTTGGCGGCCATCTTGGATTTAGGTATGTTAACAAAGCAAAAGTACTGGATAGGAGTGCCTAGTGGTCCAATACATACATCCCACTATTAAAACTATACTTTTACCATACATTTTGATTGATATAATGTCATTTTAGGAAATTTGACCTTTTGGCGGCCATTTTCAACGCCATCTTAAATAACCCCTTAGCAAACATTATTTTTGGTAACATACTGAATATGTTTTAGGACCATGGAAGGAAGTAAAAAAAAGTTGGTTTGAGGGAGTCCTGGGGGTGCACGGTAACCCCCGTATATATCCAACTATGTAATTTCCCTCAAATCGGATCGTGTGACTTCAGGTCACGTGATACGTAAGCGCCGGGTTCGCCCATTTTGTCCTTAAATCAACTCAAAGGGTATTAGGTCTTTGTTATAAAAACAAAGCACAACTTTTTTCAACTTTTGCAAAATGTGATATTTGAACATGGCAACAGGGTATCAATCTGGCAACACTGACTTTTTAAAATCGGTTGTTTGTTAGACCAAAGATAGGGCAACTCATTCATGAAGTCAGTTTGGGCAAAAGTACTACCACCTTGGTGTAGGGTTCTGCCAAACTTTTTACTATTTTCGTTGCTGAAATCAGTATAATTAGGAGGATTTCCCCCTAAAATGAGCAAAAACAAAATAGGCCCGTTACCATGGCAACAGAGGGTTGCTGAATTTTGTAATACCATATATTTTACATAACTACTAAATGTCTTTCACCTCCCAAACTTTAGGCAAAATCCAAGAGATGGCGTGTCCAAAAGTTTGTCAACTTAGAAAAAGAAACAGTGTATTTAAGATGTTTTCCAGAAGGTCATTCTCGGGGTCATTCTTCACCTTTGAAGAGGCGCCCCCAAAACAAGCGAACGAATGAACAATTATAATTAAACAGGAAGAATGAATTACAGCAAATAAAAATATCTTCACTTTTCTTATTGAATAAATAGAGAGCTAAAGCGATCTTAATACCTCACACCCGACAAACCCCGCCCATACCCACACCAACCAATTCAAGAACACAAACACGCGAATATGAGCTTTAATTAGCGACGGTTTTAGGCTAAAACCGCGTTCAGTACAAGGCTACGGCCCATAATAAATATTAACCTTGTAGTGGGGATTAAGGACAGAGCAAATGATATATGCGACATTATTTAAATTGAGCTTTGTGCATAAGTAGTTTAATATGGTCAATGATATACGAGTTTCAAAAGAGGTTAAACATGAAGTCTACCATTCAAAACAAAAAACTCCATACTATCTGTAAGAAACGTCCCAATTTATAATGTTCAAAATTCTTAAGAAAGCTACGGGAAAAGCTAGATATGCAGACGATACACAATCATAGGCACACTGACCAATAACAATAATATCAATACCACAGACGACGCTGGACACGGGCGTATTCACGAATATTCAGGTTAAAATATGCGAACGAGGTTACGTGATCAAGTGAATGGAACGAACGCTTAACAACGGTTTAAATTCAAAAAATGATACTGACACTGCGGATGGTTAGCCATCCACAGTGGTTTTAGGATGAAATAATTTAGTTCCAACGTGTGAGGAATTTTATGGGGTCATATAATCAAAATCCATTGTTGCATTGAAACCAACGGAAATTCAAAATTAACGGCCGTCCATGTCCAACGTCGTCTGCAATACCATAGCTAAATAAATTCACCTTTACCGGTATAAATCATGCCGGTACACCCTGTAACCCGGGCCTGTGTAACTGATCGGATATCTCTGTTTATATTTTATTAACAACGTCATTTATTTGCAAAAAAACCAGTGGGCTATTTCTAATCTGGCATGATGAAATACTAAATGACGAACATTTTGTCCCAGAAAAATAAGGACTATATTAAATGACTTTAGTGTGCCTTTATTATAATTAGATCAGGTATCCCGGGCAGGTATCCTTGAGATGGCTAGACTTAAACAATTCATTTCGTAACACTGTATACAAAGATTGATAGCCTTGAACGATCAATAAAACAAATACATTCTCAACATGCTCAATGAGATGAAACCTCAATTAAAGATTCATGCAAAGCTATAGATCAATTGGTAAACAAACACGAATGATAGTTGCGGTAATAATAAGACTCCGAACTCTCGGGACAAGGGGAGGGGAGCCATTACATGAATTGGAAAGTCGCATGGAAGGCTGTTAAAACCAAACCTAGGCTTAAAGGGGCATTGAGAGATACGTGTAGGAGTGCGTCTTTAATTTGTCTGGAAATCAGGGTTTTTTTTGCACCAAAGTAATAATTAGACAACTACCATCTGAAACCGCAATATATTATGTGATATTTCACAATGTTAATTTCGATGTAGATCACATCGCAAGTAACTGCAGAATTCAGCACATGGCTTCACTAGAATGTCTATAGCTCCATTACTTCGACCCTTTTCTTGTACCATATCTATTGAAAACTTTTATTTTTTTCAAAATTTCATTTTTATCGCCAATCTCTCCGTGCCCTTTAAAACCCCTTCTATACTTTAGCTCTCATCAATCTTTTGAAAATGTAAACCAGCCACCGTTACCCATGATCCCCAATTTTATGTGAAAATATAAAACAAATCACCCCAAATCACCATTCACTCACTCAAAACTTGTTTAGGAAGCATTCGTTTTTGGGAAATATTATCCGTAATGCAATACGATAATTTTGGCTAGTCGTTTGGAGGGAACCCATTTTTCTTACTGTAGCATCTCAATTAGACCTAGACCTATTTTGAAATCAGGTGAAACATTTTGAATAATACAATGGTAGATTTTATTGTCGATCTAGCTCAGCATTCGATTTTTACGACATATTGATGTGAGGGTCCATAAAGTAGGAATACAAACTTTAAATGAATAGGGATTCCTTATTTCTAACTGCGAATTGCCTGCTCAAACTTGGTGATATGGCAGATCATAAAACTATGTAAATAATAGTATCGAGAACTTGTCAAAAGAAAGAGTTTGAATATTTACTGAGCTAATTAGTCCAACTAATTACAGTAAAATAGGAAAATCCGCCAAATAATAGCTCTTATTTATGACTAAACATTGATTAATTATCTTGACCCATACAGAATCGTAAATATTTCTAAGTTCCACCATGTTTTAGTTTACATTATCGGTGTCTTTGGTAGGACTGCTATTGTATCGGCGTATACACGTTGCAAGGGATTATTGGTAATACTTCCAGCAATAGAAGATTCCTGGACAAGTTATTGGTCCGAACTGCTGAGTTCATTATGTGTAATTCGACAGGCAGCAGGTTTTCACATAAATGACCTCTATTTCTTGCACGTTCTCTGTTTAATAACTACTTTCAGGGGCTGGTAGTGCCTTTGAGTAGTGCTCTACGTATACACCTGTTAGTGTTTCATTCGTGAGTGTCCCCCACCCCCGTGGTCGAGTAGCAGAAGTAATTAAAACCAATAAACGTATGACGTATGACGTCCACTTAATATTGAAAGACACTCATTCGATGATGAGAAACCTAGATTTGTCAAAACCACATTAAACAATACAAGTATAAGTAAAATGATCGTGTTAAGATATGTCAGGACTATCGCAGCGGCGTTTCTCTGCTGCGCATTTACGGATAATGTACGCGTGGCGTTTGCGTGCGGTAAATGCGTGCAACCATGGGTGGAGTACAATCGTCACTGCTACATGTTCATAGACGATCAGTTAGATAACGACGAAGCAGACGAGTACTGCCGTAATCTTTCCCGCTCGAGTGGCGGTCCCGGCGGCGTCGTCCGTAATGCTCATTTGACATCGATAACAACGGCTGAAGAGAATGATTTCATCCAAGATATGCTGATGGAATACACTCCAGGAACTCATGTATGGATAGGATACGTAGCATCAACGGCAGATAATATCACTACCTATGATTGGGGAGACGGCTCTCAGTCTAACTATACCGCGTGGGAATTCGATACTCAACCTTTGAATACGACGGATAAGGACTGCGTCATATTTAGGGCTAATCTAGGAATTTGGATTCCTACGCCCTGTTTCATAAAACGGCCGTTTGTCTGCAAGATTCTCCAAAGAAATGCTGCGTTAGGGCTAAGTCTTGAGCCCGCAGTAGGTAAAGTTATTTAAAAAAAGAAAAGTAGTAATTAAATATTGTGATTTATGAATTAAAGGTCTTACAGCTGTCGATAATGCACACGACTAGTTCCAATGGTCTGTATTTTTAAAGGTATGACCATCAATGATTTCCTTCAATCCTGGCGAACGAGTTTTTTTACTTTTTCTTTTTTGGCTTGGCGAAACAGAAATTAAATTAAGGGTGGTATTAACTCTAATAATGTGGATTTTTTTCAAGCGCTTTAACTTTTAAACTGTTAATGTGATGTATATAAAAGTGTACATTTGTGCAAGGAAATGATTCAGAAAATCCATTTCTGGTATCAGATTACACCAAAAATAGTGAAGTTAGGCTTAAAAAGTGTACAACGGACACTGTAACAAAACCAATTTTGTATCATCTAAAGACACTTCTCTTCTTTTTTCATAAAAATGTTTAGTTTTTAACATTTTGACCAAAAAGTTGCAGAAAACTGATTTTAACCTCACACATAGCTTCAAGTAATTGTACCTTGTTTCCAATTCACTTGTTGCAATAATTGTACGTGCTTACATCAATTAACCTATAAACACATGCCATGTTGCTCATTATTTTTCAGTTGAATCATCAACTATTTCACAAATTACAAACGGAGGTATTACTACCCAGACTTCGTCGGCCCCAATGACAGCGACAAATAATGACGCAACTACCCGGTATACAACTATTATAACAACCGAAGATCCTACAACTGAAACCGAAGATGGTGAGGGATTAGATTAGATTCATATTTAAAACTAGATCGACAAAAATATTATGATTAGAGTTTTCCATGTGCAAAATAATTCATCCTTTCGGTCCGGACATAAATGTACTGTTAATCTAAAAGTATTGCAATTATATTTGAACATTATTGTCTACATCTTTGGCCAAAGATAAAGCTTAATCCTGAAAAATAAACTTTAAAATGAAATAAAGTCATAAAGTAAACGCACACTCTACATGAAAGATCAGTCCTCGAAAACATACCGTATTTGATGAGAAATAATTGTCATTACTTTCTCAGTTGGAACATCAAGTAAGTAGTATACACATGTACCATTCCGATACCGGTTTTTTGAGTAAATTTTGGGGGCATTGAGTAAATTGTTGGGGCATAGAGTAAATTTTGGGGGCAGGGTCAGAGGTCATGGAGATCAATGTCCAATCGACATTTAAATCGATGGTGTCGAATTTACGATCAAATAGATATCATGGAGTCATTTAATGAAATGTCCTTTGGTGTGGGGTTGTTTTTTCCTAATGAAATCGATTCGTCTAATGTAACTAACGTATGTTTGCCGATCAATAATGGGTTTTCCCCCAACAAGTTATTTTTAGCCGTCAGTATGGCGATTGGGTTTTCCCCCGAGATTATTTTTAGCAACAATTTAACGAATCCAGGTAAGGGCAGCGGAAGAATGAGCAATGGCTTGCGATGGTTTACAGTTTTCAATACGATTTATTCCGTTGAAATATACTACCGGGTTCCAAAGTGTCGGCAATCAATTATTTCCTTTCATCTTGTCTGCTGCCCTTATCGAGATTCAACATTAACATGGAGAAAGATCTTAAAGAGTATTGATTCGTAATTGATTCTACACTTTGCAGTCTCGGCCTAGCTCATTAAAAATTCATTACCATATTCGATGAATCAATTTAATCGATTACATCGGTATATGGAGTCCTTGGGAGATGAATGGATTGTTGCGTTAGCTTATTAAGAAGCCAGATTGTGCTACTGTTGTATACATATGTGTAAATACATAGAGCGACCAGACGATCATTACGTGTGATAATTGGGCTACATTATTATCAAAACCAAGTAGTTTGACCGATGTTTACATTTAATTTTCACATGGCCTTCTTTTTAAGCATTTGTTGTTAACTTACGACATGGACTACTACATGTACCATCCGTACTTATTACACACTGATAAATGTAAACCATGGTTTGGGGGAGGGGGCACCAACAACAAGGCATTCATGATTGTGACAGTATGTGACAGTATGTGGAAGGAATAGCAAAGAGATAATATTTACAACTGGATTTATAAAAAGAAAACACACAAAACACACAAGTCTTATTTCGGTAATGTATTTATTGCATCACTTCTATCTATAACAAACAACTTATCATATCATTATTATTTAAAAATACATATTTGTAATACGTTGAACAGTGGTTTATTTAATCATCGTTGTCTTCCTCTTCGTACTGATGAAACAATCCTTTAAATTTGTCCTGGTGTTTCGGTATCACTCTGTTCAAGGCTGTGTCGATATCCAATCCTTTATCCACTTTTTCTTCAAGATCTTCCACAATTTCTTGATGAGTGAAATCGTCTTTTACGAGTAGGTAACTGGACAGAAAGTTCTTATAGCTGTTAAAAAAGTTTTTCTCGACTGCCCAAAAGGTCTTTCTGTTGGCCTTTTCTTTCGCATCGTCCTCGTCCATATCCTGGTTGATGTACTTTTCATATTTGTCAGATCCCTCCTCAGCATGCATACGTTCTACGTGTCTTCTTAAATTGTATCTTCGATTAAAGCGTTTGTCACAAAATTGACAAAAGTGGGGTTTGACCGAGGAAATAAAATTCATGTTGACCCTTCGCTGGTTAATCACTGAATGCCAAATATCTGTGAAACCAACCATTATATGGGGTAATTTTACTCATACTCTTATGCTCATGGGCTCATTTGACTCATTTGACTCATTTGACTCATATGGCTCATTTGACTCATTTGACTCATTTGGCTCATTGACTCATTTGACTCATTTGACTCATATAGCTCATTGACTCATTGACTCATTGACTCATTTAATTCATTTGACTCATATGACTCATATGGCTCATTGACTCTTTGACTCATTGGCTCATTGGTTCATTGACACATTGGCTCATTGGCTCATTGGCTCATGAAGCCAAAAGGACACCTCCATATCTGGTTATAGTAAACGCGTCCTATATCTTATAAAAATGGACAAATGGGGCATCTTCAACATGGTCAACTAATATCTTTGGTAATTCATCGACCATGAACCGTCCAAATTGATTGTTTCTGTAAAAAAAAATCAAAAAAATCAATAAATCATTCAATTTAATTGGACGATACAGATCACGTGTTAATGTTGCTAAAAATAATCTCGGGGGAAAACTCAAACATACTGACGGCTAAAAATAACTTGTTGGGGGAAAACCCATTATTGATCGGCAAACATACGTTAGTTAGATTAGACGAATCGATTTCATTAGGAAAAACAACCCCACACCAAAGGACATTTCATTAAATATGACTCCTTGATATCTATTTGATCGTAAATTCGTAACCATCGATTTAAATGTCGATTGGACATTGATCTCCATGACCTCTGACCCTGCCCCAAAAATTTACTCAATGCCCCAACAATTTACTCAATGCCCCCAAAATTTACTCAAAAAAACCGGTATCGGAATGGTACATGTGTATACTACTTGCAAGCCTATGTTAAAGCTTTATCAGATAACATCATGTAGTTATACGAACATTCAAAATGTTTTATTACTTTACAGTTCAAACTCCAACTGTTTCGGATGGAGGACTTACTACTCAAACTTCAAGTACCCCAGTAACCACTGCGACAAATAGTGACACTACTACCGTGTATACAACTGCTCTAACAACCAAACCATCTACCACTCAAACCACAGATGGTAAGAGAATTTAAAATGGAATTAGACCAAGTGTTCTCCAACCAAGATTGTTGGATAAGAACTTCTGATATGACAAATAAATTAATGTGCATAATTTAAAATATGTTTACAGTTATTCCCAAAAACATTGCAATTGCAAGCTTATGCAGAGCTTCATTACGTTCCATCGTTCAGTATAGTTTGAGACAAGTTTCAGATATTTCGGGTGATACACCCTGCACCAACTGTCTAGACGACCCGAAAAGGCATTCGCTGTAACCACGCTGCAACACTCCTGCTATAATTGGCATAGTATGTCGGTCTTTATCCCCATGGGGCTACATTTTAAACTAAAATCTGCTATATAATTGGGTTTTTTTTTTATTTGAACTTTATATTTGACAAAATCTGAAATTACACTAGTTTTTAAACAAATTCAAGTTCAAACATTGAGTTTCTTAACGCAAGAACATTAAAAAGTCGAGTGTTGGGCTAAAAAAAATCCACCCAAGAATTGTTCAATTCAACACATTGACCGCACGCTGGGAAGACCCTGAGGCAGTCTGTCTACAATCTAGCCACATGAATTGCCACACGCGGTGACTTTCAGCCACATTGGGCTAAGTTTTAAAACTAAAATCTGATCCAGGGATTATATATTGTGACTTTTTTCGAAATTTGAACTTTTGACTTTAACCAAATTTGAAATAGTACTAATTCCAATGACAAATTGAAGTTAAAGTGTGAATTTCTCAACACAACAAATTTCAAAAGTAAGACTTTGGGCTTCTTTCCACCCAGAAAAATTATCCAATTTAATCGAATCTAAATAAACTTGTGTATGAGTAAACTTTGAACTGTTTCTGTCAGAATACTTTTTAGCTAATTTCGTTATTATCCTATGAAATTCACTCGTTCGACCAGCAAACAAAATGAACATTATTCAGTTATTAACATTAACACAAGAAAAACAGCAACAACTGTAATAATTACGTTTCTAAAGTCCCCACTAATACCATGCTAGTACCAAGTTCTTCCACTATGGACAAAACTAGGATATCACCCCTGGCGCAGCGAGGCCTTGAGCAGTGCTTGGCCAGCGATCCTAGTAGCCGGGCTAGAAAATACCCAGGCGTGGTGCAATAAATCAAATAAATCAGCCAAAGAAAGTCATGATATATTACCCCGGATAGGCATATCCGTGGTCAAAAAAATCTCAGAATATAAAGGGAACGGGAACAGAACCGGCGTAGATAACATGATGAAGTTATAAGAACATTTAAAATGTTTCATTACTTAACAGTTCAAACTCCAACTTCGTTACTAGTTCGGAAGGAGGACTTACTACTCAAACTTCAAGTACCTCAGTAACCACTGCGACAAATAGTTACGCCACTACCGTGTATACAACTACATTGTACTCTAACGATCAAACCGCCTACCACTCAAACCGCAGAGGTGTAGGTGCTTCATTAACATGATTATTAATCTTCCAAAACATTGATAGGTTTTAGCCTCAACACCTACAATTTGTTGTATTCTTTTTCAGTTGAAGCATCAACTTCGTTACCAACTACCGATGTGGGAGCTACTACTCAAACTTCATCGATCTCCGCAACCACCGTACTGGGTAATGATATGACGTCAATTCATTAAAATTGTCAACAAATCTTGAAAACTATATAGAACTAAATCATTCTAAATTGAGATATTAATTGCACTTAAATTCAACTTCAATACCTGTGATATTGTATTTCCGCACTTCAATATAAACATATGTATAATACAACTCGTGCACACTCATTTAAACTTGCTCATATATTGATACATTGATTTTGAAATGAAATATCGCGAATAATTAAACTAAACAACCACATTGCAGTTACCATCGATTTCAAAGTATTTGCATGTATAATATAATTTTATAAACGATTGTCTAATTGGTCCATATATATATCAGTGAATAAATGTGCTGATCGATAACTCTACATAAGCATATCAAATTATAACGTTTTTGAGACATTTCTCCTCATTAATGTTAGATATTTCACGAATGATTGATCATTGAAGAAGATACACTCCCAAATGTAAGGTCAAGTCTGGTTTTCATTTTCGCATTTTCGCATTTTGCTTTGCTACACGCGGATTCAGACCGGCAAATTATTGATTACTGGTAGTATAGTACTAATTCACTGGTCGATGCCCAGGTTGTTGGATAGTCGGCCGGCCGTATTGTTACGGTTGATCAATAAGGCACACACGCTTTACACACAGAAAACACTATGTAAAAAAATTACACAAATTATGTAAAAAATACACAATCTGTGTAAAAATAGAACTCCATAATACTATGTAAACAGTTGTGTTAAGCTTTTGCATAGGAATTTACACAAGCTTGGGTATATATTACATGTTTTATGTAAACTCTTACATAATAATTATGGAGTTCTATATTTACATAGTTTTTTACATAGTGTTTTCTGTGTGTACTTGTCATACTCTCCCGTGTTAAAAAGAAAAATGTGAAAATTAAAAATTAGACTTGACCTTAAATTTGGGATTGTAACTTCCACAATAATCAACCATTCCTAGCGTGCAATATGTCAAATTTAATATGTAATATGGTTATCAGCACATTTATCACCTGGTCAGTTACCTATTTTTTGTTGACTGTATATAATAACTTATCATTTACAAACTAATCTAACAATTTTTTCAGTGTCAGTTACAATCACAAACGGTAATGGGAAAGAGATGTGACTAAAATCTTACCCCAATAATCACAATAGGGTGTAATAAAACAAATACTATTTGTTTCAAAATCGGTGTCTAAAGAGGAAATCCGATATTTAAATATTACAAAGTACTATGGACTCATAGATAAAAAGCTATTTCTATAAAACAAAACAAGTACCGTAATGGAAAGGATTTATTTAATGATGCAGACCTATTTTCGTGTTGTATGCATAAGATTGTAAATATTTCTTTCACATGTCTGTCTTGTCTTGTCTTGTCTTTCCTGTCTTGACTGTATTTGTTTTATTACCTCCTGTGAACACGTTTTTTGTCTTCATATAATTTTGCGTTAACATATTAGCCTTAAAGTGTATTTTGGTATGACATTATTTGTATGCTGCACACAAAAACGACCAAAAACAACAACAACAACAACAAATAAACAAACACTAGGTTATTGGTAATTAATCCTTAAAACAAATTCGGTACTGACTCCGTGTACTGGAACCCAGCAGTTTCTTGAATAGTGTGATATATTTGTGGCAACATCCTGAAAAATGTACACTAAAAGTGACTGTTACTCTGTATCCCAGTGAAATGATTTCGCAGTAGCTCCACCTTATCCGATAATCGTTATTTAATTGTCCATATTCTTATTATCAGTTTCCCCCAACTACTTCCACAGACTTACTTTCTCAATTATCTAATTCCCTAAACTGTCTCCGTAAAATCACCCCTCAGCCAATTTTTCCAAATTTAAATGATCCTAATATGCTGCCCTGGTAGGAGATATCTCGGACGCAGGCTACAAGTGCTCCTTGATCCCTTTTGAAATAGGATCAAGGGGCCTCATAACAAAATCTAATAAGACACGTCTGAGAGGTCTCCTACGAACCCTAAAGTGCAACGTTAAATACACAGCTCTCAAAAATAACATCTCGAAAAAGAGTCTGATGTCTTCTTTTCCCATTTTCCAATCAAGACACGAACGGGATTGGAACGTTACCAATTTTATATAGGTCCTCATGGCAGCAGGTCTGTCACGACCGGCTCACCTCCCTTTTTAAATGTGTTTTATATATTGATTGTTGTGCAATAGTGCTTTTTGTAACACCTTGCCTGGTGGTCAGTATTATAGGCCCCAGTTGTCTTGGTTTTTAATGTTCTCTTCTTTATTTTTTATGTGGTTATTTGACTGAATAAAGATGATTTAATAATAACAATGTCTCTCTCTTTCTTTTTTTCTTTTTAAAAGCCGGACCTTTTGATCCCTGCAATGGTGAAAACGGCTTGAAGGACGATCCAGCAGACTGTACAGTTTACTATAATTGTCACAACTCGGGTCTATCTTACGTTAGGTATAACTGTAATAGTGGCTCCGTCTTCAATAAGTGCTCAAAACAATGCGACTGGCCTGCCAATTATGTTTGTTTCAGTTCCTGCCCGTGAGATGAGGTTATAAAGTGAACTTATATAAGTTATAATTTAATCGGTTATAAATTAGTGAGAAACATGCGGTTTATATCTCTCCGTGAGCAAAAGTAATCTAGGCGTATACGAGTAAGTTGGCATACGTAAGAGTCACGCACACAATTCACAATTCGCCATGTTGCACCACGCGATGTTTTGCGCGCCAACGCAAATGTTGATATGCTCACAATAGCACTCCCCCTTCGGGGTCGTGCCATTGTTCACACATCAACATCAGCGCGCGTGCATTGATTTGTCTATTTTCTCTCGAAACGACACATCCGCATTTATTGACCTATAAATATGTGGTCACCAAAATAACACCTCCTGAGGTGAAGATCACCTCGTCAAATCTTCCAGTTAATTAAATTGGAGTATAAATCTAGCTCTATCTAAAATAGTATACTTCTTAAGAAGCATAATTTAAGCTTCCTATGGCAGACCACCACTTAATGTAAAGACATGACAGTGATATAAAAAAGAAGTCATAACCTTCTAATTACTTTCATTTGTGCCGAAGGGGCCAGCGATACATTTGTTTATTGCCAATTAAATAATACGCATTGAAATACTTGGTGATCAATATGCAGCTTCTAAATCAGTCAAGTAAATCAATACCTATTAACAATGGATACTAGCTCTTAATTACCCAATAAGAATCACGACACTTATTTGACGACTTATTTAGAAATGTCCGTTAGTGGACCTGTTCCCGACGAGGAAAAAAAGTAATTTCCTTTTGTTTCCGAGAATATTTTCAAACAAAACAAATTCATATAAGGCCCCCTCCCCCGCCCAACCTGTTTTTTTTATTTTATGATTTCCAAATACTATTGATAATTGTATTTAAATAAATAACAATAACAAAGCCTACTGAACTTACTTCAAAGAGTCGACCTTCTAAGTGAACAGTTCCATTTATACGCGATAAATTTATCGCGACTGTATCGGGGCCTGATATGTTTTGGACCCGATGTTTTTCAAGTTGATACGCGATAAAATAGTCATCAGGCCCCGATAAAATAGACATCGGGGCCCGATACGAGGCCTCTGCCATAACCTGGGGTATGTTTAGCAAATAGAGCGGGACATTGTTGTAGCAAATACACGAGGATAATACAATTTACGTTAAACATCCATAATCAATAACATTATCTCTAAAAACATGAAATGCTGAATTTGTACCTCACAACTAGAATAAATAACCCGAAGCTCTATTTACATACCGACCACTTATCTTTCGTTATATTTTAACAAGCGGTAATACGCTACTCGATAAATAATCCTTTGCTACTCGCAACTGTACGCGCTAAAAATCTAATCGGGGCCTGATAAAAAACTCATTGGGGCCCGGAACATTCTCGCAATTTTTATCGCGTACAAATGGAACTGCTCCCTAAGTGTGTGTTTTTCCCTTTCTCACCTGTGTTTTCGTCGTGTAATCAATTATAATTTTAACGACTTTGTGGAAAGAAAAAAATGTGCCGTCACATTGCTATCTGTATTTAAAACGGTCAAACTAACATCGCGGGTACCTGTGATGAAACCAATATTTGTACACATATATAGTATATGTAAGTTTCCCGCGTTTTCCCTTCATTTCCTGAGTATTACACAAAGATGAGATTCTAAAGATTGAAGCCAAAAAAATAGATTCACTTCCAAAGTTTACCATACAACATCACACAAATCAGGATGGCGTACTACATTGGGCTATTGCAGATAATATGTGCACACCCCCTCTGGATATGCCTATCTATAGATAGAGGGGTTCGGATTTCCGCACTTTTTAGATTCGAATGATCATCGGGATCGGAAATCCAGACTTTTTCTGTTCCAGTGAACACTGTAAATCCAGACAATAGCTATCCTACCTAAACTCTCCCTAATTTAAATTAAATTTAATCAATTTAATCAAAGCATTTATATAGCGCTCTACAAAGAACACAGCGCTTACATTAATAAACCATGCAACGTCCGTAGCTGCAGCAGCTAATGCAGCCCTATAGAGGGGTTTAAAAAACCAGATGGTTTCTTTTTTCGGTTTGAATGATCACCGGAAATCCAGACAATTTCTATTCTGCATAAACTCTCATTATAGAGGGGGTTTCGGAAATCCAGAATCGTGTAAAATTCTCTTTTCAGACATTAAGAATTACACATAGTATGCACAACATCTGGAATAGCCGATCTGGGGCTAATTCACTTAATTTTGGCTTAATATTTGGATGAGGAAAAGTGACACACTTTCTACTGATAATTTTAGGCAAAGGTGTGTTATCGTTTGAAATAGGTAACATCGAGGGTTGAGCGCCAGAAGGCCGTAACTCAAGAGAGTTATCTCTTCATGCTTCTGAAAATGTATATGAAATATCAGTTTGCCCACAAATTGAGTTACGGCCTTCTGGCGCTCAAGAGTACATCTGCCTCGACAGATATCACCTACTCACAGACAGAGTACATTTGCCTCGACCGGCATCACATACTCACACAAAGAGTACATTTGCCTCCTCACACACATCTCCTACTCACACACAAACTATCATTTTCCTCGCCGGCATCACCTACTCACATACAAACTATCATTTTCCTTGACCGGCATTACCTAGTCACACACAGAGTACATTTGCCTCGGTTTGCATCACCTACTCACACAAACATACACAGAGTCAGGGAAACAATTATTTTTTGTATAATTCTGATTTAAAACTAGAAATTTGAAAAAAATAGAAAAAATGAGAATGTGAACTAACAATGAAAAGGAAAATAACCATTAACAAAATCCTTTCCTGAGAATTACACATAAATATGATTCTAAATATTAAAGCAAACATTCACTTAAAGAGTTTCCCATACAACATCACACACATTTCATGTGTGGCGTTCTACATTTGCACCTAACACACACCTATGATTCGAACGATACAAGTAAACATTTACTTCAGATAATCCCTATCAACAGAACACAAATCTCAGTTGTGGCGTACTACATTTGGGGCTAAATCATATATTGTTAACTTAAAATTAGTGAAATATGGCTTTCTTAAAGGGGCATTGAGAGATGTATCGATATACTAAATGACCAAATAACGTAAAGATAATCATCCACATAGCCCAAATCCAAAATGTCATACAATTCCTACATCGCCTTCATGCCTAATAAGCAAAAAACGGCACTTCCGGGTTGAGATTTGCCGCGAAAGTCTGTGTGTTAAACGATAGCATAACTTCCGAATTCAGCACCTAGTTTCGATATGATATGATAAACGGCGAATGTTGGTAAACTGTTTCAGATGGTAGTTAGTATATGCCTAAGTATTACTTTGATGCAAAAAAAAACCTGATTTCCAGGATAATTGAGAGCGCACTCCCATACGTATCCCTCAATGCCCCTTTAAGTTACAGAAATCTAAATTTTCATGGTGAAAATTGACTTCGATACGGTGAGTCACTTTCAACTGACATTATTTCTTCAAGATTCTTCAGAAAGACGCGGAATTGGGTAGACGTGTGTTGTCGTTTGAAATAGGTAACAATATGCTTTGTCTAGTATACCAATAGGCAAGGGGGTGCAACTTGCGACATAATTATTAAATTCTTTGCTTCGTAGATAGTCTACTCATAGCTAAGAGAAATGCACAGAAAGAACTCAACGAGTACCACTTTCAAACCATCTGTAATTCGATTGTGGGTGCAACATCACGGAACAATGTACATTTGCCATGTTTGCCATGACCGTCATTGCCTACTAAACATACCCATACACACCCACAATGGTCCCTTACTTTCGGGCAATTATTAGTAACCCGCGCTCGGCGTGCGCGTTCTCATCTAACGATTAATTTGATTGGAACGCACTTGTTTCGCAGCTATCGCGATTATTCATGAAGTAATGAATAAGTTGTAAAGGCTAACTTTCATCCTGGTTTGAGAATTTCGGACAGACCTATCCTGAAAACAAAGAAAAAAACAATCATACAACGAACGGACGTTTGTTATTGCACATTATTGTAGACCGTTAAATATTCGATCAAATATGAACTTCCTCAGGGTTTTTTTCCAAACGTATTGTTATTTTCTTAGTGCATTTCGTTTCATTTATTACATATTTTTATTTTCCTGTGACCCCCCCCCCCCCCCCCCTCCCCCCCCCCCCCCCCCCCCCCCCCCCCCCTAGGAATCTCCCCGCCCTCTCGGCCCCAACGGATGTGTAGTTGGCATCATCTGATGTGTTGTCTTGATATAGTTCCCTATAGGTGGTGCAGGTTTTTAATAACTCCCGGGATGCATTCCTTCTTATTATTTTAACCATGTACAATCGACATGCCGATTGATAATTCAATTACATTCGCAATATTGGACTTGTTCGCACAGAAAACCAAAACGTAAAACAATAGCAAATTTTGACCTACTTACGAATGTGTTATTATTAAATCACTTCATACGCTTTCGCAAACTGAATTGACCCGTTTTACCAATTATACATTTTTCATTACATACATTGCGGTCGCTTTCGCGAGCCGTTTTATATTATCTCTACTCCTTTATATAATTATCGTTTTTATTCAAGCATCAATTTAGTTTTACAACAAGGGTATATATTGGAATCGCACTTGAAACATTCTTTTTTTCAAAACGTATGAAACGTGTTCGTGTTTCTGTGGTTGTTCTTACTATGTTTATCAACTATTACTATTATCTAAATAAGATCTTCATTTTCGAATAATGATCAATTCATCGACTGAGGTATCTACCCATGATGGGACTATTACAATTCACATATACTTCTCTATTCTTGTTCCTATAATTGCGCTGTTAATTATGACATCTAATATTATGATCATCCTGGCTTTCATGAAGATTCCTAGTCTCCGTGAGAGACCGAGCGAGCTACTGATTCTGAATCTTGCCTTCGTGGATTTGTTCACCGGACTGGCGCTTACACTGGATTCTCCATCATTTATTATCTCGGGCAGTTGGCCATTTAAGGAATATGGCTGTCGAATAGTTATGGGCCTGTTTTACAGCACTTCACATACAAGTCTAGCGACGTTGATTGCAATAAGCTTCGATAGATTCTTATTGGTTTATATAGAATATCCGAGCTACCTTAAGATTCAGTCACCATTACGCGTGCGGATCACGGCTGGTGCATGCTGGGGCGTCGGAATACTCTCCGTTGTCGTAGAGCAAAGTATGTGGAATGTCGCAAAGAAAATGGACAAATCTGCCGGGGAAATTGACTTCGACAAAATCTGCTTGATTCCACCACGAAGGATATATTCGTACTCAATTACCGCGTTTCTAACTTTGTACGTTACCCCTGTGGTGATAGTCAGTGGGTTAAGTATAGCTTTCTTATGCTTACTTCGCAAACGTTTGCGAGCTAATAACCGACTAGGACCGGGCTCGATGCCAGCCGACGCTGGATCGTCATCGGCTCCTACGACTGTTCATGAAGAAACATCGATAGTAGGAGCAACTGGGCCTCGCCGCGGTATTAATGCACACAAGCGATATTTGAAACCAGCAATTAGCCTAGTCTCATTAGTGATTGCAATGTCGCTGTGCATGTTGCCCTACTGTATCTACGTTATCGTCGTTAATATCTGCTCGAATTGTGGAAATACGAGTATGTTATTTGGGTTCGTTTTGCTGCAGTATTTAAATGCCGGTTTAGATCCAATTCTGTATGGAATGACTCACAAGAAGATAAGGCAATATTATTTCAAATTTCTGGCCATAAGAAATCGGCCAACTTGATATAATGCTTTCAAAGCCTGTAAAAACAGTAGGTCCCAAAGATACAGACACTTTTATGGGAGTTAAAAAGAAGTGAGGAAATAATTCTAAAACAGAACTGGTCTGATAATGATGATTAAGATTTCATAACTATTCTTTAAAGACTTATAGTGTCCACACTTTTGAGACATCATGTACATTCTGTATATGGATGGTCTCAAAAAGCTCTTTAAAAAACTTAACACGCGGCTGTTAGTGTTAGTTTTACCATATACAAGAATAGATTTTTCAGAAACTTTCCCAGCTTTCAAAGTCTATCTCAAGAAATACTTCAACTATACTAAGCATGTTTGCATTTATTCTAACGCATTTCTTATGGTGATTCCGAAATTATGGTAATGAATTTTAATCATTTGACATTTTGAAGCATTTTGTATTTTTTTACTGTCAGCTGCAGACGTCTGCCGTGTCGAAAATGTATTAATGAATCCAGATTCACGAAGGACATTTATATTGGAGCAATATCTGGCAGCATAATTAGAGACTAAGTAAATCAATAGTGGGTATCTGCAGACGACATTCCAAAATTTCACAAAATGTTTCAAAAATGTCAAAATCATCGAATATCATTACCATATTTGGAATTACCATGAGAAACGCATTGAAATAAGTACAAACATGCTTATACTCTGTTTGGCCATCTCGAGACAGTGACGTAACCGCGTATTCTACTAATTGCATCACATAACGCGCGCGCATACTCGCGGCGCTGGCGTACAAACACAAGCGTTGAAAGGCGGAAGATACACACGCGTGCGTAAAAGCTGCGCCTGTTCAGTTACGTCACTGTCTCGAGATGGCCAAACAGAGTATAGTGGGTATCTATGCGTAATTATTTGCACGATCGGTGTTGACAGTCGGAGACAATTTAATCGTGTAAATTTACAAGACAAAACGCTAGAGAAAGATTCAGTGAACCCCTGTACAATAGTCTATATCATAGGAATGTTATGAGAAGAACACAAGTAATGAAAAGAAAACTGGATATGGCAAAATTGTTTATATATATATTCGAGACAGCCTTTAAACTATTTGATTCGGAACTGAAACATATAAGACACATTTTTACCAACGGAAATAAAATGTTGGCTTTCGGAAAGCGAAGTTACATTGATTTTAAGACCCGATTTGATACGATTTCAGCGATGTTTACAATAGTGGAAGGTGGAGCGATTATGCAATCAGAGCTGAACGGGGTCGCCTTCTCTTCATCACGTGTCCAGTAAATTTACACGAATAAATTGTCCCCGCATACCTGACTGGTTGTGTTCCAAAATTGTCTCCCATAATATAAAGCTGACAAATGCAGTCAGTTTACCATGCTTCATACTGTGATCAAATGTTTTAGTTCAGCACAGGTGTATAATACGCGCCCTCATTTACGAAATGCAGCGCAATATTGAATTATCCCCAACTCCACCAACACATCGACCCTGCTTAGACTGCACAATATGAAGATGGGACAGTTATAGTTTCCACCGTTTCAGCTGGATATCTTGATTGAGTAGGGTACACCCGATCTGAATTTGAATCTGAAATGTAATCAATAAGTGTTCATTATTGCAAATGGTGACAACACACTGTTTGATCTGCTGAGTGGGCGGATCATAATGTGAAGCAGCTGACTAATTAAACAAGCAACCGAAACCGTGGGAGGACTCGCGTATTAACTTGTTTGCTGTAAGCCATACCTACATTTGTATCTGTTTCATATTTAATTAATTTGTATTGTGCATCTTTTGGATACCGATGATTGTAATCATTTAAGAACAAATAAGAATTATACAAACAAGTAATACATTAAGGATCTCATAAATGTTTACAATTTAATAAACGAAGAAAATACGGCAATGGAAACCCTATTATGTTACCAGTAGTTTATAACATTCTTTAATTTAAACTTGAAGTGTCAACATTTTAGTAGCCTACTCTGTATTTTTCTCAAAAAGGAAAGTTCTATAATGTTTTCGTCCAGGATATCATTTCCTCGCAAACACAGAGTAGAACAAAATAGTAAATCGTACACATTTTAATGGAGTAATGTGTGGTAAAGGTCTGGCCCCGTAGTTGCAATCACTTTCTTTTCGTTCAACTGATGTGGCATAAACAATGATAATGATAATGAAATAAAATAGAATCTGCCCACCACTACCCATCATTATGTAGTGAGAATGCCTTGCATAATTAAGCCACGAAAGCAAACCAGCTGCTCATACACATATTTACATAATCAAATAATAATATAGCCACTTTTGATCAAATACGGATCAATAAAGTATATAATTTACCAGGTTATAAATGTGCTTATAACTGTAAGAGAATTAATCTTACTTGAAAATATCTATTTATCAAAGTTATTGAAAACTTCTCCTCTTTAATTTGAGATATTGCATTTGAATAATGGTTTGATATCAAGGTAGTTACAGTACCAAACGTAAGCTAAAGTACGGTTTCCATTTTCACTCAGTTACGGGCAAATTATTGATAACTGGTAATTGTAGTGCTATTTCACCGATCGATACCAAGGTAAGATAATCATCCAATCTGTGTAGTAGAACATGTAAAATAACATGGGATATTAATACAGTGTCACATGATTATTATCATGTATACTCTAGTACTCCAGAGTATAGTACCTCATGGAAAGTGTTTATATTTTGACACCGCTGAAATGATATTCATGAACAAGTGTACGTCATTTCATTCAGGGTTTGGTGGTCGAGGAGTTGAAAACAATGATGGCCACTAGCTTGAACAACAAAAATGGGATATCCTACATTCTTAAACTATTTTGTCAGTGTTATTACACTTTATTCCGTTGAGGGTGCCAAGACGGAATAAATATAATCATGAGCTACTGTACTCTGGAGTACTAGAGTACACTATGACATGATACTAATCATGTGATACTGTATTAATATCCCAGGTTATTTACATGTTCTACTACATAGATTGGGTGGGATAGTCTACCGGATCAAATAAATTTGTGAACAACTTTATTATTTAATATGTTTATATATGAGTTATACTTTAAGAGTTATGAACACATTATTACCTTGACGACTGTATATCACTGGAGCCTGCTATGTACTACAGGGCATATTAAAAACAAGTGTCCAAAAATAATTAGAAATGTATCCCCCGTTGATTTTGTTTTTTCATTAAATTGAACGTTGCCCTATTAGCATGATATCAAATACAATTCATCCCATTAATATTTACAATAAAAAAGTTCTCTGCACCTGAAAATTGGCCAACGCTGAATATGACATGCCAAAGGACATTTGCCTTCATTTATATATGGATAGAACAAAATCGTATGACGCAGTAAAGATTGCTGAACATGTTTATTAGTAGACCTACTTCATGTCTAATTTTTATATTTGTTATGGGTAAAAAATCATGTTTCACGTTGGACACAGTTTGACACAACCTTTAGATAAACCCGCAATGAATGTAAACAAACGGTGTACAAGCGTCCAAGTAGTGATGATAAACTTAAATTATATCATCAAATGGATTATAATGCGACACTCTGTACAGAGTAATACACTACTAATTGCTAATTGAGCATCCGAGAACGACACCGTGATAGACATGTACTCTTTTTTATCTAGATTTATTCAATACTTTTACTTACTGAATTGAACAACTAAATCAATTAATATATGATTCTCCTAACTACAATTAAAGCGACCACATACATTTATATTCTTAACCACAATATTGAACGGACATAATCACATAGAGATAAACACTAGATATATTGGAAGGACGAAAATGTTATAGAAACACTACCTCGACATTTACTGACGACGAAGACGAATTTCACGTTTCTCATTCTTTTTAACAACCGCAGCTGTACTTTTCTTGGACGAAATCATGGTTGATAATGTGTACAGGTACGGGTTCAGAGAGGAATTGATAGGCAAGATAAGCACGGCCGACCATGCATACACCGATACTGGTATAACCACCAGCCCTGTCTGGGAGAGTATGCCCATCACAATGATCGGCATCCAGCAAAGAAAATCAGTGCCGACGATCACCGCCATCTTGATCGCCATTTTTATGTCATCATCGCGATCGGGTATCCGTCCAACTCTCTTTGAGGAAAGTTTAACCTGAATGAACATCAAAGTGTAGAGGATTAAGATGATGAAGAACAGAAGCGTGTTGAACCCTAGGAATAGGACAATTGAGAAATACCAGGCTGCTTTATGATCTTGCGGTACGGGGACGTTGAAAGAGCGACTGGAGAGAACCGATTCAACGGCGCCCTGTGAAATGCTGTAAGTAGTTGGTCTCGTTATCAACGGTAAACCGATACACACGTCAGACAAACCATAAAAATTAGAATTCTTATCAGCGAATAGAGTTGGCACCAGAGACAGGACAACAAGTATTAGCCAGAAAAGACACGCTACTATCTTAACAGATAGGCGACCAAATCGTCGAGCGCTAAACGGATAAACCAATCCGTGAAATCGATCAATCGTTAGAAGCACCAGAAAACACAAAGAATCCAGCCACTTTGCATAGCACGCTGGATCGCCAAACCTCTGCGTATTGGAAATATTCAGCACCGTAATAGGAATCCACACTTGCGAGAATCAGCATGTAGATTCCCATAAAGCAGTCCGATATGGCTAGATTTACGACGAGAAATGACTGCACATATGTGTTGTGACGCTAAATTTATATTGATATTATTAATATTATTATTAATTCTAGATATTTCCATATCTAGAATTCAGGCCATGATTGACTTGAAATGGCAACACCGTACTTCCGTATTCTGAATCCCATTCGGTCTACGCGCCAATATCTCTGACCAATTCAAGTCTTCGTGCCACGCTGACAACACCTCATAAGTTTAGGCCATATAGTTTTCTATTCACACAACAGGACTGGTGAGCTCTGAATTACAGAAGCTCACGATTGATGCGTGTCATGTCATTTCTTTAGGATAGTCTAGATGCTGGGTGCTGTGTTCGTTTATAATATGAGTAAGTGAACTATTTATGATGAATTAATAAAATGTATATATAAATAACTTGGAAGCTATATCCGTTATATTCATTCTGTGTGTTTTGATCCCCTCTCCGCCATGCGAGTATTTTCCCTAAAACCACGTCACAACATCTGGTGGAGAATTCCGTCTTTTTTGATATTCCTATATCAATGTTTTATTATTCCGGTCAATTTACCAGCCCCCTTCATTTTGAATAATTAGGACTGTAGCTACAAAGTTGTATATGTATTTTGTTGTTCATCGCATCCAGTGTCGACGACTATAACTCAGCGTGGTGAGAGGGTTTGAATTCAGGTAGCATTTTGTTGGTATGCACTGCTGAAATTTAATTATATGTCTATTGGAATTTGTTTTATAGACCCAGAAAGGTCTATTAAAATTGTGTTTAAAATAGTATACACGAAATACATGTAGTATGGCCTATCAATATTTAGGTCTTATTTACGCTGGCAATAATGGGCGCATTCTACATGTTCAACGTGGCAAGTCGATAAAGTCTTTTATATACATGTAATTGTTCCGATATACAAGTCTCTGATAATCTGGTTCAAAAGTGCATGACCACGGTCTGATATCCATTGATAAAAATTTTTAATCCGAGATTGAAATTCTCGAGCGCGGTAAAATTCTATTGTGAAGATTTTATAAGCTCTTCTACTGGACAGGTGCGTTTCAGACAGACAATTTCTTCGGATGAAATAAATCTTGTTTATTTTTGGATGAGACTGATGACAGTCAGAATTCTATATAAATTTTGAATGGATTGATTTCTAAATCAAGATACATAATATTGATACACTGCACTGCAATTGAATAAATATTTTATATATTCAGCTGTAACTTGGGACTTTATTCATTTAATTTGATGTCAACTTTAAATTGTTGACTTGGATTTCATTGAGCTTTTAATTTTTGCTCATTGGTGAATTTAAACTTCATCAATTAAGTTCATTGTTAGTCTATTAATTAAATTTAATCATCAATCATAATCAATAAATTTTAATTGATAATCTTAATCAAGTTTAATAATTAATAAACTTGGTGCATGTTCAGATTTTTCAAATTTTGATTGAATTTGAACTTGAATTTTGATCTTGAACTTGAGATTGACTAAATTTTTTTTTGTTGATTAAATTCCGAATTCTCTTTGGAATTAGCTGGTGATTTTGACATAGATTGTTAAAAAGGCAATGAGCGATAGTGATAGTGATAGTAAGTCTGTTATATCACTTAATAGTATAGAGGAGGTTGAACTTGACGTAGCAAATATGGCTAAATATGATATGCATAATTGCGATATTAAATATTCTGGTAATCCAGATGATGACGTAGATAACTTCATTAGTAGATTCAAGACGTATGCTGATCTGAGAGATTATACCGCGCCAAAATCTATACTTGCCTTACAAACAAAAGTGTATGGAAATGCTCGCGTCTATTTGGATTCAATTCCTGATACAGATAAGGATACCATAACCAAGATTAAAGATTTACTTAAAAGTAATTTCGAAGGTTCATCTTGGAAATGGAGCGTCGAATCTAAGCTGTTGTCGCGTAAGCAATTGACATCAGAAACACTTGACGACTATGCTTGTGAAATAATAAGATGGTGCAAGCAGATTGGTAAATCTGAAGCAGAAAAATTATCTATTTTTGTTCGTGGTCTTTTGCCTTCTGTCAGAGCGTTTGTGTTTTCAAAAGAACCTGAATCATTTAAACAAGCACTAGACGCCGCGAGATTGGGAATTTCAGTACAGCAAACGGCAAATGACTCGCTATTCGCACCTGCACAATCACAAAATACTGAGCCCCAGGTAAATAGCATTAATTCTGTTCTGGACACACTGACGGGAGTCGTGTCTAATATAGCCACCAGAATGGAGAAATTAGAACACGACAAACATGTCTCTTTTTCTTCCCCGTTAGATCGTACTTACAATTCAGATAGTATAAGTAGTTCCTCTCAACCTAGGCATCAACCTAGTCAAACTTGGAATCAACCAAGGCAGTCACAGGCCCCCTATAGATCGTACAGAAAATTAGTATGCAATAGGTGTGGTCGTGTGGGACATGGGTGGAGAAAATGCTATGCCAAATTTGACGTAAATAGGAATCCTTTAAACTAATAAACCCATCTGCTCGACAAAAAAAGAAACATGTTCCACGACATGTAGATGGGTTAAGGTTTCAAAGATTTGAACATGTAAGAGGTGTAGACCGAAATGGCAATGCAAACCGTGTACCTCTTGATTTGAACAGACAGACATTTGGACAAAAATCGAATTCCAGTTTTTCACAAGCGCATATTGAGATTAATTTGTCTACGTTGAATACCATAGCAGCATTTGTTAATGGTAACCCTGTTCAATGTTTGATTGATACAGGTGCATCTGTCAACATTATTGATCACGATTGGTTTCATGCTAATCTTTCCAATTTGCGTTTTTCTATAGAAAAATCACGTGTAGCTGAAGCACGCGCAGCAAATGGTAGTAGTTTGGAAATTACTGGATTCATAGTTTTGTCCATATCTGTCAATGGCACACAATTTCCTGTACCTATGAATATTGCTCGTAACTTAAGTACACGTATCATACTTGGGTCTCAGTTTTTAAACAGGCACTGCGCAAGAATAGATTGTGAATCTCGTACACTAAGACTTGCTAAGGAGAGTAAAATACTTGTCATTGAGAAACAGGAAATTCCTGCTCACACTCAGTCTGTTGTGTGCGCAAGACTGTCAAATAAATTGCCATTCAATACAATTGGTCTCTCTCATGGAGGCAGGCGTGTCTCTGCATTAGGTGTATTGATCGCGAATACTGCTTCTAGTGTACAGAATAACTGTATTCATTTATTAGTTATGAATACTACTGATGAACCAATAACTTTGTACCCTCGTACTAAATTGGGCATTTTTTCTCTCGTTGACCCGCATAGGATTCACTCCTTCCCCGATCTTGAGAAAAACAATGTTAACAATGTTAATATAAGGCAAGCATCCGCGGTAGCTAGCGATGTAAACAGTAAACAAGATTCAGTAAAGGAAGTCCTTTCAAAAGTGAATTTAAATACTGATCACATGTCAGATACTGAAGCATCTGAAATCAATGGTTTACTCACTGAATATATTGATATATTTCAAGTAAAAGGGGGTCCTACTGGTAATTACTCCCGTGTTAAACATGCTATTAACACTGGTGATCACCCTCCTATTAGATCTAGACCGTATAGGCAAGCTCCTCACATTCAAGCCGAAGTACGTAGACAAGTCCACGAAATGTTAGAACAAGACATTATAAAGGAGTCGGCAAGTCCTTGGTCCTTTCCAGTATGCATGACACCTAAAGCTGGTGACCCAAATACTTATAGATTTGCAATTGATTTTAGAGCCTTAAATAAGATTTGTGCACGCGATAACTTTCCGTTACCTAACATAAACGATGCTTTAGATAGTTTAGGTGCAGCTAAACCAAATTTCATTACAACTCTTGATCTTGCGGCTGGATATTGGCAAATAGGCTTGGAAGAAAGTTCCAAATCTAAAACTGCATTCATCACTCAAGATGGTCTATATGAATTCCAAAGAATGCCATTTGGTTTACATAACGCCCCAGCCACTTTCCAACGAGCTATGCAAGAAGTTTTGAGAGGTTTGAATTGGAAATTTTCCCTAAAACCACGTCACAACATATGCACCGGTCTTCTTGACGTCTTCCCGCAATCGACGCATAACAACAAAGACGTTGCCGAACACCGCACTCGTTCCCAGAGCCCACATGGCATATCTCAGGAAAGTGTTCTGCATAAGTTCCCCGCAAGAAAACAGCGGTGATTGAGGCTCGAGAGACACACAGTCGGCGTTGTCTACGAAGAAACAGCAAATACTGTGGTCATCGACGTATCTGAAAACAATGGTAAAAGTAAGAAGAATTGGTAAAATAGATAACAACAGTTTAATATTTGACGTTGATATTATGCTATAGTAACTTTATAGATTTCGATGGCACACCTTTGATTGGTATAAGCCAATTTGGAGTGTGCCATCTTTAGCTGAGGAGCTTCAATAGGTTGGTAATTGGTGTTCAACATCTTTCAGGTTTGTGCAAAATTTGGTTGTGAGCTGCTCATAATCCTTCTGTTAGGGACAGCGCAGTTAACTCGTTGCTTGAACACTAACACACCGCCAAGATATATCTTATCACTTTCCACGCGGCTATTAATTTTACCATATACAAAACAGATATTTCAGAAACCTTTCCAAAGTTTCAAAGTCTATCTCATGAATTTCTGAACCAATACTAGGCATGTTTGTAGTATCTTAATGCATTTATCATGGTGATTCCAAATATGGTAATGAAATTGAATAATTGTGACATTTTGAAACATTTTGTGAAGTTTTGAATTGTCGTCTGCAGACGTCTGCCGCGTGTTATGATACCTTGCTTAATCTAGAAGTGACCTGTACCAATCAAGTAAGTCTGGACCACCAATACCCACACGTATTAGGGGGGCAATCATCTCAATTCTGAAAACCCATGAAACGCAAATGACTCAACTTTTTGGTCATCGATTTTGTAGCGAAATACAAAGGTTTGATATTTCTTTTGTTTCGTCTGGCCCATCAACGTTTCGTACAAAACCATTTTTTTCAAAGATAGTCGACTGTATAATATGTTCGTTAAAGGGGCATGAAGAAATATGTTGGATATTATGATAAAAACTGGGATTTGTATATTTTTATAATTGCATTATGAATTTACACCTATAAGGATTAAGATAACTCAGCCCTCTTTGTACAACAAAACGTCGATTCCAAAATGCTGATCGAGCCGCGATCAGCATTTTACCATAGACAGTGCCCCCCTGCAGTATGCGTGATAAATAACGTGAACCATATTTACAAAGAGGGCGTTTTAAGAAAAGTTTCAATAAATAGCGATGGTATTGTTTTAATCAAGTTTTGCTGTGTTTTTGTAAGTAGAAACAACAATAATGGTAATTTTATTGTTCATCTCGAATTCTGAAGTAAATTAATTCTAAAAAAAATCTTCAACATTACTTTGTGTACCTTTAACACTTTCCACGCCGCAGGCGTCTGCGAACGACATTCCAAAATTTCAAAAAATGTTTCAACAATGTCAAAATGGATTGAAATAAATACAAACATACCATGTATTGATTCAGTAATCCTTGAGATAAACCTTGAAAGATGGGAACGGTTTCTAAAGAAGAAAAAAAATCTGTATTGTATAGTAAAACCAAATGCCACGTCAATATACTTACACAACTCGCAATTCATTTAAACCTTGGAATCCATTTGGCATCACATCAAGTCGATCCATTTCATCAGACCCTCGGACCAAAACACTATAGAAAATACATCAAAATCAATAATTACGTGTTGAGTTTGAAAAAAAAGAAAAAAGATTTGAGTGTACATATGATAACACGTCGGTAAATCATGCTTGGAAGTGAAAAATAACCAAACAAAGATGACAATTTGCCAAAAAGGAGAGCAAAACAATCAATCACGCAACGCCCAAACACCGAGGCTGGTTAGGTTTACATAGCTTTACGTAGAGAAAGGACCAATTCCTTTCACGTTAAAAAAGAAAGAATAAAGTTAGGCGTACATGTTTATATAGCAGACTTCTAATTTGTTTTAAGCGTAACTATTATTTTATCTTAGGATAGGGATACTACTTCATTAATTAATTCATTAATGTTTTGTCCACTTCTTATTCACACTTGATACAAATCTGCCCATGGTGCTCTGCAGTAAACATCATCTTGTAATTTCTCCAGCCTCCTCTCGCCCAACATCAGCAGAATTATTTTCTTGAAATGGTAACAGCAACCAAAATTGTCCCAACAAAACTATGATAATTAACAGTCCTGACAGGCAGCTGCCCACATTGGTTTCGTACACTAATAATTATATATTAAACGATTAGTTATACATTATGGGCCATATTCTCGTACTAAACACGGTTTTAGCTTAAAACAGTATCTAACTATAAACGCGCGTCTAACTTAAACGCGAGTCTATCTTTTAAACAACGTTTTTAACAAAACACGGTTTTAAACTCCGCGAATCTCATCCCCAGAGTTGTCGTGCGTTACGGTACTGTAAACAGGTATTTAATTTTAAGCAGGGTTGAGTGATTATACAAGGCATACAGTTGGTGTATGGGTTTAGTTAAACGCGCTTTAAACTACGCCAATACCCATGTTTAAAGTTAGACACTTTTTAGTGTGGTAGACGCGTATTTAAGTTAACATTTTCGAGAATTACGACTAGTTAAACGATGCATGTGTCTAAAGTCAAAGTTAGACGCGTGTTTAGCTTAAAACCGTGTTTAACTACGTACGAGATTATTCGCCTATATACCTACAGTGTTTCTAAATGGCTTAAACCAAAGAACGCTAGTGGCATCACACTCACTAACGGAACGTTCCACATTGCGCTGTAAAAAAACCGTCAGACAAAAACAGTGGTTGGAAGAAACCGTGATAAAAGAAGAATGCTGATAATTAACTAATTTATTAAATTTAATAGCCAAATCCAAAACTGGGAGCTATGCAATGATGTAAATACTCGTACAGACAAGTAGACGAACAAACAAGTAAACAACTAAATACAACAATCAAGAAAACCAAACACAATTAACAAGGACACTTACAGGCCTTCCAGCTTCAGGAGTTCTTCAAAGTTCCGACTATATAAACGAGTAATCCTTGTTGAGGACAGATGTTCACAGGTCACTAATAGGTATATCAAATAAGGTGGGATCGTTTCAAAAAATCCTTAAAATCGTGATACGTGTCTCTATTTTAAATAGAAGTTGTCAAAAAAACATAACATTTTTGGTATCATATTAAAGACAATTTATCCAGCTACCGAATAAAAAGAGAATTAAAGCCACATGTTTAGCAACAGTAAAGTTATCAATCTAAACGTCGAGTGAGTCAAGGGTGGGAGCGGTGGACGAGGAGCCGGTGGACGAGGAGCCCATAGGTTTGTACACAAAATAGCGGAAAACTAGAACTTTTGAAATTGATGCCATTTTAAAAGTATACATAGGAAAGTTTTCAAACTTCTCATATGTGTTAATAACATGTGCCTGCTACTATGAATACTAATATTGAATTGTTATCTAGATATTCTCTACTAGAATATGATGTTCAATTCAGGGAGTGTTTTAATGTAAAATATACACAGTTTTATTCATTTTATTGATTAAACAATGGCCAAATCGCAGTCTCTCTATTTCATTTGTGTGACTCTTCGGTCCTTTTCTACCCTGGGTAGTAAAACATTTAACTAAAAAAGCCAGAAGTGTTTCTTCACAGAATTGTTCATAGATTTATGAAAAATTTGCTATTTAGACCTATTTTGGACCACCCTGTATTCAAAATAAAAGGAACTTTAACGATATTCATGTAGTTCATTTTGATAATCATTTTCTTTTAAATTAAATGGTCCATGCTAACTAAATTTCATAGAATATTATATACAAACATTAATTTTATGCATTATTTCATCATAATTTTAGACACCCTGTACTTTTCCTGTGTACATTTTGGGCAAATGATTCTTAGCAAATTTTGTAGCACCTTCTGCGGTTGTTCTGATTTTGGTGACTATTTTCAGCTAAACCCTAATTGTACAAACTATCAAACTATTTTGTGAGGAGCAAAAACGATCAAATTTGTTATGTTCCACCCTGTAAAAATTGTACACACCCTGTATAATTTGATTCATTTTTTTACAAAAATAAAAAACCTTGAATCTTAAGCTTTCCAACAATATATAGTTTGTGGGTCATTAAGTATGTAAAACTTAAGTTTTGTCCCGTTTAATCAGAATTGGTGCATTTCTCAACATTATTAGAAGTGAAACTTTTTTTTGGACCAGTTTGTGACTTCTGACCAGATCGCTGTTGTATAAAAGTAGGAGGAGTGAATCCAAATGTGTTATTGTTGTGTAAAGTATGTAAACAAATAAATAAATAAATCGAAACAAATCAATACTCACAGCCAGGTAAGATTATGTAATCCATCGAAAGTCCTAACCTCAATAGCCGTTATATTTGAGCGAGTAATAGAACTGCAATTAAACAAAAGATTACCAGAGTATCGATTTTATAATTTGTATAAACGAATACTGTACTCCTAACAATGCGTGTGTATGATTTTTTTAATATAAAAAGAACACCTTTCCTAAGAAAATGTTCACTTATACGGCTTTCACACTTATTTGGTAAAATGGTATGTGTTTCATCTTCCAGAGAAAAGAGGTTTGTGAACCATAAATTCGGCTTCATTTCGCATTATAATTCAAGGTATGTATAAGCGTATAAGAATATTTTGGCGCAACTTCAACGTCACCTATGCGTCATTTATGTGTATGAGCCATACGTACTATTTCTGCAGTGCGGCCTTCCTGAATTTTGTTTTCCAATATACGCCACTAATTCTCGGTATTCACGATACGGTGCGCCCTCACCGTCTTGGCCAGCGATGCCTACTTGGGTCGACATCAAACGACGAAGAAAAGGACATTGACCCGACTCGATCGTGGATTTAAAGATGGCGGAGGGTGTTGCATTTCGAAGTCTAAGGGCGTGTTCACACTATAGCTAGTTTTCTCCACGACCCGGGTCGGACCCGGGTCGAACCCGGGTTGAAGTATAGTGTGAACAGAAAAATAGGCTCAAAAAACCGACCCGGGTCGAAAATTACAACCCTGCGAAAGTGAAGGGTAGAACCCGGGTTCAACCCGGGTCGACTGTAGTGTGAACAGAAATCGCTGTTCGATCCGGGTTGCAAACCTGACCGCTAACATCTGACCGTAGTTGTTTACGTCAGTTTTCAGCTTTGCTTCGCACGCTCTCGTCTGCCTTTGGTTCTGGTTGAAATCTGTATCAAATTTGTCAAAATGGCAAATAAATGGAGTCAAATTGAAACGGAAGCCATGATGGAACTCTGGGCAGATGAGACCGTGCAAACTAGTTTGAAACACTGAAAAAATCCAAAGAAAGATTTGGGTTCCAGACTTGTTGTTATGTGTTTCAGTATCTGTGATTTTTTTCTTGAGTGCTTTGATTTTATTTTGACATTGCTCAATGTTGCTCAATGTTACGGTGAAAACCCATTGCCTCCATCTGGCGTGATATATTGGCGTAAAAATATCCTTATTGTGGATCATTGAGTTCAAACATAGATTGCATGTTATGTTCTGCACCAGATAGTTTGTTTCAGACCGGCGTACAGAATCCCTACATACGTATTTCATAAACTTTTTAGCTTAAAAATAGTTTGAGATAAAGCTTAAATATCCAATTAAAAAAACCAACAAAAAACCACGGCCAACACTTGCAACAAACAGAGTTTGACATACATAGCGCTCTAGTGTGAACAGAAAATGAATTATCGATCAATCCGGGTTCGACCCGGGTCCGACCCGGGTTGAGGAAAAAGCTATAGTGTGAACACGCCCTAAGAGTCGATGAACTAAAGAAATATCTGACAGATAGGGGAATTCCATGCCATGGGAAGAGAAAGGAAGAGCTTGTACATTTAGCGGAGAACTCTCTGGACAAATATGAAGTTATAGAAAAGTGTGACCACGATGAATCCGAGCGAAAAAGGCGACGTGTTGAGGAAGAAGCCCGGGAAGAAGATCGACGGCTGTGTAACTGACTTGAACGACGCTGAAGTATCATGGACAAACGATCTCGGCAAACATGCAAAATGCCTGCCTTGACTCTTGGTGATGTTTTAGCGGGGACTATTCATGCGATATTCATGTAGAGGAGACAATTTCCTATCGGATTGTCGATGTCTGCCTTTGGACTAAGTTTTTGGATTGTCAACAATGTATGCTAAACTGAGCCGCTTATAATTTGCTTGAATCACGATTTTCATCGAAAATACGTGATTTCAGTACTACGTGCTGCGAGTGCGACTATACGCATACTGGCATGCCATAGCATACATGTGTGGGATATAAAACATCCCTACATTAGCAATGGAACAATACTATGTCGATTCTTTGAATATGTATTATTGTTATTAGAATAGGCCAATCAGCGCTCAGATGATTAGCCGATTAGCCAATCACAGCTGAGCGCTGGTTATTTGGGTCGTGCGCGGTCTAGAATCGCTCTCTCGCGTCCTGCTCGTCAACCACAACAGACGTGTTGTGTGTATTGTCCGTCGTATTTTGTATCTTCTATTATTTGGAGCATGTATGATTTTCGTAAATAAACAACCAACTTTGGTATAGAAATCAACTAGAATGTATTAAAGACTCTTCCTTCTCAACGTAAGAATTCGTTCTTACAGCTGGTTAGCAGCGGTGACGGACTCATCGGAATGACTGGTTGAAAAATTGAAAATTGCAAAATTTTCTTTCATCACCACGTGGGACGAAACATTTCATCGTTAACGAGACATTTCATCATTTTTGTGTTGGCATACGTTATAAAAGCTAACACACGAGTATCAACCGATGCTCCATACAGAAGAGGCGACAGAAGAAGTTCTCCAGTTGTTGATACACGTTATATTTTCGAAAACAAATGCTACCTAGCATTCAGATGAGGGATTGAGAACTCTGGTTTTTGCCATAAGTTATATTGTACAAAAACGGATGCCAACCGGTGTCCTTCAGATGGGATTCCCAGATTCATCAATATTCCTATAGCCCGTGTCCATGGCGCTGCAAAACCCGCTTCCAGGGTACTCCTTTTTGCCTAACCAAGGGCGCCTGTAATAGCTGAGAATCTGCAAGTTTCTGACATGCCCGAGGACTGACTGCTGTAAAAGAACATTTGCACAAGTTTGCGGGATATTTCTCAAGACGCTCTGTGACTGAAGTGATTTGCCTGAACTTTCTCTCTCTGTGGAACATTTTTGTTTGTTGTGGACATAATATTTTGCTCACCCGTGCCGAAGAATCGAAGATCGAAGATATTCATGCCGAAAGACCGACGATATTTGTGCCGAGGACTGAAGATATTTTCCGTGGATTTGTAAAGGTAGAAATAATAACAATTCACTTTGTCACCCATACAAATTATACGAGTGAAGTGAAATCGTCATAATCGGTGATTATCCTACCACAATAACAATATTGAGTGGCGTGGAATCCTTGTCAATAATCCTAAAACAATAACAACTATTGATGACTATGTCATAACAAAATTTTGGTTGGTCTCCAATTCAATGTTTTATTTATGTGTTAGAATTTATGTATATTGTGTGATATTTTATTGTGATTGTAACGTTTTGTGACATAACAATTTGCAAATTTTGATTTATAGGTATAAATTGAATTGTGGTTAATATGGTACAGTTCATAGCCAACAATCATCTGTCCACAATCAATATGCCACCACCACAATTTAATCCACTGTATTTACCAAATACCTTCAATGGTAAACAGGATTATGACTTTAGGCTTTTGTGTCGTCATGATCGTGAACTTGAAATTGCTGGTCAAAATTATCCTGTTGGTTCTCCAACGTTTGCCAATGTTTTTCCTAATCCTAGTCACTCATCACTACATGATAGTAGAAGGAGATACTCATCTCCACATGATAGGAGGTATTCAATCTCCAAATGATAAGTGGAAGGAGATATCCATCTCCACATGATAAATGGATGGAAATATATATACATGTACATCTGTTGTAAACAAATTAATTTGGTGTTTGTGTAAAGTTAAAACAGTTACCGGTAACTTGTAACTTGTAACTTGTAACTTGTAACTTGTAACTTGTGTGTAAGGTTAAACAGTGTTTTTAAATAATTTTTGAAGTAGAGAAGGAGATAATTTATTTATCTCCACATTATAATAGATGGAGATATCCATCTGTTGTAAAGTAAGCTAATTTTTGTGTGTAAAGTTAAAAACTGTGTTTTTGAGTTTACATCTACTACATTGGTGCTGGTTTGTTGTTGTTGAAATATGTGTACTGTATTTAATGATTAGTTAATGTCATTGTGTGATAACATTCATGTCATACAAGTTTGAATGTTGATGCGTTCAAAATATTTTAGTGATTGGATTGTTCACTGAAATTAATTTAATTTGCTACTTTTGTATAAAACTGTAAAATTTATGTTTATCAATTGACTATATCTTTTGAGTTCTCACAGCAGATTTAAGCTTTTACCTTATTACAGCTATACAATAGCCGGTCGAAGTTGTAATCTGTTTGTTTTGGTCAATGATTAGCTACCATTGTCCGGAAATGTGTGGGATTTTGAGTAGATGTTTCTTTTGTTCAATTTAGACTGTCGGTTATTGTTTACAATATGTAACCAGAGAGGTGTGATTGACACCTCCCTAACGTAACCATATCCATGCATAGCTTACAATCATAGGATTATGGTTATGTACCACCATCGATTATCTATGGTACCACAAGGAAAGTTAAATTGATTCTATAACTTAGGATTATTTTAATGGTTATTCCAGTTACGTCAGTGGCGAATTATGTGTGATGTGTTTATCATGGATACAAAATGTCCATGAAAAACAAGACATTTGATATTGGTTTATAAAATAATGTTTGGGTATACGGTATATGATTTGATGTGGTGAATGATATTGTAATGTAGGGATTTATGTATTTGTGAGGGTCTTGACTTATATATTTTTGACGTGGTGGAATGATATTGTAACGTGAGGGATTTATGTATTTGTGAGGGTCTTGACTTATGTTTTGATGTGGTGGAAGATATTGTAATGTGAGGGATTTGTGTATTTGTTAGGGATTTGTGTTTGACATGTTATGAATTTGTGGATTTGTGTTTCACATAAGTTTATTGTAACTTTCTTTTAAGCTGTCAGTAATTGTAATGTAATCACATTACAAGCTTCTAATTATGTGAACATTCCTGAATGGATTTAATTATCCAATTTTGGAATATAAATTTTTGAATTTTATTTTCAAATTTCAGTCTATATTGTGTACTTTGCAGAAATTGACAGGATGACACAATATGTTTGATCCTTTGGTTTTATGTAACTTGGATACTTCCATGGTCATTTGAAATGTGTATGAGTTAACATAGTAGGGTTATACTACAGTCATATTTTGTATGAGATACGAAATAAGACCAGCGCTTCTCGGTGCTCCTATTGTATTAATAATGATTCACAATATTTCACAATGATAAATTTTTTTTTCACTATAAAAAGTGAATTATATGAATCTTCCCAGTGTTACGTGGTAGAATGAGGTATATTACAATTGTAACTCTGTATGTCATGATTTGTATAATGTATCTACTATGCATTGCAGAAAATGAGGCAGTTCCTACAAATATTCTTATTGTGCTAAATACAATACGTTCACGGTTTGTTGATGAATATACAATGGTGGTGAAAATTAAAACTTGAGATATTTACCATATTTCTTATTTGATTTCTTACAGTTACATGTAGTGTTGAAGTGAAATGTTTTTTTGGACCAAAAGAAATTAAGATTACCCATGTGATGCATTGTAACAACAAAAGAAAAGAAAAATTGTTGTTTACACACATGTAAATATCAAGATTCATTGGTGATGAGTAACATGACTTTTACTTTCAAGTATGGCTTATCCAATTGTTTGGCATGGACAAAGAATCTGTCTGATGTCAAACTTGTTATAACATGGTCATAATATATCATGGTCATAAAATATGTCAATTTTTTCCATTGACATTTCTTCCATAAATAAAATTTGTGGGTAGCCACAATTTTTTTTTTAAATTTTAAATATTGACATGAGAAAGAGTGTTCTGTGTGGACGAGAGTCCACGGCATTTGGATTGTTTCGGCGATAATATTTTTTTTTTTTTACTGAAGTGAATTGTCATTTCTTCCATAAATAAAATTTGTGGATAGTCACAAATAATTATGTGATTATGCTGTCATTGTTGATATGGTCTTGAAACATCATGGTTCAAGTAACAATCTTGATGGATGTCAGTGTTTCCTACAAATGACATTCACCTCAAATTTTGTGTGGTCAATGTTGACAAATGGTATGTTTATTATGTTTTATTTATTTAAGATGTGGTAGACATTGTATAGGTTGATTATATGATTTAAGATGATAATTTTTTTTTTTTTTTTTTTGTGTGTGTGTGTTTAAAAATGTAATTTGATAAATTATTCGATTTTAGACTGAACATTTGTTCGATGAGAGTGAATTTATAGAATATTCTCATCTGATAACTGTTTATATTCAATCGGATGATTGTTTTGGTAGATATTATTATGTACAACAATTATTTGTTATATAAGTAGATGCATATAATTTTTGATAAGTAACGGTGAGGACACCTTCTTCAAAGAAACATAGTAATGTGGGATATAAAACATCCCTACATTAGCAATGGAACAATACTATGTCGATTCTTTGAATATGTATTATTGTTATTAGAATAGGCCAATCAGCGCTCAGATGATTAGCCGATTAGCCAATCACAGCTGAGCGCTGGTTATTTGGGTCGTGCGCGGTCTAGAATCGCTCTCTCGCGTCCTGCTCGTCAACCACAACAGACGTGTTGTGTGTATTGTCCGTCGTATTTTGTATCTTCTATTATTTGGAGCATGTATGATTTTCGTAAATAAACAACCAACTTTGGTATAGAAATCAACTAGAATGTATTAAAGACTCTTCCTTCTCAACGTAAGAATTTGTTCTTACACATGTATTGTATAGCAAATGGCATATCGAATACTACACACCATGCACACGGTCTACACGTACAGTCACAGTGCAGTAATAATGCATGGTATGGCTACACTGCAGGGCTGTCAACTCTCCCGCATTAGGCGGGAGTCTCCCGCATAGACACTCTTTCTCCCGCACTCCCGTCTAGCATATACAATCTCCCGCCTCAACAAAATTACCTCAATTAAAATGTGCATCTACACATTTATACTATTACTAGCTTCTGTCGGTACATTTGCGATTTTGACCATGTAATAGTATCATGGATGGACTTATATACCTATAGACTATAGAACAAAAGCCGCATGCGTACAAGAAAGTCGCAGGCGTACAAGAAAGCCGCAGGCGTACAAGAAAGTCGCAGGCGTACAAGAAAGCCGCATGCGTACAAGAAAGTCGCAGGCGTACAAGAAAGTCGCAGGCGTACAAGAAAGGCGCAGGCGTACAAGAAAGTCGCTTTAAAGAAGGAGAAAAAAAAGCAAGAAAGAAAAATAAAGTCCAGATCCAATTCCCAGCCCAGTTCCGATAACAAATTGTTGCCGCGCCCCCCCCCCCCCCCCCCAAAGGTAGAAATCTCTTTAAATTTGTGTCTCTTTTCACCTTTCACTTCTTAGTAGGAGCCCCAGAGCTCTAAATTCGGCTTTAAAATGGTTTGACCCCTGACCTCCGAACATACTCCAAAAGGAATACTTTTATGTTAGATTCATATCTTATCTACAAGAATAAAGTGTCCTGCTCTTATGATTCTCTTGCGAATTCATGTTATTGGCATTACCTGTATTCCCCTATATATTCACATAGACAAAATCACATAAAACAACTCGTGTTAGGGGTAGGGGTAATATTATGGCCATAAAAAGTTGAAATAACTGTATAAGTATGTATAACTATACATCATATCTATGGGGAAGAACTGCTTCACAAGTTGAGACAGTTATTTATAGTTATAATGTCAATGTTACAGGTAAAATAGCTAAATTGAGCATTGGAAAAAGTCACAAAAGGGTCAAAAATGCTTATTTTTGTAACTTTTTAATTATTCCATGACATTTTTGACCAATATCCATGACATTAAAATGAGAAAAGCTAATATAATGTGACAAGTAATTCTTTCTTTAAATTCATGAACATAATTATATGTAGTTTTGACATTTCCTCTCAATGTTATAGTCAATATACTACTCAAACCCTTACGAGAGGTGCTATTACTTCATTTCTGCTATGTGAATACATGGGGAATATGATTTTTGCCATAGCCTAATTTCGCAAGAGAATCGTAAGAGCAGGACACTTTATTCTTGTAGATAAGATATGTATCTGTCATAAAAATGTAAATTTAAGAGTATGTTCGGAGGTCAGGGGTCAACTCCTAAATTTGAGGCCTGGGGCTCCTACTATCTCTACTAGTATTTCTTTCTGTGTGTCGTGTCATTCATTTAAATCAATGAGTCCGGTTTCTCAGTTCATTCATACAAATGCACGCCCTATTTTATAAAATAAATAAAATACCCTTTAAAAATCTGACCTTTTTTTGCGGGTATAAATAATAATTATTAAAAGTTTTCATTGTAAATTATTTATTCCAAGGCAAATAACTTATTAATAGTATTGTGAATGGAAAATACATGTACTATTGAAAGGAAATATTTTAAAGGGCATTCTTGTTTGATTTACGTAATTTGACCTCCGACCCAAGATTGACCGGATTGACCAATCGGAGGCCAGATATTTCGTCAACAAACCAGAATAAAAAATGGATGATTACCTCGTCAATAAAACGCTACAAAGTGCTAGTTCTTGCCTGTCTTAACGGACATGAAAAATTATGACCATAAGTTTCAAAGAGAAAACATATTTTTACACCAAGTGTTTAGCTTGGCTTCTTGAAAAAAGGTATCTTTTGAAGCGAAATTACGACGGGTTAAATTATGGAAGCTTACTTGAAATTTACGGTCGTGATTTGAATTAAAATTGAATCCTTTTTCAAACGAAAATTTGCTTCTTTGGATTAAAAAAGTTGACAGAAACATCTTAGCTATCATATTGGGGGCATAATTTGTATTAAAAGCTATCTTAATGGGTGATAAAAAATAGAAATGAAGCTCATGTCGAAACTCATTAATATTCATGAGTTGTGAAATTCTATGCATACGAGTCTAGTAAACGGAAGCAGTTAGCGACGGCCTGCGGTCTGCCTGGACTACTTCCGCGTTTTGGGTGTCGACTTTTTCCCATAATGCATCACGGTTTTCAGTGGATTTGAGCCTTCTTGTGACCAGTTTTCAGTATCGTGAATACCGAGAATTGGACTCTATTTAAATATGCGCATGCGCCACGCCAATACCACGTTACTAATTAGGGAAATCAATTCCAGATTAATTGCAGGCAATTTATAATCATCATCGTCTCAAAAGATGATCATTAATGAAATCCCTTCTCTAATGAACCCATTATAACGACCATAATACTCGATATGATACCAGTGCACCGTACGCAGTGGTTTTGGACTTAGAGTCGCAGAGAACGCGTTGTTTCGAACAATGTAGACATCAAGCAGTTTGAATTGTGTCCTTAATGCAAACATGAATTTGTCAACATTTGTGATATTTGCGGTTTTTCTTGCAGGTATGTATTGATTTAAGGTATTATAATGCCACCTTCATAATCATTTTCTCTAATCAAATGTAAGACGATGAGATATCAATTAGCTCATCTACTATAGCATATTCTTGTATCACAGCTAACGTTTAATTTATTTGTTTTATATGAGGAAAAACGATAGAAACCCGAAAAAAAAACAAATTTAGTGTATCGGAAATGCATACACACATAATGTTCGAATGTTTATATTCTCTCCATAGGTTTAAATCAGGACTCAAAACGTTCTTATTCAATGCTGCTTATAACAGCTATATTTAACTGTTTTGATTTTACAAGTTGTCTGCTTTGCTAACGTAATTGTTTCCATATTCGATTATAACTGTATTTGTGTTTTGTTATATTATTTTATAGTTTATTTGGGTTTTGTTTTTGTTTTTGCATAACCATGTTCCCTGTAATGTTGTTTTCTTGTTTGCTAATTTCGCCTTTGATTAGATCCGCGGGGATTAGATTTGTTTGTATAGATACATGGCTCATTTATTATCACTAGCGGCACACCCGTCCTTCGGACCGTCTCCCGCTAGTAAGTAGGGCCTACAACACCTACAAAATGAGAAAAAACGTATAGACCTAATTGTTTGAAAATGTATCACGAAACTGTTTGAAAAATAATTACTGAATTAAAATATAATGCATAAGCCTATGTTCTGACTTGAAATTGAATGTTTTCCGTCATTACCCATATCCCGTACATACATGTATATGAGTAAATATAATACAGGTCTAAAATAATAATTCAATGCTTCCCGTCATTGGCCCACGCTTATATCCCATGGTTTATACTTTTAAGAAACCACACTATTTCATTTCACCTCGTGGCCCTGTTGCGCAATTTAGTAACATTTAAATCTCGTAAAACCAACGGCTTCCCTCCTTCGGCTTATCTCAACCCCAAGGCCTAACCATCACCATCTTTCATAGTACAGCGTATTTAACCATTATTTGCCCGCCTGCGTGTCTATTTCACGTCGCACTACGACGCGTTATGTGTTACGCGTGCCGACTGCGTGGTTGTAGTACGCATAGGGATAAACAAAAACGGCCCGTAGAAATAGTCTGGAAAAGCCCTGGGTTTGGCCTGTTTTTCCTCATATAAAGAAGTTTCCTTATAATAGTTCAATATTAAATAATGGGTTTTGTTATATGACAGCGAGAATAAAATGAATAACCTTTCCTCACAATGGAATTGATGGAATAGTAAATACAGTGTGATTTAAAATATTCAGGTTCCGATTTCACCGAAAGGATATAGATTAATCGAAGCAAATAACTCAGTGCATAATTTTGTTTTGCATACTTTGACACCTCAATCGTTGAGATACGATGTTGCGGAGTGGAGTTATTATTATTTCAATGGTCGTAGGTCTAGTTTCAAAAGTGACAATCATCCCTATAGAAGCTTTTGTGTACAGTGTGTAAAGCATAAACCTGATCATTCTCTATGTGATGATTGTCACTTTTGAAACTGGACCTACGACCGGGTGTTTACATAACCTGACCCACTTTTTTCTGACATACTTTTTCTGACACACATATTTACCTGTTACAACGAGGAGATAGGTCTTTGTAAATATTATGATTATACGCAAGAAATAGCTATCTCAATTATTGCACTTTTATATGTTTTTAATGTATGGAAAAAACCGATTATTTTCTGGCTCATACCCGAGTCCGCGCAATTACCGCTATCAGTAGCTATCACTTATCTTGAATTAGGCTTGGGCGTTGATATATAACAACAAAAGACAGCATAGACGCTGCTGCGTTGTCTCCATTCATATACATGTAGGCCTATATCCTCTGTGAGTTTCTGCTACTCGTATCTATTCGTATCTAAAAATTATTTCAATGTGAAAGAATGTTTTTCAAACTGATTTTGAAAAGAAAAGCCGGAAAATAATTTTAAAATAGAATGGATTTCGAAATATCAAACGACTGTTATTTACACTATTCGTACGTACCGCAAGTGTTTCAGAGCCCTGATCAAAGCGATTGCATGCAGTAAAATAGCTGTCGTACGTCAGGAGTCCACAAATCTACGGCGCGAAACACCTCAAAATACGGGCCCTACACTTGATGCGGGACTTGATGCAGTTAACTAATTTTTCGCCGAAGGCGTTCTATAAAGGAATTGCCACCCAATATTAGCGCCTACTTGCTGCTGCTATAATGTAATGTTTACATACACTGCGTACATAACACTGCACTTCATGTAGTATCGCATTTGTAGGTGTGTGAGAGAGAGAGAGAATAGCTAGCAGCATGTCCGTAAAAATGAATGACTCGTTATAAAAGTACTGTGTGTTGACTCAGTCGCCCTGTGGTGGACTACGGTGGTGGTTCAAATAATGAAAACTAGCATTTGCCCATCCCTATTCACAAGGCTCGCTACACATCTTTTCGCGCGGTAAACATCTTTTCGCGCGGTAATATATTGCTGTCAACGGATTTATTAATACGTATTTATGTGATCGAGGCTGAACATCTTTCATCCTCAATTTCATTGTACTCGCGGTATTAAGTTCCTCGATTTTGGTCATACTTACAGGTGGTAACCTCTGTATTGCTGTATAAACCTCTGAAAATAAAATTATCTCTTTGAAAATGGATTAGGCCTACATGGAATCAAAGTACTTTACAATAAAAAATGATGATTCAACCTTGTCTGCAGGCAGGACAATAAAAAAGTTATAACCAAAAGTAGTTTGCCTCACATGCTGAAAACTGGGCAAGTCATGCACATTTTAAAACCATTTTATTTTAGGTAATTAAGGGTTTACTTTCATGATGTCTAGTTGCTTGTGTGGGGTTATTTAGACATCAGTGAATACACCCTAGCCACAGCGCACTACATCGCTGTATTTAAAAGAGGTAAACATGGAGTTTTCTACATAGTTCTACAAATTTTTGAATATAAACACTTGTATAATGGGGGGAAAAGCATGTCAGTAAAAGTATGTCAGGTATGTCAGAAAAAGTGGGTCAGGTTATGGAAACACCCCCTACGACCATTGAAATGACAATAACTCCGCTCTGCATCATCGCATCTCAATAATCAAGGTGTGAAAATACGCAGAACAAAATTACGCACTGTGTTATTAGCTTCGATTAATCCATACTCTTTTGGGCCGTTAATTATTGGCTCATTTTTAAGTGTCTCGATACTTTTTTGTGAGGAGCTAGGAGTAGGACCGTGAGTAATAATGACTCGCTAGCAACTAGTGGGGGTTCGCCCAAACAGCACGAACGACCAAGGCTGTGTAGATAGCATGCATCATCAAAATAGATAGTGGTAGGCCTTGATTAAACTTGTAGAATTTCATACAATTATGTGCATGATGGTACATAAGTATAAATTGAGCTACGAGGGATAAAATAGCTTGACTAGTTTCGGATCTTCTTATAGACTAATGTGTCGTTTAAAAGCAGGCAAAACATCAACATTATAATTGATATAGGCATAATGTAGCACGTTAGCTTTTAAATCATGATGTTATCTGAATGAATGCTCGGACTGTTGTGAGTGATATCTATACACTCTAAATGTGAAAGAGTGAAAAATCACTCTAAATTCGAGTGAATATGATTTCAAGTGGGGTTTAGCTCTATAAGAGCGAAAAACTACAGAGTGGCACGAAGACATCGCTCTTTTATAGATGGAACACTAACGCTCGCGTGCCGAGTAGTTAAAAACCCGTTATCGCTCTTTTTGGAGTGAACTATCGGCCAATCACGAACTCGGCAAATCGCACAAAGATGGCGGACAATATCGTGTCCGCGTCCCGGTCCGCGTGTTCGGTCTAGTGCTAAAACAATGGAGGATTTGTTGAAGAAATGAACGAATTAGTTAACGGTGAGTACGTGTAGGTCATATCTCATAGCACGTACATACAAAATCTAGAGAGCCGCAAGGACGACATGTATGCACTATATGAGAGCGTGTGTGGTCTAGCGGATAGATCGCAGGTCTCACGATACAAAGGTTGTGAGTTGTGAGTTTGTGAATAATGTATTGCTTGAGTGGTCAATTGTAGGCCGGTCTAAGTGATTGTTTGTCATATTCGTTTTCAAACTAGGCCTACCATCAAACATGGCGGCCTAGGTTGAAGTATGAATGACGATTATATCAAGTAAACTTGGGTAAAGACCGTTTTGGTGTTGTTACAAAACAAAGTATGATGATGTATTTGCTTATAGTTCTTGTTGAAGTTGTTATGATGTGAACTCAATTAGCATATTGATAACATGCCGTGACTTAATGCAGGTTATCTGCAGATAATATGTCAAACAGTGCAGACAAATGGATATAGGCCATCCTATAAAATGTTATATAATTATAAATATTATTAATGATATAGATATGGAAAGGCTTTGCTAGAATGCCTTGGTTAAATTTAGTCAAAATATTGAATAGTTGATGATATTCAGCTGTTTAATAGGTTTATGATGAGGTATCGAAGCAATCAGTTGTATGTAGTAATATGCTGTTGGGGAGCAGTTATTCTACACTGTTAGGCCACATTTTATGATGGTATAATATCTATGATGATGATGCAGTTTCGGGTTAATAGTTTATTTGGATACTAGATAATTGGTCTGGGCATGGAAACAAAGTTTCTATTGCGTAGCAAACTCCCACACTCGAACTTCAAATGAAGTAAGCTCGGGGATAGAACAACGTACATGTATAGTATCCACTAGCACCGTGAGTAATGATGACTCGCTAGCAACTAGTGGCCCTTTGCAACTACTGCACGATTTAGGGAGTCTTTGAAATGTAAGGTTTTCAAACCTTACATGAATTCATAACAGTTTATAACCCTTATCGACCCTATCGACTGAGCCTAGCATGGCTTACAGTTAAACCTTACATCGAAAAAAAATGTAAGGATGTAAGGAAATCAAAAACCTTAAATTGAAAAGTAAGGATATTAGGATTTGAAAAATCTTACATTGAAGAGAAAAAAAATGTAATGTAATGCAAAAACTTTACATCGTAAAAATGTAAGAATGTAAAGATTTCAAAATCCTTACATCGGAAAAAATGTAAGGATGTAAAGGACTTAAAAATCCTTACATGTACATCGAAAATAAAACTGTAAAAGATGTAAGGATTTCAAACTCCTTACATCGAAAAAATGTAAGGTGTATGGATTTCAAACCCTAACATCGGAAAAAAGTACATCCTTACATTTTTTTCGATGTAAGGATTTTGAATTCCTTACATCCTTAATACACTTTCCATGAATTCCTACCATTTTACGCCCCTATCGACAGAGCCTTGCATGTCTTGCAGTGTAAGGTGTAAAGATTTCAAAAACCTAACATCGAAAAAAGTAAGAATGTTAGGATGTTTTGCAAAAAACCTTACATTGAAAAGAAAAAGTAAGGAAGTAAAGATTTCAAAAACCTAACATCGAAAAGAAAATGTAAGGATGTAAGGAATTTAAAATCCTTACATCGGACAAAATGTAAGAAATCCGTACATCGAAAAAGGATGTAAGGTGTAAGGATTTCGAAACCCTAACATCGAAACAAAAATGTAAGGATGTTAGGATTTCAAAATCCTTACATCGAAAATAAATGTAAGTTGTAAGGATTTCAAAAACCTTACATCGAGAAAAAAATGTAATGATGTTAGGATTTCAAAAACCTTACATTGAAGAAAAAAATGTAAGGATGTAAGGATTTCAAAAACCTTACATCGAAATAAAAGTACTGCCTTACATTTTTTCGATGTAAGGATTTTGAATTTCTAACCTCCTTACATTTTTCCATGAATTCCTTACCTAGAAAAAAAAGTGTAAGGAAGTACTCTTTTTTTCGATGTAAGGATTTTGAAATCCTTACAGTCTTACATTTTTTTTTCAATGTTAGGATTTGAAAAACCTTACATAGGAAAAAAATGTAAGGATGTAAGGATTTAAAAAACTTTACATCGAAACAAAATGAAAGGATGTAAGGACTTCAAAAACCTAACATCGAAAAAATAAATGTAAGGATGTTAGGACTTCCAAAACCTAACATCGACAAAAATTTTAAGGATGTTACGACATAAACTCCTTACATTGAAAAAAAATGTAAGGATGTTAGGATTTCAAAAACCATACATCCCCAAAAAAGTAAGGATGTAAGGACTTCAAAATCCTTACATTGTGGCTATATTCCTGAGCAGTCCCTTTTATTATGCAATATCGTTTTATTTATAAAATATCGAACAAACAAAAACAAGTACATTTGGTCTATCTATCAAATTTTGTTTCATTTATAACATTTCAACAGTAATACAGTTTGTGGTGTTGTGTAAATAACTAATAGTGCAGTGTAGTGGTAGCATCCACCAACTTTGAACACTTTGGACTTCACGCTTTTTCGTAAATATGTTGTAATTCTGGCGTGGAATGAGGTATTGTCTTGAAAACATCACCAAGTATAAATACTCATTTCTACTCTTATAAACAATGAAGAAGTTAACCAATTTTTAACAAGAAGTATTTTTCCTGATTATTTTGACTCACCCTGTATGTAATGATTTGCATGTTTTAGTTGCTCAAGATTGATGCCCTTATGCATTTGTGTGTTATAGATATATTAAAAGTTGATTATTTCATTTCAGAATTGAAATTATCTTTGGTCACTGCTGAAGAGTGTTATGTTGGTAAGGGTAGTAGTAGCACCATTCATACATGGAGCTACACCCTCACTCCACATGATCCTTGTGACTGTACCCGTCTCATACTTACTGGCCTTAAAGAGGACATCATACTCTCAGAAGACGTTAACATAATTAGACGACATTTAGCTGTAAATTGTCCAGGTAGGTGTAGTGGTCATTATTGGCTTGAGTATTTATTGTAAATATAGGTAATACATGATAACAAACAATGTTTGCCGTTTTATCTTCTATTTGCTTCCTTTAGTATCAATTGCATTTTATCGTGAAAGAAATCGAGATCTGGCCCCTTGTTTTCGAGATAATTTGCTAGGATCCATATGTACAACAACAGACAAGATATTTGTTACTGCTGATTCTGATTTTTCCCTGTCATATACTAACCTTGATGAAAGTTACTAAAGTTATGCAATGCACGCTTATACATAAATCACCAAGTGTTTAGATGGATAAATCACTTCTCGTCTCCATGTTTTTGTTCATTTTGTATTCTTTCCACTTGCCTTCCTAACTATATACTTCATTTCCTTCCTCTCTTTCCTTCCTACCCTTCATTTTTCTCTTTCCTTATCCCTTTCCTTCCGTTTTCATTTTCATCTTCTTCCTCTCTTTTTAATTACTTTCCCTTTTCCTTCCCTCTTTTCTCTTCCTCTTCTTTCTTTTTTTCCCTTTCCTTCCGCTTTTCCCTTTCCTTCCGCTTTTCCATTTCCTTCCCTTTTCTTTTCCTCTCTTCCATTTCTGCCTTATTTTGCTTCCCTTCACTTCGCCTTTTTTTAGTTCGGTAGTTTGAGCTTGCATTCCAGGTCAAAGCCGTCGGTGTGTGGGAGTGTATGTGGTGTGTGGGGGTAGGGGAGGTGACCTTACATAATAAGAACAACATGGTGTGGATTCTGATATTAAATATGTTGATTGAGAAAAAAAAGGAAAGTGATCGGAACAATCCATCTTTAACGCGTTGCATTTGCCGTTTTGGCTGTTTTGGCAGGCTTTTCATTCTGCTTAGGGACTCTAAAATGCTTAAAGGCTCGAATAAACATAACTCTAATGAATGACTTTTGTGAGGTATTTGCTTATTTTGTATTTAGCAAAAATCTTTGTGTTCTAACCTAAAGGAGTCTCGCTAGCTTACGATCATTATGTGTTAGCTATATAGCTCCGACATTTGTACATGTCTACGTATAATCAATGAATCAAAGGATGTCTAATTTCTAGTCACATTTTTTGAAATTGTTTTCAGTCAATAACCTTACGCATCATAATCATCTCAAAAGGTTTCCAAATGAATTGTCTTAAACATTCAAAGGTTGACGTACTTTAGGTATTTTCTTTCCGACTATCTTACTATAATTTGTCTTATGTCGCATGTATGTGTGTATCCATAAAGGCTCCCTCTTTTTACGTCTAAACGCCGCGAACGTTGCACTGATAAAAGATGATTATAATGTGAGTGTTATAAGCTATAAATGGCTGAAAACCGTACAGAATTGACCGAGATATGAGCAAAAGGAGTAAAATCCAGGGCCTTTTGAGACTGTTTCTACGGGCCATGTTTGTTTATTTTTGTGCGTACTGCAACCATGCAGTCGAGCGCGAAACACACAACGCGTCGTAGTGCGCCATGCAAAATAAACGCTCACATGCACTACACCCACGCACCCCTACACACGCGGGCGGGAAAATATTGGAGAAATACGCTGCGCTACGGGAGTTGGTTAATTTAGGCCTTGAAGGTGTATAAGCACGGTGGCGGGGACGGCGGGCGAGGGACGGCAGGGGGAGGGGAGGCCATGAAGTAATGGATGGAGGCAGGGGTTTAATGAAGAACGCTACTGGAGTTGGTTAATTTAGGCCTTGAAGGTTTAGATAAGCACGGGGCGGGCGGGGCAAGGGGAGGCCATGAAGTAATGAGGTTTGGGAGACAGGGGGTTAATGAAAAAATGTGATACTAAATTGCGTAACACTAACATGGAGGATCACGAGGTGGAAGGAAATAGTGTGGTTAAAAGTATAAACCAGGGGATACAGCTTGGGGAGATGGTTAAGGTTTAGGCCTTGGGTGTTGAGATATTAGCACGGCGCAGGGGGGGGGGGGGGGGCGATGGGGTTTAATGAAGTAATGTGGTTTGGGTGGCAGGGGGTTAAAGAAGAAAAGCGATACTAAATTGCGTAACAGGGAGGGTCACGAGGTGGAATGAAATAGTATGGTTCCTTAAAAGTATAAACCATGGGATAAAACTTTGGGTAGCCTAATGACGGGAAGCTTTCATTTTCAGGTCAGAATACTATTAGGCCTGCATTATTTTTTCTCATGTGATATGGGGTAATGACGGGACACATTCAATTTCAGGTAAGGAAATAGGCCTATGCATTATATTTTAACTCAAAATGTATTCTTACCAATTCGCGACAAATGTTCGTATAGCTACTTATGTGTTATTTCACCGGGGTTCTGTCTGGTAGGCGCTACTTACTAGCGGGAGCCCGTTCGAAGAACGGGCGTCCCGCTAGTTAAATATAAAGAAGTGGGTTGTTTCTGTTTTATTATTTTAAATGTTTCGATCAGTTCTCCAGTTATAGAACTCTCCAGGTTTGTTGGGACAAGCAGTATATCACAATAAGTAGCCCTGTATAAGCGTAATACAAGTGAAGTTCAAAGCTCCCAATACAATATAAAATGACCTTAAAGGTATTAAAGGTCCTTCTGTGTCGTTCACCAGGGTGAGAGTATTGGAATAGTGGTTTTTGCACTTCAGGAGTTGCATATCTAAACAATAAAGACTGGTTGGTGGTTAGTAGGGCCTACATGTAAACATATAATGTTCGTTTTTTGTTGTACGCTTGATGACGTACCATGTGACGCACCCGGGTAAAGTGACTGACATTGACGCACCCATTCGTCAATATTGTGACGGACCAAAGGCTGCACATGACGTACTCTGTGGTGGTAAATGACGCACCCATGACGCACCTCTCCCGGAGTATAGTATAGTGCGTCATACAACTGATATGTGCATTATGGGTTATTGTTAAGGATCATTAGTAAGTTGGTTCATCGAGGTTTCATCATCTCATTTCATTTCATTTCATATTTATTTAGCCAAATCAACATTGCACATTTAAACACATAAATAGATACAATAATCAAATATAATAAATATAAAAGACAATAGTAAAAAAACACAGACAGAAAGCATGTTGATAAGACCAATAGCCCAAAAAAGCCACAAGAGCTTATTTCCATTGGGGTCCTTTCAAGATAACAGCACAAACAAGAGAGAAACAACTAACAAGTCAAGGCATGGTACCCCCTCCCTCTCTCAATCTGGCTTTCATTGCAAGATGAGATTTTACTTCTTTTTTGAAGTAGGCATAAGTATTGCTCGCTTTAATACCGCCTGGAAGAGAGTTCCATGCCCCAACCGCAGTACATTGGAAGGTGTTGCTGCAAAGTTGCCCCCGGACCCTTGGAATGACAAAATTAAGGTGCCTATCCCTGGTATTATAGCGATGCATTTCTGATACTTTCATAAAAAGTTCACTAAGATAACCTGGTGAGATGTTATTAAAAATTTTGAAGGCATGGTTCAACTTCATTTGCTTAACTCTATCATCAACATTTAAAAAACCCAATCTGTCAAGTTCAGCCTGGCCAACATGTGTTCTTGAGTCAAAACCAAGAACAAATCTAACAACCTTATTTTGAGTGACCTGAAGTCTATATATTTTGGAGTTTTTTTAGAAAGACCGGAAAACCAAGATGAACAAGAATAGTCAAAATAGCACTGAATCAAGGCTAAAGTTTTACGAGTTATTTGATCAAGAAAATGAGCTTGTCTGTATAAAAACCTAAGTCTGGCACCAGATTTTTTAATAACATTATTAGCAACAGTCTCGCCTGAATAATTTAGTGATAGATGTCTACGTACGCAGGCAAAATATAATTAGGTTTGAATGATAAAACTCCACTATTTACGAGAACTCAAATATTGCCGACTGAACGGCAATAAATCTCAAAACAATCATTTAATTAGGTACAGACTTGTTCATTGCGCTAGAAATAAACAAAAAAGGTCGACGGATACATTTGATAAGCGTCCGCATAATTATACTGTTTGGCGAGGTTCAATATTAAGCATGTTTCATACTGATTTTAATTCAGTACATTGCACTGTGAATTAACGGTGGTCATATTGCACAGATGGCTGGTGCTCTGGGCAGGGCGATATAGGTCTAATAGAGCCTATTCCGTGTTTAGGATAGTCGCCATTTTGGAGGGAACACTGTTCAAATAACTACATTCAAAATGAGCGGATTTTTTTAAGATTTCATGTAGAGCTTTTCGAACTCGGAGGTCACAAGTCATGTGGTGATCTTTGCACTCCCAACTTAACATTCTTTATTATTCTCAGGTTTGTACCCAAACTGAAGTACGCCATCTCGTTGTATTGAAAGTAAACAAAAATAGAGAAAAGGTTATCGCAACCAAGATACGGATTATAAACGTTGCTATATGTATTTCTGGCTATGAGACCACCTGAATATTGGGGGATTGGTTTACCTTGATCAATCTGAATAAAAACACATCTTCTTTATCGATAATATGCGAGCAATTCACAACACCTGTTTGCAGACAAACTCAGTGCAGATAATTCAGCCGGCCGCAAGACCCCAGAGGATTAATAAAGTTGTTCACCCTATCTGCACATAGTGGTGTATACATCAAAGTAGTAAACTAGTACAGGCACTGATGATGACAAGGTAGTTACCTTGCATATTACGAGTACAAGTCGAATGCCTCCCCGTCTTTTGCGTATGTTACCTCTGTAAATCGGCAATTGTCTTCGAATCAACTATATAATTAATTCGTTTATGTTTTGTAAAGCCGAGGGATGGTATAGGCCTAGTTAATCTAACATAATAACGATTGAAGCTTTAACAGTGTCCTAGGAGCGCCAATTTTGCATGACAAAAAACATTGGGAGAATGATTCCTATTTTTGAAACAATATGTCTACTTTTGCGAATGTTTTGCTTTTGTTAAATTGTTTTGTATTTGTTTCTTAGGGCTGATATCCAAACTCTCAGCGGTGTTACACCGGTATTACACCGATGTTATACCGGTATTACACCGATATTCTCGATGAGGTCGACTAACGAGAAACCTTCTGGGTATTTCCATTAGCATAAGCCGAGGACAGTTATGATAGCTTACACAAATGATTCAGTCCTTATTTTTGAAGTTATTAGTTATTATGTTTGCTTTGATAACTATCAAATCAATTTGCATTGATGTTGAGCTAAATGTAACTTAGAGCAGCGATTGCAGATATGTTCCTTTTTCTTGTGATGTTAGAAGACACTTACATGTACATTATATGTATGCCTATTAGCTGCCATATGTTACAGTTCTGATGCTAAACGGTGCATCATTGTACAAACACAATCTAACGAAGGGTAGTCATTATACATAAGACTTTTATAACGCAATTTATAACCGTATTTAAACATGGTTAAGCTAAACACGCGATGTCATCGTTTGACTAAACACAATTCTTAAACATTTGTTGATATTAAACACGCGTGTAACTCACTAAAATGTGTGTCTAACTTTACACATGGGTATAGGGATAGTATAACTCGCGTTTAACTACCTCATACACCAACGTTATGCCTTGAATGATTACTGAACCGTATATATTGACGTGTAGTCTTTAAAATATACACATGCAGTTAGAGGATTCGGCCGATACGAGCTTAGTTAATCACAGTTTTAAGCTAAACCCGCGTAGATATCACGAATATACGGCCCTCGATGTTTAGACTATATCTGTCTCAGATATCTGTCTGAATCGTGAAATTGACAAGTTATGGAATACCCTTCACATTTTAAGGAGAACGTGTACTTTAGGTCCCAGATACTGGTATTACAGTATTGTTTAACACTGGAATATAAAATGTGCCAATATCGTTCGATACTAGTACGATTTTGCTGTTCCAGCATCAGTCGATAGTATTGAACGATACTGGTACACATGCCAGTGTCACATGCTACCAGTAGTGATTTGTCCCGAGTATTGAACGATTGGAAAAATATTGTGTTTCAGTATCCCCCGATACTGGTACATTTGATATGCCAGTATAGAACGGTTCTGGGTGTTCCAGTATTGGACAATACTAGTACAGTACAGAGTCTGGGACCTAATGTACACTTTTCCGATGCCTCTCCTTGACAACCTGCTTTTTCTTAAACATAAATTAAAACATAATTACAATTTCAAAAAGACAGATAGGTTCTTATGGTATTATTAATTAATATTTGAACTATATAATTACCGCTGATGGGATTTGTAATTACTATTGAGTGGATTTGCCCATTAGGGCTGCTATTAAATATTTGAATCTAAATTGATTAATTTTATCATTGTTTGCACATTAATGAATGAATTTTCTAAAAATATAGCAGTCGATTAGACATGCCTATGTCTGCAATAGAAAGTAAATACTATCATTTTTGGAACCCTATGATAACATGTAGACGATTTTTTTTTTAAATATTACTCTTACAAATCAGAACATTTGTTTACCCTAAATACAAAGGTCCACGATCTTTGTCTCTGTTTGCCATATAACTCTGTTCCAAAACCCAATGGGTATAAGGTAAACTATACATTGGAATCCCTGTGCTTAGATGAAGAAGATGGTATGCCTTTCAGCTTAATCAATGCAATCTCCTTGTATCGCAGTCTTTTTGGATTTATGCGGAATTACTAGACTTCCCTAAATGTCAACTGTTGTTTCTTTTCAAATCAGAATTGAGATTCAGAAAATTGATTGACATTAAAATAGCATCAATTTACATTGATCAGATGATTGGGCGTAACAATGAGATGTGTAACTTGAAACTATATCATATTTTGAAGTTACATATCATAGAAGATACAAGGAATAGTAAGAATATGTATTATAGGTTTGTAATTTAAACTGAACATCTTTGATTTGATATACATGTATGTGATTGTGATAGAAAAGAGTGGCGATTTGTAATCATGAAGTATTTGTAACTGAAGAAAGAATGGTGATTAATAAACTTAAAAGATTAAAAAAAAACTGTTGGCAACCAATCTGAAATAAAGACCCAACGGGAGTACAAATTAGAACTTACAATACATATTTCTAGGTTCATATAATATCAAATCAACAAGCGTAAACATTAATCGTATTGAAGCATATCTGCCTCTAGACAAAGCCAAGAGCCGACTTTGATATGTGCACCCTTGAACATCAATATACAGAATAACTGCAATTCAGAATATTAATTTCCATGAAATAAACATTCGTACTCTACTCATTCATGTTAACTCATTAAAAAGGGTCGTGTATTTTCTTGTTTCAACGCGAATCGAACCACGAAACCGGCAAGTCCAACGCTGAACTAAACTGAGCTGTTGAAGTATGTAGATAATAACATATCTGAATACAATTGTTCTTTCGTGACGCAACCACTACATTTTATCCTGCACCTTTATGTTGACATATTCCTAAAATCTTATATACAAGTTTTTAAGTTATTCTTAGTTTTAAAAAAACAACTTCGTCTTCGTATTATAGAGGCATGCTTCAATACGGTATTTCACGGTAAAACTATTCAAACTTTTTTTCAAGAGAACTGTGCCAACAAAATTCTTGTAAGTGTTTATTGGTGGTGAATATAATTGTTATCGACACTTTGGCAGGATATAGGTCTTGGGTCAAATAGTTTGTCCTACCATGATGACTCCCCTAGTGTCCTGGTTGTCATGGCAACGCAATTCAAAATATGATGATGAAAATTGAAGTATTTTACAATTTTCAAGGGTCTGAATAGGGTAGGTTTGTGCTACTGACAAAAAAACTGCTACATAAAATAATATCAATTATGATTTTACTATAATGTATCATTGTTCAACTTTACATAAAAAATGTTGCCAGATTTGTCTGCACTTTTTTAAATTCCCAATACAACCTTTGAAAAATCACTCTTTTTAGCGATTTTCCATAACCTCATTTTACCTCAACTTTGAAACGCCACAGCAGCCGAGGTAGTGTTTTTTGAAGAAAAAAAATTTCATGGATTTAACTATTCATACCTTTGGTAAATCATACAGGAAATAAAATAACTGGGATATTTGGTCCTGTATGTTACACACATTCTACTTATACATTTGGCTATTTGGGATAATTATATTTTTAATTATTTTAATTATAAAATTATATTTTTTAAAGAGGTGATGTCAGAAATGACCTTTGTATCTCTACCCCCACCACATCACCCCTAAACCCGCACCCACCAATTAACCTACACCCTTCACATGCATGCATACATTATCTATCTCTGAAAATTGAGATTGAACAGTATATGTTCACATAAAAATACTGATTAATGGGAGAATGATGTGAAAACATAGTTGGATGGTGCTTATTGAATTCAGTGTCGACTGCAAGAGCACTGACCAACAAATGAGTCCGAAGAGTCCGAATATTAGAACTAGACGAGAGTTTCTGCTTTTTCACCAGCTCACTATTCAATAATCCGCAAATTATTGGATGAGTAAGTTGTAGTTCTCTCTCTACAATTCTTCTCAGGTTTTCCAATTGTTCTAATTCACATGCACTGTCACAACCATTTTCATTTTCTTCATTGACTTCATCCAAATCTTTCCGGATTAGTCCTCCTCCAGTTGTCCGTTTCTTTGATGCAAGTCTTGAAAAAAACTTGATATCTGTTGGGATGTCAAATATTCACTTACTGAATCGCTTCTGACCATTTCTGTCCTTTGCTAGTCTCATTTGTTTTGCCACCTTTACTGGATCTAACCAAACTTGCCTATCCTAGAGAGAATCACATCTATTTCATTTCCATCTCCACTGGTTTTCATAAGTTGTAGACTGCGCAAATGTGATGAAATGTCTTTATTGCAGTTGGTAAGAACAAAAAGATCCTCGGATCTCTCATCACACAAGAAGGAGGATGTCATACAGAAATCAGGCGTCGTTTGGCTATGGCTAGATCTGCAATGACACAGCTCTAAAAATATGGGCTGACAAGGGCATCACTATATCAACCAAGGTACGTCTGGTCAAAGCACTCGTTTCCCTATTTCAACCTACGGCTGTGAACCCTGGACGCTGACAACTGCAAGCTGCAATAAAATCAATGCATTTGAAATGTGGTGCTGGCGCCGGATGCTAAGGATCACCTGGGTCATGAAGAGAACCAACGCAAGTGTTACAGGAGGTTGGTGTGAAGACAAGGCTACTTGGGCTGATCAATTCCCAAACTCAAGGAAACTGTCTAGAGAAGGTGATCATGCAGGGCAAGATCGAGGGTGCACGCGGACCAGGCCGGCCCATGTCAAGATGGTTTGACAGAATAAAAACTATGGTTGGACATCCTAATTCAGTCATTTATCGATTGGCTGCTGACCGACGAAAGTGGCGTGTCATCACCAAAGTCACGAGCTGTCAGTCATGACAGAAAAACGTATATACCAACCAACCAAGAACAAAGACAGTTTCCTGAGAAGGAACTCTTGGATTATGTCCACAAGGACTGGCCACATATGGATGAAACGAACACGACATTTGCTGCTTATAAACGGGTTCTGCTGTACACCACACTTCCTGTCAAAGTACAAAATATGTAGACAACTATACAATCACATATAATTCCATGGTATATGCTACCAACCAATTCACCTCAATTTATTAATGTTTATTGTAGAGATATATCTGTATAAAATAGTTTAAGCCCAAATAAGTTGACCCAAAAAGGAAGCGGGAGGGCATGCTAAACATGTTTTATTGCATTATATAATATGTTTTGCTAAATGTTTTCAACGTGGCTTATCATGATTATAGCTAGCCATGATATAAATTATAGTCCACTTTCCTAAGATAGTTACTATATGTTTGATTGTTTACCCAATTGGCCATGACATTGGTTTTGGACATTGATGCAAGCCTGCATATTATGAAATTGAAACACCAAATTATGTGTTGGTGTTGTTTACATGTATAGAGCCAAACTGCTTTATTTATGTTCCGTTTCAATAATAACGCTCTCCCAAATTCTTTTGGGGGTTTCTTCTCTAAACATAAAGATCTTCACAATTATAACACTAGAAATGCTAATAACTTTATTATTGATAATATTAAATCTAAAGTACTTCGTCATTCAATAATCTATAATGGACCTAAAATCTGGAACTCGCTTGACTCTACTCTAACTAGTTGTACACAAATAAACCGCTTCAAAAATAGTTCTAAAAAGAAATTGATCTCTGAGTATCTCTGAGTTTGTTTGTTTCACATTTGTTCATATTTTGCTATGTCGTTACCTACATTTCCGGCCCACTGTCATTGTACTCTTTTCACTTCATCAAACCATCTCCCTACTTATCATAATAACCTCCTATAGTAGTAGTATATACGTTGTTTTTTAATTCTTGATATTCACAGCGGTGGAGCCAAACTTAAAGCCTTCCAGGCTTAATGGCTTCTCCGCACACTTTCCAACATCACCTCTCTGGACCACTCTCATCGCCTGATATTTTATATATATTATTAGCTTATCCTTTGTATCATTATTTTCACTATATACCGGGTGCCTGTCTAACTTCTACTTCTACTTTTACCACATGAAGTACATCTCTCCAACGCGGAGTATTGTCGTATTTGATGCAATGGTTCCGATCACGGGAACATTAATTAACGAAGGGTGCGTAAACAAAAACTCTCAGGTGCAAGTAAAACTGGAGCCCATGGTTGGATAGCGTAGGGTGAGTGGCTTCAGGCGGCTCCGGATGATCTCCAGAGACTGCATGAGCTGATACCACAGTGGATGGTAAAATAATAATAATAATACCATTCCAAATGCAAATGACACTTGGAAAGAAACTGTGCTGGTATTAAAGGATTCTGCAATGTTGCTGTTGGAAGTGAAGATGGTGACATCTGGTTAGGTTTGAAGAAGGGTGCAAGTAGGGTGGAGCAGCAGGAATGGCGACAATGCCATGCATGATCCTATACATTATGAGGATTTTACTTTGAGCCCGGCGTTCATAGAGAGTCTGCCATCGAAGTTCATGTAGCATCTTGGTCACGCTGCTATTTTGTTTGTAGTCAGACGTAACAAATCTAGCAGCACGTCGCTGAACCATGTCAATCGAGGAGATCAGCTCTGAGGTGTGTGGGTCCCACACTGAAGACGAATACTCAAGGGTGGGACGAATATATGTTTTGTAGGCCTGTTCCTTGATCTTAGAAGGACATCTCCTCAGGTTGCGGACATCACAACCCTAGAGAAAGACCTCGCTAATCTACAGCTATGGGAGAAGAAGTGGATAATGTCTTTCAACGCAGACAAATGCGAAGTGTTAAGAATCTCCAACAAGAGAAACAACATCATTGGAGTATCACCTTATTTCATCCATGAGACTGCACTCTGTACCGTAGAAGAGGCGAAATATCTTGGTGTCACCATCCATAAAAATCTCAACTGGAAACCTCACATCAACAATATCTGCAAAAAAGCAATAGCACCATTGCCTTCAGCATAGCACTTTGGCATAGCACAGTAAATGTCTAGGTTTATGGAAGTTCGAATAGACAAGCGTATACATTCACCCTCGAGTTTTTTAGGAAAATGTAAATATAACAGTTCGCAATACAGAATAATTGGTTGCCATGAAATCGTGTAACCTTTTAACGATAATCTCACGTATGGACGAACACACATAAGGATAACCTTTCATTATCTTCACTAAAAAAATATAACAAAACATCATGTCATTCTATTGCCATAGTATCGACCCTTTTTAACAATTTTGTTTAAACCCTTTGAACACTGACACCCCTGAGTAAACGGTAGCCCCACCCTGACACCCCTGCCGAAATATCCCTAAATAGGGCACAGTTACTAGGACTTTTTTAGTTGCCCTATGCATGCTTACCGTGTCTTGTTCATCCTTATTACTATTGTCAGAATCATATATATCCTCCGTATCAGAGTCCATGACCCTTGCTAAAACATCATGATTCGAACAATAATAACAAATGATCGTGATCATCATGACACAAATACTGATAACCTTACAAGTGCGAATCGTAAGAACTTCACTCCTGTCAATTTGTCTCCAAAACACAATCTTGATATTCACTGTTGGAACGCACAATCAATAGGTAACAAGACTACTACAACTCATGACTATATTCTGGATAAGGATGTTGGTGTGTTGATAATTACAGAAACATGGCTTGGTAATGATGACCCAGTTGTTATTGGTGAGTGCACACCGTCGGGGTATTCATTTCTAAATTTCAACAGACCTAATGACAAGCATGGTGGAATAGCAATCATCAGCAAATCTAGTTTGAAGCTAAGTGTATCGCCAATTGAGACAGTCAATTCTACTTTTGAACATGCATGTGTAACTGATGTGAATAAATCACTTCGCTTAATTGGCATCTACCGTCCCCCTCCCTCAACAGTTAATGGTTTGAAATCAAGGCAATTTCTTGAAGAATTTGACGATTTTCTAAGCATAATTAGCACTCTTCCTGGCAAACCTATTATCCTTGGTGACCTGAATGTACATGTCAATAAACCATCAGATCGTGAAGCAACCCAATATCTAGCATCTCTTACAGAGTACGACATGCATCAGTTTGTTGTTGGCCCAACGCATAAGTCTGGCAATACGTTAGATCATGTTGTCTGTCGCCCCGATGACGATATTTTGACTAGCTGTACTGTTTCACCATTTAAATATGGTTCAGATCACAACATGTTTCAGTGCACAGTGAATAAGTCTAAACCTGTTCCTGAAAGGAGAGTCATACCCTACAAAGATCTTGATATGGTATCATTTGAAGCTGATCTTGTGCAAGAAACACAGTGTATTCTTACTGAGGATGATCCAAACGCACAGGCTGAAATTTACAACGCTAAGCTTCGTGCGGTTCTTAATAAACATTGCCCCGAAAAATCAAGATCTTGTAGGGTGATCAAAAATCCGAAGTGGTTCAACGATGACGTCATTGCTGCACGCCGTGAGCGTAGGAAACTTGAGCGTAAATGGAGAAAGTCTCGAACCTCTGATGATCATGACACATTCCTTGAGCAGCAAGCAAAGGTCAACAAACTGATTAAAGACAGTAAAACTGAGTATTTCAAAAATACTTTAGATAATGCAGATGCTAAGACTATGTACACTACTCTGAATTCGTTGCTTAATTCGTCAGTTCATAAATTACCTTCATGTAACTCTAATGCATCGCTTAGTAACAAATTTGCTCAATATTTTGACAAAAAGGTGTCTGACATCAGGACTGAACTTGATGGTAAATGTGTTTTGAACCATAAGGATGATGGTGATCAATCTGATACTGTATGTGCAATATCCCATATCTCTTCATTATTTGATGATGATGATAGTAGTGTTTCAAATGTTCAATATACTGACAACTCAAACTGTTACCATGTTATGCAAGATTTTGATGCTGTGAGTGAGGGGGAGGTTAGAAAGATCATTTCAAAGCTGCCAAATAAAACAAGTCCCCTTGATCCTATCCCAACTTGGTTGTTGAAAAAGTGCATCGATACTCTTTTGCCTATTATTATGTCTGTTATTAACAATTCCCTCAGAGTCGGATCCTTTCCGTTAGTTCTACGTCAGGCTGTTATTAAGCCTTTGATCAAAAAGCCGTCTCTGAATCCTGATCTTCTTAAGAATTACCGGCCCGTATCGAACCTTCCGACTTTGGGGAAAATTATTGAATACCCAGCTATTTCGAGATTCAAGCAGCATTTCCAAAGTAATGGGCTCACAGAAACATATCAGTCTGCCTACAAATCATCTCATAGCACAGAAACGGCCCTTCTTAAGGTCAAGAATGACATGTTGGGTGAACTTGACAAAGGTAGAGTAATTATGCTTGTTCTTTTAGATCTCTCCGCTGCATTCGATACAATTGATCATGCTATTTTAGTTAAACGAATGCAGACGGAATTTGGAATTGCAGGTTCTGCCAAAAATTGGCTTGAAAGTTACCTTCAAGATCGTAGTAACAGGGTTAGTATCCTTGGTGAATATTCAGAAAACGTCCCGCTCAAGTACGGTGTTCCTCAGGGATCCGTCGCAGGTCCACCTATTTTTACAGTCTATGCTCAACCGGTGGCTTCTATCATCAGACGTTTCGGGGTACCGTATCATATCTACGCTGATGATACCCAGCTATATATTAGTTTCGATTATAAGTCAAAGGTGGACATTGCTTCTGCTCAGCTTAGGCTTACTAAATGCATTGCAGAAATTCGATCATGGATGCATGCTAATAAGCTGAAGCTCAATGATTCAAAAACTGAGCTGTTCCTGATTTCGTCTCCTAGGCATGTTGAAGCAGTGTCCCACCTGGACATTAATTTGAAAATAGGTGGATCTGTGATCGCCCCTTCTTCTTGTATTACGAATCTTGGTATCGTATTTGATAGTAGTCTCAGTATGAAACAACATGTAAATAAGCTATGTCGTACTGTTAATTTCCATATACGTAATCTTTGGAGGATAAGACGATTTATTGATAGAACAACCTGTGCACATGCAGTAAGATCTTTGATCCTTTCTCGGCTCGACTATGGCAATTCTTTGCTTGGTGGCCTGTCAAAATCAGATATGCAACGTCTCCAACGGCTTCAAAACCGCGCTGCACGCCTTGTCTATCATGTTGATAGGCGCACTAGCGCTGCACCTTTGATTCGTGAGCTGCATTGGTTGCCGGTCCAGCAGAGAGTTGATTTTAAGATCTTAGTGCATGTGTACAATTGTATACAAGGTTCATCCCCACAATATTTGCAAGATCTCATTTGTTTGTATACACCAGGGCATGCCGGTCTTAGGTCAACTCAAGATACAACCCGTCTTGTGACCCCTTCCACCAACAGAACCTATGGGGATAAATGTTTTTCTGTTTTAGGACCTAATTTATGGAATATGTTACCTAGGTCTCTTCGTGAAGCAAACAGTGTGAAAAAGTTCAAGAAACTTCTAAAAACTCACCTTTTTCCTAAACATTAGTTCACTTCCTGGCCTAGGATTTTAAAATTATATATAACTTTGTCATTTCATTCGTATTTTTATACATTTTGTAACTGATTATTGTGTAAATTATGTAATACTTTTTATACAACTGTGGTGCTTTGCTGTAATGCATTTTTTATATCATATTTTTAAAGTTGTTGATGTTATTTTGTTGTTATATAATTGTATGCCATTTTTTGATGTATGTTATGTGTACAGCGCATTGATCTTTTGGAAATGCGCTCTATAAGCACCGGTAAATAATAATAATAATAATAATAATCTGCTGCCGACGGCGCCATTGAAAAATCCCGAAATTCCGACCAAATTGATGAAATAACCCCCCAGTTATGATATCGTCTTCAACGCATTGCAAGACCAACTATGTGCAGCCCGTAGCCCACAAGTACTCGGGGGTCAAAGGGCATGTTTATATTCGATGGGGATATCCCTCAATTGATTGTAAACAGTGTGCACACACCAGAGACTTTATACCGGCCGCCAGTGTATATACGATACGCGTATTAGGCTTTATACCGGCCGCCAGTGTTCAAAGGGTTAACTCATTAAAAAATGTCATGTATGGTCGTATTTCCAAGGGAATCAAACGACGTTAACCAGCAAACTCCCTGCGCTTAACCAAAAACACTGTTGAATCATGTAGAGAATAACACGTTAACCAATTGATGTGGTCGATCTGAATACGGATGTTCTTTTGTAATGCTACTAATATATATTAACCCACATTTTTATGTTGTTATATCACTAAATACGTACAAGCGCTCTCATGTGAAATTGTAAGTTGATATCGGTTATTCAAAAATAGATTCGTTCGTATATTATATATATATATATTGTTTAAATTAGTTCAATAGCACTCGTTAAATACACATTTAAATGCATATTTTATTAATACTACTTTACATTTGCACACACTGCAATACATATAAATATATTCGTTTAAAATATGTGTTGCCATTTTTAATATAGATCACGAGAAACCAGTCATTAACAATGTTCCAGTCGATATCGTTCAAAACACCGACAGTGGTGCCGCAACTGCTATAGTTAATTGGATAGCGCCCTCAGCAAGCGATAATTCCGGTTCTGTTACATTGACTGCAACTCATAGTCCTGGCGTATCATTCGCTATAGGTGTAACTGTGGTTAGTTACACAGCGATGGATCTATATGAAAACATCGCAATAGCGCAGTTCAGGGTCACGATCCAAGGTATGTGTGCAGTTTATATTGGTGTATTCTTCTTTAACCTCAGTGTATACGAATGAGATGGCATGAGATGATTGTTTTATAGTTGATGTCAGGATACTGTATTGAGAGTAAACAAAAGACAAAACAAAAAGAAATTAAACATTAATATTAAATAGGTAAGTTTTTAGCAATGATTTGAACTGTTCAAGAGTTTTGGCGGATTTAACATGATATGGTAAATTGTTCCAAAGTTCAGCAGAAGCATCTTGAAAAGAACGGCGACCATATGAAGTAGAAGGTGAAGAAACATGCGCAAGAAGATATTTTGAGCCAGAATGAAGATTGCGAATGGGCTCGTATTGTTGGATAAGATCTTGCAGATACATAGGAGCAACAGCTAGACTACATTTTAAATGTTATCAGAAGAATCTTGTAGATAATGCGAGATCTGATCGGTAACCAATTCAAGTCACGAAGAACGGGAGAAATGTGACAGCGAATCTTAGACAGAGTTACAAGTAGAGCAGCTGAATTTTGAATCCGTTGAAGTTTTGAGATTTGCGTATCAGGGAGGGCATATTATACAAATATTGACTGAAAGCAGTAAATATTTGATTTATATACCAAATATATAGATTGTTGTCATTTGTTTGGTTGAAAGAACACTGTTAATTTAATAGATAGGCATAGGGTAACATTGAATCGTAAGCTATAGGATCTGTCAGATGATCTGAGTTGGCCTCAGTTTATAATGTTTTTAAACTTTTCTGAATAAAATTATGCTTCAGCTATCATATTTAGTGTCCAAAGATACTGTATAGCTTGGTTAAATAGCTCACACTATTTCAAATTCCAAGAAATACTGGCTTGAATTTGGACTGTCCTATTCTCGCTACAGACAATAAAATGTTATTCCGTTCTGTTATCGGTTTCCGAATTTGGAAGAGTTTGTTTTGTCAACAAGCCAATTTCAATCTTACCGCAAACTTGAAACTGCAACTGCTAGGTGAAAATGTCAACAGCGCATTTTACTTGAATGACAACTTTGATGCCTTCTTCAACAAACAACTTGTCAAGGGAGGACAAACCGATGCATGCGTATTTATTAGCCATTACTATGATTTTGTTCACGCTACGAGTCTACGAGAACACTATTAAGACCAAAATGTCAGCAGCGATAAATACAAGAAGTTGAAACGTCACGCAGGGTGTACACATGGTGTTCAAAAAACGTCGCCGTAAGTTCGTTCGTTCCGTCAGATCGGGCCGGACGATTCCAGCGATTCAAACCGGGTTACGGACACGGATTGCTTGATTTATCAATCTTAGGGTGTGATGATGCACATGGAATCCCCCGGGCATAGTCGCGACTATGCCCGGGGCATAGTTGTTTTCATGACGTCATATTAAAATTGAAGGCATAGCTTGATTATCCCCTCACTTTTAACCAATCAAAGGACAGGAATCTATATGCGGTATTTAAAGTAAACTATTGTAGCTATCAAGTTGGCAGGTCACAAAAGCATGAATAAGTCTTTCAGTTGTTGGCTGATCGAGATAACGCCGGATTTGACCTATCTTATAAAGAGTATGAGAAGCTGCACGATGTTGTTGATATGAACATCCATCATAAGATCGTTTTGAAGGATAATGCCAAGGTTGAGGGCATTGGAAGCTGGCTCAATGTGAGAATCATTGATTTTTACTGATGAAATCGTAGAATTGTTCCTAAAGCGGGATGTAACATGATGAACTTCAGTCTTGTCATCATTCAATTTAAGGTCATTACCTGTGGACCGTAAGGTTTTGATATCTGTCACACAAGCTTCCAGTCGCGAGATTGCACCTAATGTACTTTGTCGTCATCATTTTTTCAATACAATATATATCTGAGTGTCATCAGCATAAGTCATTTTGGAGAACAAGTACTGACCCCTGAGGGACACCCTCTTGCGGAACATGAACCGATGACTCGCGACCATTTATAATGACAGATTGTGAACTGTTGGTGAAATACGATGTAATCCATGAAAGCTCAGAACCTGTGAATCCATATTTATTTGAGAAACGCTCTAACTGTATGTGATGATTCCATGTGTATCATACGATGAATCTTGCGAGTCACTAACAATACGAATTAATTTAAAACTACCTAAATCTGACACTGCTAAACCCCATCAACCGCGAAACTCGAAAACCGCGAAACCCGAGAACCGCTCTAGTTTGAAATAGGTTTACAGTTAACCCGCGAAAACATTGCAATTGCAAGCCTTGTGTAAAGGTGTGTCAGATCACATGATGTAGTTATAAGAACATTCAATATGTTTCATTACTTCACAGTTCAAACTCCTACTTCGTTACCAGTTTCGGAAGGAGGACTTGCTACTCACACTTCAAGTACCCCAGTAACCACTGCGATAAATAATGACGCCACTACCGTGTATAATACAATTACTCGACCACCTACCACTCAAACCCCAGATGGCGGTAAGTGAATACAATTGAATTAAAGTAGATTGACTAATTTATTTATTTTAATATTTGGCCAATAGTGATCCCAGACAAATAAAAATAATAATTAAAGTAAATTAATACATCCTATTTTTAGCACGTGCTACATTAACATGATTATTAATCTTTCAAAACATTGATAGGTTTAGCCTAAACACCTCCAATATTTTCCATTCTTTTTCAGTTGACGCTTCAACTTCGTTACCAACTACCGATGTGGGAGCTACTACTCAAACTTCAACTTCGTCACCAACAACCGATGTGGGAGCTACTACTCAAACTTCAACTTCGTCACCTACTACCGATGTGGGAGCTACTACTCGAACTTCAACTTCGTCACCAACTACCGATGTGGGAGCTACTACTCAAACCTCAACTTCGTCACCAACTACCGATGGGGGTGCTAATACTCAAACTTCATCGCTCTCCGCAACCACTATACCGGGTAATGATATGACGACGACGATCTGCAATGCAACTACCATCGAAATTAATTACAGTTAATTAATTACAATGATCAAAATCTTGAAAACCGGAACAAAAATTATTGTAAATTGAGATCTAAATTGAACTTAAAATCAAATTCAATACCGGTAATATTTTATTTCCGCACTCCAATATAAACATATGTATATTACAACTGTTACACACTAATTTAAACTTGCTCATATATACAGCGTGTATCAAAAAGAACGCAACACTTTTTGTCGAGAGCTGTACGGTCACAGTAAAAGACAAATCACTCTAAAACTTATATATTCTGTTAAAACCTTTGAACCCGACGAGACGGCAGACCGTCTCACGCGTATGTGTACCAAATACCCGGCGAGACGGCGTAACGGCTTACAGGTATGTATGCAATCAACCATATGAGACGGACTATAGGCTCAGTGTAGGATGTCATAGATAAGACTACTGCGCATCTAAAAATTTCCGGGTCAAAGTTCAGAGGCTTGTTGTTATCAATTGACGAGTGATTCTAGCAGCGCATTTTGCTTGCTGTTTTTTCGTGTCTTTTCGCGTCAAAATGACATTGAAATGTGGCGTGTTTTGGACATGATGGACGATAGTGATACTGCTTAGGATTTGTTTAGATGATAGTTCTGGAATTTCAGATGATTTTGAGACCCGGGCATTGAATGGGCATTGATGGAAGTCATAAGCTTTTCATGTATTTGTGGTAATGTATCAGTATCAGTATCAGTATCGATATCGGTGTACGGGTGGGTTTTGGGATCCAAAATGTCGCCATTTTTATTTATTTTTGTCCTGAAAGCACAATCCAAGTAAACATTTATTGTTTTTATATGATTGTATAATATTACAGATGATTCGGAACAAGTTTAGTATTGTTTTATCCATTTCCTGCAAAAATCAATATTTTTAGCGTTACCCCGGAATGGCCAGGGTCAGCGGTACACATTGCCTGGGGCGGTCAGGGTTCAAAGGGTTAGGTCTACTTATTGGCTATCACATAGTCAAATTACAACGATATCGATTATTTATTCGCTGAGATATTAAAGGTATAAGTAGAGAAGTGCAAAACACGTTTTACATCGTTCGTTCTAAAAACTTGGATTTTCCTGTCCGATTAGTGTTATGGGTTAACAGTTTAATAACTATGTAACTTTAATGTCTGGAATGGTTTATCTTAATTTCCTTTGTTTGAGTAAGGTGGAACATAAACTCATTGAATCGTGTAATCTGATAATCATTCGAGCTTTTGAATACGTCAATCACCCTTTTTAAGTTCTGAAGCACCGATTGCTATGATCGCCACATAATGTCTATGGTACGTTCTTTCATAAATTAAAGTTCATAATCGATGCATCTTAAAACAAGGACAGCATTTTGAGGGTCGAGCAGCACCATAATGTTCCATTCCCATTCACAACAGACTAACAATGACTGATTCATACAAGACAATTACTACCTTCACTGGACTATTCCATTTGTATATCTTTTGAATAATGTGCCATACTGTTTTACTTATGACATTAACGAGAGAAAAAGAGAGAGTATTTGCAAACAGACTTTGTAATCTGGATTTAAAATGAATTGATACATTGATTTTGAGATGTAATATCTCGAATAATTAAACTTATCCACGACATTGCAGTAGTTATCATCGATTTCAAAACATCTATAAGATAAGTTTATAAACGACTGTCTGATTGGTCAATATATCGAGGGCTCAGAAACACAAGGCCTCATCTCCATTTTTTCAAAAATGAGATTTTGGCATCAACATTTTCAGAAAGAAATTCTCTTTCCAGTAACACAGCCTTATCTCCATAACACAACCCGTTTCAAAGGTATAGCCAGTATCACAAGGCCTCATCTCCATCTCCTCAATGTGTTTAAAAATCTGCAATAGTCTTTTTCTCAAAATGGTCAAAATGGAGATAAGACCTTGTGTTTCTGAGCCTTGATGTGATCGAATTTACACTATATCATAACTATTCATTTACTATCTAATCTTGCAATTTTATCAGTGTCAGTTATAGTCACAAACATTAATGAGAAAGGAGATGTGACTATATCCCCTAAAATCTCATCCTAAAATAGTAGTACATTGTAACAATAAGTAATAAGTAATACAACATATTCTATAGTTTAATCATTTCCAAATTGGCGAAGCCTCATAACAGCAATGAATGAATACAAAAGGACGCGGGAACCTATGAAGGCAACAGACGCACTGTACATCATATGCGTAACGCGTGCGTGCGACCAACACCGTGTGCGTGTAGCCCTTATCGATTGTGTATGCTTAGATTGCTTTTGCTCTCGGAGAGATAAAAGCCGAATATGTCTCGCCAATTGGAACAGATCAAACTATATATTATTTGAAATCTATCCTGAAAACATTTGGTACTGACTCCGTGTACTGGAAACCAGCAATTATCTTGAACATGTGTGATAGCCAAATATATTTGTGACGTCATCGTTAAAAATGTACACTAAAAAGTGACTGTTACTCTGTATTCCAGCGAGATGATTTCGCAGTAGCTCCACCTTTAGTATACTACTAAGTACTTCTAAACTTTCTTCGTACAATCACCCCTCAGCAAATTTCGAATCTTAAAACCTCTTAATTTAAACAACATTTCTTTCTGTATTTCTTTTCTTTTTAACAGCCGGACCTTTTGATCCCTGCAATGGTGAAATCGGCTTGAAGGACGATCCAACGGACTGTACGGTTTACTATAATTGTTACAACTCAGGTCAATCTTACGTTACGTATAACTGTGATGTTGGAAACGTCTTCAATAAGTGCTCAAAGGTGTGCGACTGGCCTACAAATTATGTTTGTTTCAGTCCCTGCCCGTAATATAAGGTTATAAAGTTAACTTATATAAGTTATAATTTAATCAGTTCCAAATTGGTGAGAAACATATCTCTCCGTGCGCAATAGTAATCCAAGCGTATGCGAGTTAGTTGGCATACGCAAGCGTCACGCACACAAATCACAATTCGCCATATTGCACCACGTGATGTTTTGATCTCGACACCTTAGACACTCGCACATTTGTTTTGTTAATTTTCGTCAGGTTATGGTCATGTCTATAATGTACTTGTTAAAGAAGCCGATTATAATTCCTTTTTGTGACATATATCTAACCTTCAAACATAGCCGGTCATTGGCAGTCCGTCTACCAGTTACCTTACTTGCATAATAATAGGCGGTAATTTCTCATATTTGTATGTGCTTATTTAATTATTGAATAAGGTATGTTACGGGTCGTAACCATGGTAACAGAGTCCCTATGGATACATTTCAAACTGAAAAGTTTTCCGCTAAATTTCAATTTATATTGATTTTTTTTCAAAATACGCAAGAAATAATAATAATAATAATAATAATAATCAGTATTTATATAGCGCCTTTTCCAAATGGCTCAAAGCGCTGTGATTTTGCTGCTGGTGAATCATCAAAATCATGTCGCATCAACTAGGGTGCTGCCAATTTCTAGCGCAAATATAAATTTCAGAATAAAAAATAAAAATTGCCAAAAGGGACTTTGTTACGACTTGACAAATAGTTGTCTGACCATTTCATCGTAAATTCCAACCTTCTAGCATCTTTGGGTTTTATAATCACAACAAGATATTGAGAAAATTGCATTTTATATCTTTAAATTCCGATATTTAAATTATTATAATGCAAATTAAGTGCATCAACACTGTAAAATATAGAACTTTTAAGTTAAAATATTTAAAAATATAACACTTTATGTTGAATATTTTTTGCTTTTTTTAGATCAAACATAAAGTATCGCTGCTTCAAGAACAATAATAAAATATCGCTAGGTGAAAAAAAAGGTCATAAAGAAAATAACTTAATTTCCGTCACATTTTTAATTTCCCATAACCTTGTAACATTGTAATCCAGCCAGTTTATCTACAAGAATGTATAGCATTAACCACTAATTGGTGTTTAATTGATAATTGTTTCATTAGGTCGGTTGTACAGACGCCATTGACGCGTTTGACAGTTGGTATTGTTCGTGGTATATTAGGTTTGAATCAAATCCATGTATGTATACACATGTGTTTAACCATATGATTGTTGAATTGAATATTATTAGTAGCATGTATGAGTAATCTTATCTAAATAAAGTCTGTAAAAATAATAAACAAATATCAATGGAAAGGATATAAAGGATAAATTAAAGGGTTAACCTAGATATTAAGGCAAAGCATAACAAATTTGTAATTTTTGGGGTACATATACTCAAATAATGTATGTTGTTTGATTGAAGGCATGCTTGATTACAAATTGGAAGGTCCATTTTAAACTCTTTTTTTGCAGTTAATAAAATTGGAGTATAAATCTAGCTCTATCAAAAAAAGGATAATTCTAAAGTAGCATAATTTAGGCTTCCAATGGCAGATCACCACCTCAATGTAAAGATATGACAGTGATATATCGAAGAAGTCATTACATTGTAATTAATATGATTTCACACTGATCACGTTTGGCTCGTCCAAACTTTAAATATCAACTGTACTTTCATTTGTGCCAAAGGGGCCAGCGATACATATAGTTGTGCATTGCCAAATATTACGCATTGAAATACTTGGTGATCAATATGCCGCTTCTAAATCAGTGATGTAAATCAATACCAATTAACAATGGATACTAGCTCTTAATTACCCAATGAGAATCACGACACTTATTTGACGACTTAATTAAAAATGATTTATTTATTTTTTGTTAGTGGACATGTTCCCAGCGATGAAAAAAATGCAATTCCTTTTGTTTCCGAGAATATTTTCAAACAAAACAAATTCTTATAACCCCCTCCCCCGCCAAACCTGTTTTTTTATTTATAAATAAACAAGAATGAAATGTGTCGTAACATTGCTGCTATCTGTATTTAAAACGTCAAATTAACATCGCGGGTATCTGTCATGAGCGGATCTAAACGATGGAAGATGGAAATAGATAACAAAACCAATATTTTCACACATATCTATGTAAGTTTCCCACATTTTCCCTTCGTTTCATGAGTATTGCACACAGATGAGATTCTAAAGATTCAAGTAAAAATTCACTTCAAATGTTTCCCATACAACATCACACAAATATCAGGATGGCAAACTACATTTGGGCTATTGCAGATAATATGTGCACACCCCCTATAGATAGAGGGATTCGGATTTCTGCACTTTTTAGGTTCGAATGATCATCGGAAATCCAGATTTTACTGTTCCAGTGATCACTGGAAATCCCGACAATATCTATCCTACCTTAACTCTCCTAATTTAAATTTAATTCATTCAATTTAATCAAAGCATTTATATAGCGCTCTTCAAAGAACACAGCGCTTACACTAATAAACCATGCAACGTCCAAGGCAGCAGCTAACTCAACCCTATAGAGGGGTTTAAAAATCCAGACGTTTTCTTTTTTTCGGTTTGAATGATCACCGGAAATCCAGATAATTTCTATTCTGTATAAAGTCTCCTTATAGAGGGGTTTCGGAAATCCAGATTCTTTTAAAATTCTCTTTTCAGACATTAAAAATTACACATAGTGTGCACACCATCTGGAATAGCCCATCCATCTGTGGCTAATTTACTTAATTCTGGCTTAACATTTTGATGAGGAAAAGTCACTAGGGTGACACACTTTCTTTCTGATAACTTAGTGTCAATAAAGACACACTTCAATACGACGTAGCTTTAGGCAGAGGTGTGTTATCGTTTGAAATAGGTAACATCGAGGATTGAGCGCCAGAAGGCCGTTACTCAAGAAATGCTATTTGGAGATAATCGACATTCAAATATTTGGAACTTATTATAATATACTGTAGCACCCAACTTTAAACTCTAATTGTAATCAAATCAAGATTGTTTATGAGATATCTCTTTATGGTTCTGAAAATCTAGGTTATATGGATTATTTTTGTACCAAAATATAATTTGCCTACAAATTGAGTTACGGCCTTCTGACGCTCAAGCGTACATCTGCCTCGACAGGCATCACCTAGTCACACCCAGAGTACTTTTGCCTCGATCGGCATCACATACACACATGACACAGAGTACATCTGAATCGATCGGTATCACCTACTCACACAAAGAGTACATTTGCCTCGACCAGCATCACCTCCTCACACACATCACCTACTCACGCACAAACTATCATTTTCCTCGACCGGCATCACCTACTCACATACACCCAACATTTGCCTCGGTTTGCATCACCTACTTACTACTCTTCTGATTTAAATCTAGAAATTTGAAAAAATAGAAAAAATTAGAATGTGAACTAACAATGAAAAGGAAAATAACCAATAACAAAATCCTTTCCTGAGAATTACACATAAATATGATTCTAAAGATTGAAGCAGACATTCACTCAATAAGGGGGTGTGGACTCTCAGGTACAGCCTCCGTAAAACTGCCGTAACTTCTTCATTATTCATTTAATCTATATAAAAGTATACATTTTCTTGAAGGAAAGGGTTCAATGAATCCAACCATAAACATGAAATTGACCATTTTGGAAAAAAATATGAAAAACATGTTTTTTGACCCATTTTAGGTTTATGCAAGATAACTCAAAATATATTTTGTCAAAAAAACCTAAAATGGGTCAAAAAACATGTTTTATATAATTCTTTCCAAAATGGTAAATTTCCTGTTCATGGTTGGATTCATTGAACCCTTTCCTTCAAGAAAATGTATACTTTTATATAGATTAAATGACTAATGAAGAAGTTACGGCAGTTTTACGGAGGCTATACCTGAGAGTCCACTCCCCCCTCAAAGAGTTTCCTATACAACATCACACAAATCTAAGGTGTGGCGTTCTACATTTGCTACGACCGGCATCACATGCTAACACACACGTACACAGAGTCATGGAAACAATAATGTTTGTATTTATAATTCTGATTTAAAACTAGACATTTGAACAAATTGTGAACTAGCAATGAAAATAAAATATTCAATAACAACACCAATATTAATTTGTACACGTATCTACGTAATTGTCCCGGCTTTCCTTCCTTTCCTGTGCATTACACACACCTATGATTCGAACGATACTAGTAAGATATTTCCTGAGCATTAAACACACCTATGATTCGAACGATACAAGTAAGATATTTCCTGAGCATTACACACACCTATGATTCGAACGATACAAGTAAGATATTTCCTGAGCATTACACACACCTATGATTTGAACGATAAAAGTAAACATTTACTTCAGATAATCCCTATCAGCAGAACACAAATCTCAGTTGTGGCGTACTATATTTGGGGCTAAATCATAACTTATTGTTAACTTAAAATTAGTGAAATATGGCTTTCTTAAGTTACAGAAATCTAAATTTTCATGTTGAAAATTGACTTCGATACAGTGAGTCACTTTCAACTGACACTATAATTTCTCAAGATTCTTCAGAAAGACGCGGAATTGGGTAGACGTGTGTTGTCGTTTGAAATAGGTAACAATATGCTTTGTCTATTATACCAATAGGCAAGGGGGGTGCAACTTGCGACATAATTATCAAATGCTTTGCTTCGCAGATATTCTATTCATAGCTAAGAGAAATGCACAGAAAGAACTCAACGAGTACCACTTTCCAACCATCTGTAATTCGATTGTGGGTGCAACATCACGGAACAATGTATATCTTCCATGACCGTCATCACCTACTAAAACACACACATACATGTACACAGAGCCATGAAAACGATATTTGTATATAATTCATATTTCAAAATTAGACAAAAAATGCATATAAAGGTATACCCAGTAAGTTATTTGGTCCCTTATTTGTCTGAAACTGGTGTTTGTCTATTCTTGATTTCCCTGTCCCATGTAGATACAAACAGCTGAAATGTTATAATGCTGAATCGTTTGGTAAGTTATAAAGGCTAACTTTCATCCTGGTTTGAGAATTTCGCACAGACCGATCCTGTAAACAAAAACAAAAAACATACAACGATCGGGCATTTGTTATTGCACATTATTGTAGACCGTTAAATATTCGATCCAATATGAACTTCCTCAGGTTGTTTTTCTTCAAACGTATTGTTATTTTCTTAGTGCATTTCGTTTCATTCATGATTACATATTTTTATTTTCCTGTGACCCTTCCCCTCCCCCCTCGGTTTTCGCATATTTTACTACTATCGCGTCATTTTTTTTCTCGACCGGATCTTTTAAAATTTGATACACTCTTAAATACGCTTCTTTACGACCCTTTCCTCTATATCTATAACTCCCGGGATGCATTCCTTCTTATTATTTTAACCATGTACAATCGACATGCTGCTTGATAATTCAATTACATTCGCAATATTGGACTGGTTCGCATAGAAAACCAAAGCGTAAAACAATAACTAAATTTGACCTACTTACAAATGTGTTTTTTTATCAAATCACTTCATACGCTTTCGCAAACTGAATTGACCCGTTTTACCAATTATAAAATGTTACTACATACATTGCGGTCGCTTTCGTGAGCCATTTTATATTATTCTCATCGGTATTACCTTCCTTATATATTTATCGTTATTATTCAAGCATCAATGTGGTTTGACAGCAAGGGTATTATATTGGAATCGTACTTAGAGCGTTCTACTTTGAAACGTATGAAACGTTTTCGTTTTTCTGTGGTTGTTCTGTTGTTGTTGTGCAATTATTACTATTATCTAAATAAGATCTTCATTTTCGAATAATGATCAATTCATCGACTGAGGTATTTAACCATGATGGGACTATTACAATTAACATATACTTCTCTGTTCTTGTTCCTATAATTGCGCTGTTAATTATGGCATCTAATATTATGATCATCCTGGCATTCATGAAGATACCTAGTCTCCGTGAGAGACCGAGCGAGCTATTGATCCTTAATCTTGCCTTCGTGGATTTGTTCACCGGACTGGCGCTTACACTGGATTCTCCATCATTTATTATCTCGGGCAGTTGGCCATTTAAGGAATATGGCTGTCGAATAGTTATGGGCCTGTTTTACAGCACTTCACATACAAGTCTAGCAACGTTGATTGCAATAAGCGTCGATAGATTTTTATTGGTTTATATAGAATATCCGAGCTACCTTAAGATTCAGTCACCATTACGCGTGCGAATCACGGCTGGTGTATGCTGGGGCATCGGAATACTCTCCGTTGTGGTAGAGCAAAGTATGTGGAATGTCGCAAAGAAGATGGACAAATCTGCCGGCGAAATTGACTTCGACAAAATCTGCTTGATTCCACCACGAAGGATATATTCGTACTCAATTACCGCGTTTCTAACTTTGTACGTTACCCCTGTGGTGATAGTCAGTGGGTTAAGTATAGCTTTCTTATGCTTACTTCGCAAGCGTTTGCGAGCTAATAACCGACTAGGACCGGGCTCGATGCCAGCCGACGCTGGATCGTCATCGGCTCCCGCGACTGTCCATGACGAAGCATCGACAGTAGGAGCAACTGGGCCTCGCCGCGGTATTAATGCACACAAGCGATATTTGAAACCAGCAATAAGCCTAGTCTCATTGGTGATTGCAATGTCGCTGTGCATGTTGCCCTACTGTATATACGTTATAGTCGTTAATATCTGCTCGAATTGTGGAAATACGAGTATGTTATTTGGGTTCGTTTTGCTGCAGTATGTAAATGCCGGTTTAGATCCAATTCTATATGGAATGACTCACAAGAAGATAAGACAATATTATTTCAAATTTCTGGCCATAAGAAATCGGCCAACTTGATATCTTTCAGAATACAGCCGGGGGATGTTCCAAAGGTTCAGACACTTTTATGGGAGTTAGAAAGTAGTTTAAAGATAATTCTAGAAACAGAAACTTGTCTGATAATGATGATTACGATGTCATAAATATTCTTTAAACGTATATTGTCCACACTTTTGAGACATCATAATTAGAGACTAAGCCGGGGGTGGGGTGGGTGGGGGATGGGGGCGGTACTCACCTAATAGGATATACGGGGGGGGGGGGTGCAGCTCTAAAGGGTAGCTTTTTTGCAAAAAGTCCCTAAACATGGGGTATGATTTTGTGCTGGAAAATCTCTAATAATGGGGTATCAAAACAATAGAGAAAGATTCCGAAATGTGAACAATCCCCCCCCCCCCCCCCCCCCCCCCCCACACTGTACAGCAGTATAATGGGAATGTTATGAGGGGAACACAAGAAATGAAAAGAAAATTGGATAGGGCAAAATTGTTTATATTCGAGACAGCCACTATTTGACTCGGAACTGAACCCGATAAAGACACACTTTTCTAACGGAAATAAAATTCGCTGACGGAAAACGAAATTACGTTGATTTTAAGAGACGATTTGAGACGATTTCAGCGATGTTTACAAACGTGAAAGGTGGAGTGATTATGATCACATGGATTATGCAATCAGCACTGCTTGAGTAGGGTACACCCAATCTGAAATTTGATCAATAAATGTAATGAATTTTTCATTATTGCAAATGGTGACTATACAATTTTAGATCTGAGTGGGCAGGTCGTAAGATGAGGCAGCTGACTAATTAAACGAGCAACCGAGACCGTGGGTGGACTCGCGTATTAGCGTGACTTGTTTGCTGTAAGCCATACCTAAATTTGTTCCTGTTTCATATTTAATTACTTTGCATTGTGCATCTTTTGGATACCGATGATTGTAATTATTGAAAAACAAATAAGAATGAAACAAACAAGTAATACATTAAGGATTTCATATATTACAAGTTAATAAACGAAGGTAATGAGGCAATGGAAACCATTTTATTTCACCTATAGTTTTCAACATATTATTTAATGTAAAGGTGTACAAGTGAAATGTCGTCAAATCGATCTATTATCGGTCGTCGTTGAAGTGTTCACAATTTTACAGTGGCCAACTCTGCATGTTTCTCAAATAGGAGAGTTTTGATACTTATAGATCAGGATATTATATATCATTCCACGCAAAAAGAAACACAAAGTAGTACAAAATAGTATTTCGTACACATTTTAATGTAGTAATGGGTGGTAAAGGTCTGGCCCATGTAGCTGCAATTACTCTCTTTTCATTCAACTGATGTGGCATAAAGCATGATAATGATAATGAAATGAAATAGCATCTGCCCAATACTACCCATCATATAGTGAGAATGCCTTGCATAATTAAGCCACGCAAGAATACCAGCACTCTCTATTACATAATATAATATAATATATACAGCGACATTTGAATATCATCAAAAAAGTAACTTGCCAGGTAATACATTAAATGCGTATGACTGTACAAGTATTGATCTTACTTGAGAAAATCTAATCATAACATTTATTGAGAAATAATCCTCTTTGAGCTATTGCATTTGAAGAATGGTTTGATATCAAGGAAGTTACAGTACCAAAAGTAAGTTAAAGTACGGTTTCTATTTTCCCTCAGTTACGGGCACATTATTGATTACTGGTAACTGTAGTGCTATTTCACCGTTCGATACCCAGGTTGGATAGTCGACCGTCCGCATTGTTCTGATGGATCAAATCAAATCAAAGAAACTTGTCAACAATTGGTTATTTTTTATCTTTTATCATAAAGTAACGCAGTTTGTTAGATTTATTTTAATCAAACAACTGCAACAAATTGGTTAATTAACACCTTCCTGTTTCGAATAAATCGCGTTCTTTAGCACACGCGCACATGGCAACGCTGCATTATACGCACAACGCATATGCCGGCGACTTTGTGTAGGGCACGCTATAACGCGATGATCATACGCACTGAAGGTATTATTTTTCGAATTAATTAAGCCCCGCCCCAATCTATACACCATTGTCTCATAATGTATGGGCGTATCGGCTGAAATCAGCCAAAAACAAAACAAATTGTCTGTTGACATCCCAAACCACACACACTATATAAGAATATTTAATATGTTTATGTAGGAGTTTTACTTTAAGAGTTATCAACACATTATTACCTTGTCGACTATGACTGGAGCCTGTTATGTACTACAGGGCGTGTCAAAAACAAGTGTCCGATGGGGAACAAAATTAATTAAAAATATATCCAACGGTTTTTTGTCTTCATAAAATTAAACGTTGGCAAGCCCTATTAACCTGTTATCCAAAACAATTCATCCCATTACATTTTACAATAAAATAGTTATCTGCACATGAAAAGTGAAGTGGTCAACGCTGAATATGGCATTCCAAAGGAGATTTGCTATAATTCATATATGGATAGAACAAAATCGTATGACAGAGTAAAGTTTGCTGAACATGTTTATTGGTACTTCATGTTTATTTTTTATATTTTTCATGGCTAGAAAAATATTGTTTCACGTGGGACACTTTTTGACACACCCTTTAGATAAACCCGCAATGAATGTAAACAAACGGTGTACAAGCGTCCAAGTAGTGATGATAAACTTTAATTTAATCATCAATTGAATTATAATGTGACACTCTTAACAAAGTAATACACTACTAATTGCTAATTGAAAACGACACCGTGATAAACATGTACTCTTATTTATTTATTTATTTATTTATTTATTTATTTATTCTATACTTTTACTAATTGAATTGATCAATTAAATCAATTATTATATGGTTCTCCTAACTACAATTAAAGCGATCACATACATTTACATTCTCAACCACAATTATACTGAACGGACATAATCACTAAGAGAAAAACACTAGATATACTGGGAGGACGAAAATGTTATAGAAACAATACCTCGACATTTACTGACGACGAAGACGAATTTCACGTTTCTCATTATTTTTAACAACTGCAGCTGTACTTTTCTTGGACGAAATCATGGTTGATAATGTGTACAGATACGGGTTCAGGGAGGAATTAATAGGTAAGATGAGCACAGCCGACCATGCGTACACCGATACTGGTATCACCACCAGCCCTGTCTGAGAGAGTATGCCCATCACAATGATCGGCATCCAGCAAAGGAAATCAGTGCCGACGATCACTGCCATCTTGATCGCCATTTTTATGTCATCATCGCGATCGGGTATCCGTCCAACTCTCTTTGAGGAAAGTTTAACCTGAATGAACATCACAGTGTAGAGGATTAAAATAATCAAGAACAGAACCGTGTTAAACCCTAGGAATAGAGCAATGGAGAAATACCAGGCTGCTTTATGATCTTGCGGTACGGGGATATTGAAAGAGCGGCTGGAGAGAACCGATTCAACAGCGCCCTGTGAAATGCTGTAAGTAGTTGGTCTCGTTATCAACGGTAAACCAATACACACGTCAGACAAACCATAAAAATCAGAATTCTTATCAGCGAATAGAGTTGGCACTAGAGACAGGACAACAAGGATTAGCCAGAGAAGACACGCTACTATCTTAACAGATAGGCGACCAAATCGTCGAGCGCTAAACGGATAAACCAATCCGTGAAATCGATCAATCGTTAGAAGCACCAGAAAACACACGGATGCCTCGCTGGAGAGCAGCGATAAGAATCCAGCCACTTTGCATAGCACGCCTGATCGCCAAACCTCTGCATATTGGAAATAGTCAGCACCGTAATAGGTATCCACACTCGCGAGAATCAGCATATAGATTCCCATAAAGCAATCCGATATGGCTAGATTTATAACGAGAAACGACTGCACATATGCACCGGTCTTCTTGACGTCTTCCCGCAATCGGCGCACAACAACAAAGACGTTGCCGAACACCGCGCTCGCTCCCAGGGCCCACATGGAACTTCTCAGAAAATTGTTCTGCATAAGTTCCCCGCAAGAAAACAGCGGTGATTGAGGCTCGAGAGACACACAGTCGGCGTTATCTACGAAGAAACAGCAAATACGATGGTCATCCACGTATCTGAAGGAAGAAAATGGTAAAAAAATAAAAATGGTAAAATAAATATCAAAAGTGTAATATGTTGACGTAAATGTATAAGGTTATCATATTGTAACTTTATAAATTTCGAAAGAAAAGAAGAGTGCTACCTTAGCTGTCGTCTGTCGAGCTTCAACAGGTTAGCAATTGGTGTTCAACAACTTACAGGTGTGTGCACAATTTGGTTGCTTCTGTTATTTAGCGTGTTGGCTCACATTCGGATGGGAAGAAGCATTACAACTATTTTTAGAGCCAAATGGCAAAGTTTTCTATTGATCCGTTGGACATCACAGCGCAGAAAACTTGTTGCTTAAACACTTACACACCACACAAATATAGCTTATCACTTTCCACGCGCTATTAGGTTTAACATAACAAAATTTCAAAGCCTATCTCACGAATTTCTGAACCAATACTAGACATGTTTGAAGTTATCTTAATGCATTTTTCTCATGGAGATTCCAAATATCATGAATATGGTAATGAAACTAAATAATTGTGACTTTTTTTAAACAGTTTTTGAAGTTTTGAATTGTCGTCTGCAGACGCCTGCCGCGTGGAAAGTGTTATGATACCTTGCTTAATCTAGAAGTGACCTGTACCAATCAAGTAGGTCTGATCCACCAATACCCACATGTATTCGGGGGTAATCATCTCAATTCTGAAAACCCATGAAACGCAAGTGACTCAACTTTGTGGTCATCGATTGATTTTGTCGCGAAAAACAAAGGTTTGATATTTCTTTTGTTTCGTCTGGCCCATCAACGTTTCGTACAAAACGATTCTTGTCAAACATAGTCGACTGTATAATGTTTCAAAACGTCAAACTAATTGAATTTCATTACTATATTTAAAATCACCATGAGAAATGGAGTGAAATAAATACAAACATTACCTAGTATTGATTCAGTAATCCTTGAGACAAACCTTGAAAGTTGGGAAAGGTTTCCGAACAAATCTCTTTTTTTGTATATGGTAAAACAAAAAGCCACGTGGAAAGTTTTAAGTGAATATTATACTTACACAACTCGTAAATCATTTAATCCTTGGAATCCATTTGGCATCACATCAATTCGACCAATTTCATCAGACCCGCGGACCAAAACACTACAGAAAATACATCAAAAATCGCTAAATACGTGTTGGGTTTGATGCAACAAACATATTTGAGTGTACATACTAATAACACGTCGGTAAAACATGCTTTAAAGTGAAAAATAACCAAACAAAGATGACAATTTGCCAAAAAGGAGAGCAAAACAATAAATCACGCAACGCCCAAACACCGAGGTTTACATAGCTTTTAGTAGAGAAAGGACCACTTCCTTTAATGTTAAAAAAGAAAGAATAAAGTTAGGCGTACACGTACACGTTTATACAGCAGACTTCTAGTTTGTTTTCAGCGTTACTATTATTTTATCCAAGGATAGGGATACCACTTCATGAATTAATTAAAATGTTGCCCACCATCAGCAGAACTCTTTTCTTGAAATGGTTACAGTAACGAAAATTGTCCCAACAAAACTATGATAATTGACAGTCCTGACAGGCAGCTGCTCAAAATGGTTTCGCACACTATTATATATTAAACGATTAGTTATACATTATCATGATTTTGGGGCGTATTCTCGTACTAAACACGGTTTTAGCTTAAAATAGTGTCTAACTAAACGCGTGTCTAACTTTAACGCGAGTCTATCTTTTATACAACATTTTAAACTCCGCGAATCTCATCCCCAGAGTTGTCGTGCGTTACAGTACTGTATTCAGGTATCTATTGTTGTTGTGGCGCTAATGATTACAATAGACATCGACCGAATACCTCATGCGCGGTTGAGTGATTATTCAAGGCATACAGTTGGTGTATGGGTTTATTTAAACGCGCTTTAAACTACGCTTATATCCGTGTTTAAAGTTAGACACTTTTTAGTGAGTTAGACGCGTAAGTTAAAAGTTTCGAGAATTACGTCTAGTTAAACGATGTGTCTAAAGTCAAAGTTAGACGCGTGTTTAGCTTAAAACAGTGTTTAACTACGTACGAGAATACGGGCCTATATACTTACAGTGTTTCTAAATGGCTTAAACCAAAGAACGCTAGTGGCATCACAATCACTAACGGAACGTTCCACATTGCGCTGTAAAAAAACAAAAACAAACAGTGGTTGGAAGAAACCGTGATAAAAGAAGAATGCTAATAATTAACACATTAAATGTAATAGCCAATTCCAAAACTGGGACCTATGTAATAAACGAATGCTATACTTATCCGTCTTCATCGTAATCGTAGCGAACAATGTGAGTGTCTTTTTCAAATTACATTTGAATTTAGGGCGAATAGTACTAGTCCACAACACGGGTTGACTTATTGATGTAAATACTCGTACAGACAAGTAGACGAACAAACAAGCAAACAAATAAATAAAACAATCAAGAAAACCAAATACAATTAATAAGGACACTTACAGGCCTTCCAGCTTCAAGAGTTCTTCAAAGTTCCGACTATATAAACGAGTAATCATTGTAGAGGACAGGTCGCTGTTGTATAAAAGTAGAGGTGAATCCTAATGAGTTATTGTTGTGTAAACAAATAAATAAATAAAACGAAACAAATCAATACTCACAGCCAGGTAAGATTATGTAATCCATCGAAAGTCCTAACCTCAATAGCCGTTATATTTGAGCGAGTAATAGAACTGTAATTAAACAAAAGATTACCAGAGTAGCGATTTTATAATTTGTATTTAAGGTCATGTGTTATAAGCTCGCCTCCTTTTGCGTTACACACGGATTTTGGCTTTCGCGATATGATTTTAATTTTTAACATTTATATTTGCTTGTATACCCCCTGAGGTAGTAAATGTATATATTTTCTGAAGGGAAATTGCATGAGGAAACCGAATATGCCATTAAAATCATAGTAAGATCAAGGACTAAAATGGTATGATGCACAATGTCCGGGAAAATATCAGCGTTTTTAATTTTTATTTTGAGATCCATATATTTTTATACCTACCCCTATCATTATTTACTTTATATATTTAAATTTCTCATGAAATTACCCATCAGATGATATATAATTGTTAAAGGTTAATACGTCGGTAAGGTAATTTTACCTGCTAGTGAATATCTCCCATTTTTATTTTATATATTTTTAAAATTTTCAGAAATATTTGTTAAGGATGTACCCACCCCTGATCTAAGCTACATTTCTGAATTCCTTTAGTTACAAGCTTTTCAAAAATGTATACTTTTGCTATCATAGGTTGAACACTTTTCTGTTATAGTCATTTTTATAAATCCGGTAAATTGAGGCTGATTATTTATGTTGACTGTGTAGCGAATAGGAAGAAAGCTGATAATCATGGCCTTATCCATAATTAATTAGTTGTTACATACTTAAGGTAGCTAACTCGGCTCCTATACCACTACAGAAAAACTGCTATAATACCAAATCAATTATATCTATACTCTTTATACTGAAACCACAGTAAAGATAAGTCTTTCCTCTACCTATTTCAGGACTTTCGGATCATTTTTGAAATTTCTTATGTTTTTCTTTATTTTTTGAAAATTCCCTACATTTTCACCTTCTGGAATTTCTGTAGACTAAACAGAAAGTGCTATGGCCATGACACTTTGGGAATACATGTATAAGCATATTAACCAAATTCTCTCGTGAGTTTTTGCAAATACAGTGTTTACTTTTTGAAGAAAAAAATATTTTTTTCAACTTTGATTTTAGGGAAATTTTCAAATGGCTGTAAACAAGTTTAGAAACACTTTATTAGTAAAAACTCAAGAGATAACTTTCTAAAGTTAATAACCTTTAATATGACACCTTGTTTGTGCAAATTGAACATGTAGTTTTTTTCTGTAGAAATTCACAAAATTTGGCAATATAGTGTTTCTAGAAAATAGTGAAAAAGTACGAACATTCCAAATGAATAAACCATCCATCATCACTCAGTTGTGGAGGGAAAATAATTGTGTTATACCTTGGTGTTTTGGCATCAAAATATATAAAATAAAACTCTTTAGCATACAATGATTTTAAAGAAGAGAAAAAATGTTTACAAAACTATGTGTTTTCTGAAATTTAGCAGTATTTGGGAATTCGGCTACGCCTCCTGTATAAAGTCAATGGGTTTTAAAATAACGAAAAATTCCATAAATCAAAAACGGCTTTTTGGACAAAATTCAAACTTGGCATATCATCTTTTCTTATCAATATGCACATCCTCTGATATTTTGAAGCAAATCATTGCTGGTCACCGTATCCTTTAAAATGGGACCAGAATTGTGTTTGTAACATTAGGGGATGACTAGTTATTGTAAAAAGAACAAATCATGGGATTATCCCCATTGAGTTTGTACAGGCGGCACCCCTTCCGGCACCACCCCTGGTTCCTAAACTTCACACAGCTGTATCTCCCCTTTGGTATTAGATATACCAATGCCATTCTGCAGGCAGATAGCATGTTATTAGGGCTTTAAAATGATACCAAATTTGTGGTTTTATAAAAAAAAAAGGAATATAACAGCATAAAACTAAACAGTACCACCTATTGGGAGGCGAGTTCATAACCAAAAACGAATACTATACTCCTTACAATATGCGTGTGTCTGGTTTTTTTAAATATAAATCGAATACCTTTCCTAACAAAATGTTCACTTATACGGCTTTCACACTTATTTTGATTTGGTGTGAATGTGTTTCATCTTCAAGAGTTTTGTGAACCATAAATTCGGCTTCATTTCGCATTATAATTCAGGAGATGAATACAATTATGATATAAAGAAAAATACAAACAAATTTAAAGATTCAAATGATATCAAAACAAAATACGAGTGCTTCCTCGTGTTAAAGTTGTTTATTTATAGGCAGTTAAAGCTTACAGTGTCCGCAATTGATGGAAACCTTTGAATACTCCTGGCGCCAATGACATAACACCATGGCCAGACACTTCTCTGAAATATGAATATAAAGTTACTTTTGTTATACTGTATAACCAATTTTGCACGACAAATAAGTCAACAAATTAACAAATATATACATTATACGAATGATGAGTCAATCCTGAGGCAATCATTTCCATAACTAATTAATTTGGTACAGCATGGATACTCTTCAGATGATAGCCCGCAACCTAATGGTGCGCGAAGTACTCAAAACGCATTGCAAAACACGCGAATCAGGTACATCCTTGGTGTAAGACATTCATAAGTTAGACTAGTGTAGAGACCCCATTACGGAATGAAGCAATATAATCCAAGGATAAACCATTAATCGAAGGGGAAGGGGGTGATGCAGCGAGGTTATTGCATGAGCGTCAAATTAACCATTACGCGGTTCAGGGAAGGCGCAGTTACTTTTGTGCTGATTTCAAAAAACATTTCCATACGCGTGGGAAGTGCCGTGATTTAAAAAAAGATGCATTTTTGAGTTTTGACGACGGTTATGACCGCCTTTTACTCTCTTGGGTTTGCCAAAATCAAAACGTTGCAAATAGTCTGCAACAGACCTATCGAGTAATATTTCGTATTCGGCTTTAGGTTTATGCGTTGAGAAAATTTATTAAGCTTTTAATCTCACTTAAAATGTCTTGATTCTCTCACACGCAATTGATTGTGGCTCATTTTAACAGCCAGATTGGGTCCTTGTGTGGTTACGATAATTTAAAGTACAAGAACGTTCAAATAACTTACAGTGCATTACTAAGCTTTGGAACATCACGCAGTGTGTTGAACTCCATGCCACATTGAATCACCAGATGCTCGTCGATGTAGCGACAGTCACAATCATCCGGGCAACGTTTGAAATCTTCAGAGACCGGGAATACCGTGTTGATAAAAACAGTGAATTTAAACCAATGTTACCAAGGCGTTAGAATTTTTTTTAAAAATCACGAATCGTGTGTTTTATCATGAACTTTCACCTGTATAATTTAATAAGAAAATTAGCTTTTGGTCTCAACACACAAAATCGGAATAAATACCTGGAATTTTCAGTCAGCAGACTTATGAATCGATCTGACGTTCGTAACCTTTGCGCCACCGTAACGTCAGAATTGGGTCATTGACTCTTATCATTCGGTAGGGCCTGTCTGCGGAGTTCTGATGTACGTGACCGTTGTTACCGATTGCCTAGTAAATACAAGATGTCTCGAAAGTCAAATTGAGTCATACGTTTGCTGACAAAGGTTTTAGAAACAATTGAAAATTAACGGTATTTATTTCTATTTTGTGTTGAGACCAAAACCTGAATTTTCCCAGTATGTGTTTTGCATTCATAAAGGAACTGCGTTATAATTCGTCTATCAATTACGATGAACTCTTACTGCAATTTAAAACGGCCGCCAATTATCCACAATATCAGAAATGCTTGCTATGATAACATTTAACATGTTTAACTTGATAGGCTAATAATAATAATAAACCATGTTTATTAAGCGCACTCCGTCGCACCCCAGTGCGCTGAACAAAAAAGTACAAACTATGAACAAAAGATACAAAACATTATAAAGTCATTTGCTGAAAGAGGTGAGTCTTGAGCGAGCTCTTGAATTGCTGCAGTGATGTGGCATTTCTAACATGAGATGGGAGCCGGTTCCAGAGTTCAGGAGATGCATGAGAGAATGATCTTTGGCCGTAGGTGACAGTGTTAGTTTTCCTCCGTTGTAAGATGACAGATGCATTTGACCTAAGTGTGCGTGTGGGTTCCTTGATGGAAATAAGGTCGCATAAGTACTTTGGAGCCTGGTTATTTAGTGCTTTGTATGTCAAAAGCATAAGTTTGAAAACAATACGGCTCTCCACAGACAACCAGTGAAGATCTTTTAACACTGGGCTTATATGTACACGCTTCTTTGTCAAGGTTACCAACCGGGCAGCGGCATTTTGGATGCGCTGTAATTTGCTTAATTGAGAAGCTGGAAGTCCATATAATATGCTGTTATTTGAGTCCAGACGAGAAGAGACAAATGCATGAACGAGTTTCTCAGTGCTATTACAGTCCAGATATCTGCGGATACGGCCAATGTTTCTGATAGAGTGTGAAGCGAGACGGCTGATGTTATTTACATGAGGGACTAAAGTGAGATGCTGATCAATGATGACACCAAGATCTTTTGCTTTAGTGACAGTATCAACGACAGAGTCACCAACGTTTATGGAGGGGATGGGAACATTTTCAGAGTAGCGGGATGATAAATGAACAACCTCTGTTTTACTATCATTCAAGGCAAGCTTGTTCTTCAGTGTCCAGTTTTTAATCTCTTTGATGCAGTTCTCGAGTTCAGTTAGAGAAGGAGAGGTATCATCATTTGGATTCACACTGATGTACAGTTGGGAATCATCAGCGTAGTACATACCACTAACTCAAGGGAAGCGTTTCACAATGTCTTCAATTGGTGACGAATATAGGGTAACAATCTGCAGACCGGCAACTGAACCCTGAGGGACACCGCTGAGTAATTGATGAGGATCTGATTTAGAGTCAGCAATCTTAATCACTTGTTGTCGACCGCGAATGTACGAATCGAAGTGCATTGCCTGTTAAACCATATCTAATCTTCAGCCGCTGGACGAGGATGTCGTGGTCGATGGTATCAAAAGCGGCACTTAAGTCCAGAAGGACAAGTATCGCATCCTTTTTTGCATCAAGAGTCAACAGAAGATCGTTCGAAACACGGAGAAGTGCCGTTTCACAGCTGTGGTTTTTACGATACGCACTCTGAAATTGAGGATACAGATCATTCTCAGCGAGGTAGTGCTGAAGTTGCTCAATGGCTGCTTTCTCTGTAGCTTTGGATAAGAATTTCAGGTTCGAGATACTACGATAACTCTTGAATGCTTCAGCATCGAGAGTGCACTTCTTAATGAGAGGAATAACCTCAGCAGTCTTGAATGTTGATGGGAAATGTCCAGAAGATAATGAGCAGTTTATGATTTGCGTAATTGTGGGAAGGAGTTCATTTGCGCACTGCTTAACCAGCGATGTTGGCATAACAACATGAAACTGACACCCTCTCTCCCCCGTGCAATGTTGTGAAATGTCAATGTCTTCAGCAGTTATTCTAGGTGTCACAACATTGCTTGATGGGGTGTGGGTAAGGTTAAATTGTTGTTTAAAATGTCCTCCTCAGCTCGTTACAAAATAAACGGCACTTAAAGATCAGAAGAACAACATCTGAACTTAATGTCCAAAACGTGTAATGAGTTCCAAGGACTTTCCCAGGAATGTGGGTAAAGTGTATTGATTACGCGAGTCCTATTCTAAAAGGGCTGTACATACTCCACGACGCTCCACCGCTGAGCGTAGCGTTTGTCACCGCTACGCTTGTCAACTCTCGACGTAATGACCCTATCACTTCTACGGCGTTCAGGCCAGTGATTGCACTGCCATGAAAAGTATCAAAATACAAATAACACGCAAGAGAAGCGCGAGAAACTCCGCTCCACAACATCGTTTCTCAATAATCGAGGTGTCAAAATACGCAGAACAAAACTATGCACTGGGTTATTTGCTTCGATTAATCCATACCCTTTCGGGCCGGTAATTATTGGATCATTTTGAAGTGTCTCGATACTTTTTGTGATGAGTTAAGTTCGATTGCAGCGTCATTAGTTTATGCATGGATGGAACACAATACCAAGCATCTGTTAAATGCTATTTATCCATGTGAGACTTGTAAGAAGGAATGCAATGTGTCGTACTCTAGAGCGCAATGACAATGTTATAAGGCGAGATAGGAGCTACCTTGTTTTAAAGATTTGACAATGGCGGACATTTTCCCGGGATCTTTCTGCATGTTATTAATATGTTGATACTTTTCACCGCAATGCTTGATCGCAGCAGAATGAGAACAAGCGCGGCGCTCTGTCTGACCCAGGGGCGAGCATGGGACCCTCTCCCGTCCTATCCCATGTCCACTGCGTCGCCAATCAGTAGAGACATTTGAATGACGTTTGGCTTGGCGTTTTGATTGCCGTAGGTGTGACAGCACTATAATATTCCCACACTGACATATTCACACCAATCAGGCAAATTTTTCGCTTACTGATTGGTCCATTGACCATGTTGACAGCGGCAATGGTATCAAGTTGATTAGATTTCAGCTTCAGCGTTGGCCATAGTGTTTGATAAATTAGCTTTCCCCCCAAAGCGTAGATTATCGGAAAACACTTTTGTAATCGGACGTTTTTAGTTGTGATATGAGCAATATGTGCGCATGTGAGCGTGATCTCGGCTCATTCTACGTGAGCGTATGGAAACTAGGACGCTCAGATATGGCGGACCTTCTTTCACCGGTAATTAAGACAGGGAAAAAAGGGGTCATTAGGTGAAAATCAGTACCTACCACACCCTTCTTCGTCATCCATAGCAGGACAATCCGGTTGACCATCACATACTACTTCCATGTGTACACATCTACGTGGATCGAAACTGCCAGGTAATTCCTCGCACAAGTAAGACCCAGGACACGTCATATTTTCTGAAAATATATAGATGTTAAATTTTTGATTTTTTTTGATTTTTTGTTATATATATATATATATATAAATTAATCACTAAATAAATTAATCACGTTGATTTTTAGTATTATTGCTACCTTGGGTTTCACGCCGAGGTTGACTCAGCGATCATCAGTGCAAAAGCAAACCAGCCAACCGTGCCAAGAAAAAAAGGAAAAATCCATAGCGTAATACTATTACTAGTCATTATAGCCTGATGATCGCTGTGATCAACGTGATTAATTTATATATTTTGCTCTGCCACGACAACTGCCGCGGTATTGAGCACTCTCACTGCTGAGACAGGACAATATTATTATACACTTCGGATTATATATCACAATGACGAAGAATAATATAATTTTTCCTACCACAATCTATTTCATCCTCTAAGTTCAAACAGTCATCAAATCCATCGCATTCGGACGACGTAGGAACACATAAACCGTTTCCACAGTCAATATTGTCATCAAAACACTGAAAGTCTAGAAAAAGAACCAAGATGGTGAATTATTCTTTGATGACAAATCAACAAATTCCTTATACCTGAATGTTGTTTTTAAATTTGCTGCTTCAACATTACTCCTCTTCTCAAACAAGCATTAACCGGATTTCCAAATTTGATATGGTAAGACAAATTCCCCACAATAACAAATCAATCAAAGAACACTACTTTTTGAGAACAAAAATATGAAACTAATTGGTCATCTAATTTAAGACCTCCTCTTTGGATCAATTGAATATTCTTCCATACCATACCTTTAAAACCAGTTAGGTACCCTAAATTGTCAACCGTTTTGGGAAACGGGTTGAATGATGAATCTAGATTGATAGAAATTTGGTTGAAACAATTATTTATGTGTCGAGTGGTGCTAATAATATGACCAAATCATGAAATTGTAAACGATAGACAGCGAATTAAGGTAAACGGATTCAGATGGTAGTTAGTATTTGCCCAAGTATTACGTAGGTGCAAATATCCTGATTTCCAGGAACATTGAGGGCGCCTTCCCATACGTATCTCCCAATGCCCCTTTAAAGTAAATGAAGACTCGTAAAAGGATAAACCCGGTCTGTCCGAATCAATTTTGATACACTGTCAGATGTCCAATGGAAATGGAATTGTTCGAGACATGAATATATGTCCAAAGTAAATACAATAACATATCAAAGAAGAAGAAAATATATAGATACCATAACCTGAGAACGGTAGTGTCATCAGCTCGATCAAAAATCCACGACGCCCTCCGGATCGATCAGTTTCAAAGACAATCCACATACTTGAACTGTTCGCAGAAACTCCCACAATGTTTTGCTTTCCCGTTAACCTCGCCAACGTTGATTCCGTCATCCGAGACGAATTTCCTGATCCAACGGATAAGAAATCGTAACCTCTTTCGAGTTGGAAGTCGATGATATCCATATGGATGAGGAGCATCTTGTCATCAGCAATCACAATCCACTCGCATAGAATGTCGTCGCCGTAAGTGTTTGGGTAGTTCGATGAAGTCAGGTTCTTAATATCGAAGCCAAGAAATATATTTCGTGCACCACATTCTCCTAAACATGAATGAGTTTAAAACATGTCCAGAGATGTCTGTCTTGATATGTTCCGTAAACATGTAAAGGGAATGTACGGGCAATTCGAGGAGATATGACAATTGAAGTTTCGATTAATGTACGAGCTCAAAGATTGTGACTAAGCTAGTGTAATGTCACCAGAATCATAGAATCAAACTTTTTAGTTTAAGTACGTACATAATGTGAACATTCCAATTAGCGCAGCACTCTCTTTGCTCGTACTTATGTATTGACCAACCATGGGCTCTAAATAACCCATCCATTATGTCATTGTACTAATTTGTTTACAGAAGTACACACGCAGTGACGTAATTCAATCCAGAAATAAAGTCGATCAACACGCTTAAAACACTAACAATTCGTTCTAGTGGTACAAGTGTCCTCGACTGCGTCGGCCTTCTACTCGCATCATGTATCGCGCTCCCCAATGCCGTTAGTTCCTAATTCAAATGTTGAGTCTTCCATATATGGGCAAAAATATTAAATATACTGACTGTAAGTCATTACTTGCGAGCCCCTGGCTGGGATATTCACTTAATATGAGTTCATAGTTAAGATTATTACACCTCATAAATATTCATGAACTAATCATGCCAATTTACTGGCCAATTCCTATCACAAGTACTATTTCCCTACAACCTCATCTCCAGAGTCACAGTGACTGTGAGGTGTAATAAAACAAATACTACATGGGTATGATCGGGGCAATAGGGCACACTATTTTCCCTTGGTACTGGCTACGGGCCTATCACCCCTCACCCTTCGGGTTCGGGGTGATAGGCCCGTAGCCAGTACCTCGGGTAAATAGTTTGCTCTATTTCCCCTCTACCATGTTGTATTTGTATAATACTCATTTAATCACAGAATGCAAGAGTATCTTTTAAAAGTCTGGTGGTCATATTTGAACATTTAATTTGCAGATATTTATACGAGGGTCACTGAATAAGTTCTACCTCCTCACTCATACCATCGCTAATATGAATGTCAGCCTCAGGACATATGTCATGTTTATAGCTCTGAATCATGGCTACACATTTTATTGATACCTGTTTCACTTTTGTCATGATGCGATAAAAGTCAGAGAGAGATTTTGGACAACGGACACATAAAATGACCCCAAAGTTAAATACATGTTGTTGTTTTTTCTCTCCGTATTGTATGATTAGATATAACAGTCCGATTTAAATACTGAAAATAGAAAACAACGGACGATTTCTGAATATGATACTATATCAGCTCAACTACAACTTGTGTCGGTCGTCATTTACGACACTACACAATTTGTGCATAGAATCTATTTCGAGGGTCATGAATACGCCCATACCTTCATCTCTGGACAAGTCGTGCGGGAACCAGGATGTAGGGTATCAGAATAAGCACTCACCGCATTCGTTTTCATCAGATCCATCAGGACATAGAGTTCTACCGTCACATCTATGATGACCGTGGAGACAAACTAACCATGGCTCTAATTGGCAGGCGAACTGACCAATGTCGCACGTAGCTGGTATATTCAAAATATAATAAATTGATAATGTGCTATTAATATGCAAACGATTGAAGAACACATCATACAATTGCACGTCATTGCAGTGATTTTCTATTTTTTCTTCTTCAATTTTCAACAATTTTCTTGGATATTTTGGTAAAGGTTCAGAAAACGTCAAACAATGTTCACATGTTTTTCAAAAGTTTGAAATACAGGAATCTCAAACGCGCCCGCAAAACAGTTATTATATACCTTAGCTTGGGCAACGTTTTCGATTTCAGTACTTACAACTGAACCAATGGGCGTGCCCTGTGTCAGCCTGCATCTAACTACAATAATTGAACACACCTTGAGATTGCTGAGACATCAAATTGATCGAAAACCCTCTCTCCGGATAATAACCACTCGCAATAAACTGGAGCCATATGTTATCACCGGCCGACGTAATTGAAGCTGGCGCATAGGCCCCACTAATAATCAGGGCAGATTCTTCAGAGATATCGTACCCTGATCCGACTCTGAGATAGTCGTAGTCCTGCGACCACAATGGTGTGAAGAAATCCGTTACAGTTGCTGTGATTGTGGCGTTGATAGATGTGGTCACATACCAGGTGCATCTGGCCCCTGACGGGTAGGGGTCTGGGTAGTAGGGCGATGTGATTGTGTGGGAACTATATGGATAATCAAAGGTGATAATGACGTCACCACACGGAACTGAAATAAATCGGTTTTAACAAAAGTGTTTGTTAATATAGGATTTCCAATTTTGATAGAAGATGTTGAGGGAGTCGGCCGAAACTTATAATCTTCGACATGGTAGTAACTGACACCGGTTGTTACAGTATTTATCTGAGTATTTTAAATTTAATATTGGATTCCATTAAGTTGAAAGGCGTAATAGATATAGTGAAGCGAATCTGAGTTGACCTTTATGAAATAGGGCCCTGGAACACTACCGGTCACAAGTATTTTTTAAGTCGCTCCACTTAATATGACATTCTGTGCTCCACCACAACGTATTGATCGTCAAGAACATTGCGTTTATTCTTTAATCGTAAACAAACCACATAATTAATGTTCTATCATTTTAGATAATTCAAATATTTAAAAATCACAGACACAATCACTTCATAGTGATATTATTTTACCACAATATGATTCATCCTGAAGTTGCTCACACGTAGACTCATAATCACATAACGAGCTTCTGTCTAGACACGTCTGTTTGCAGGAAAATTCATCAGCATCACAGGACCCTGTAAATAAATAATAAAGACGTTTATCTATTGTTTTGGAAAACTGTTCGCCAGGATTTAAATTTTAAAAATATTAAAATTAATACACCGTTCTTATATAGCGCTTTCCACAATGCACGTAAAGTCCCAAAGCGCTTTTAGCCAATTATCATCGCTGCCAATTTGAATCAGAACCCTTTTACTGCTACAAAAAAAACCCGGCTAACGGCCAACAGTGCACAGCCTCTCAACACTACTTAGATTAAGTCAACATTCCATTCGAGGATTTTCGTAAATAATCACTGATATTATTTGGAAACGTCGTTAGAATGCTAAAGCAAAACAAAACACTTATGACCAGAATCTGCAAATTAGGTGTTTAATTTTTATTTTTGTTTTTTAATATTTTTGAAATGTTTCATAATCTTGTACAATTTTTGAAGGTTAAAAAACCTCTGCAGCCGGAACAACCGTATTTGAAAAAATCAAGCAACCAAGCTCACCTATAATACACATTCGCATTCAGTCGCCAGACTTTGACACAGAAACAAGCCCCATACAGAGCGACACACATACCGACTTTGACCTGAAACAAGCCACATAGAGAGCGACACACAGACCGACTGACTGAGTGATAGACAGTAAAATAAAAGTAAGAGATTGACATTTTCGTTAACAAAAAGGAGCTCCATACCGCATCCAAATTCGTCAGAGAAGTCAGAACAATCCACACTGCCATCACATATTTCAGATTGGTTGACACATCCTAGGCCCGAGGAGCAAGGTACGGTATCGTAGGAACAATTACCTGAAAATAAACGTAACCACATCGTGCATGAATGCTGTGTTTCGTGTTTAAGGGTACATGAACAGTTCGGTTTTCACTGCGAAAAAGTACAACCATTACTCAGATACATTTACAATGAATTTATAGCTGAGGTTCCACCCTACATGTGTGTAATATATCATACGACTGGCTTATGTAATAACAAAGTTATGAGGTAGTAGGTAGAACTAATTGAATGAACCTCGTAGATATGCTAAATTGGCGGCTGCAACGCGGACAACAACTATCATTCATTAATTCCTTATTGGACAATGCGTTCAACATTTCAGACATATATTGAAATAGAGAGATTTTCTCACGGCATACCAAATGTTTTGATCTCTATCAACAATAATACAAAATAGTGACATTTTCAATCAGTAAAATGTCAAACAATAGGTATAAATATGGACAAAATACTTTACCAATTGTATCAAACGATTCTATTTGAATATCAAACACAATGAAGCTGAAAGGGTCAATCTGCGTTGTGATCCACATCTCGTTGTGCTTCGACCAGACTATACGCGGTGCTCTATTATCCAGCCGCGTGAATATACCAGATGTGATGTCAATGGCATCATGACCGTAACCCATTGATAGACGATCGCGCTGTTGATATTCATCCATGTGTAAGTAGTTAAATATGACTCGTATCCCGTGATGTCCCCCGGCTGCTGTTATCAGCCATATGCATTCATGGTTGACTTCAAAGTGCAGATGGTAAGGCGCACCAGCGGCAAGGACAATATATGTGTTTCCGCAATAACCTGTAAGTTCATAAATAATGGGAACGAAAAGTGAGTACGTGATATAAGGTTTCTCTGCTTTAGCATACCACCGACGTCTGTCACCTCAATCCCTAGTATTACCATAACCTGCCTACATTGTCAGTTCATGTCTAAACGTAGTCTTAGTCAAAGACACCTCGCAAAATTACCTGGCGAACCCCGACGGCGATTATATTTTTTGAGATAATAATGATCCCTGCCGATTGGAATCAATGGATTTATTAACTATGGCAGATGTATACACAATAGTACTCCATTCCGAATAACGTCTCTGATCTACGATCAGGTTTGCCGTGGTGTTGCTAATTTATTTGATGGTTGAATGAATTTTCAAATTGGGGAAATAAAAGATAGATTCATTTTACTTCAAGGCTATACACATGATTCTGTCATGCGCTTTTGGTGAAATCAAGCGCATACCGATCTGTGCTCAATAGGTGCAGGTGGATTAAATTACAAAAGCAACAAAGGCCTTCTTGTCCCCTTGGGGTATGAATAGACGTTAGAAGCCATTTTATTCAATCTGGCTGTTTTCGGATCGTTTTTAAATCATGTTATCCATACGTTGGTGTACGCTGATATAAGTTAGGGGTACGTTGGGGATACATCGTTTACGTTAAGAGCACGCTGTGATACGATGTGACAATTTGGAACACGTCGAGCCCTAGAAAAAATATTGAGCATGCTCAAAATGTAATACACCTATTTAAAATACGTTCTGCATAAGTTCCCGGTAAGTTTGTGGTACGTTAAATATACGCTGACATACGCTGAAATACGTTAGTGGTACGTTACTCGTACGTTACTCGTAAGTTGGTTTACGTTGATGAACGTAGGCTGGCGGGGAAACGTACAGCCAACGTAGCGATAACGAGTTGATAACGTATTATATGTGCCGTATGTCTAACGTATGCCTGGCGTATTTCCAACGAGTTTCGACGTATTCTCACGTATTCACCTTATGCCGGGCGATCGTGTAAGGCCCTGTCACGTATCCATAGCGTATTGAACGTATACATAGCGTATGACTAACGTATTAATAGCGTATCACTAACTTATGACATACTTATGACAGCGTATCACAGCGTATGCGAGCGTATGCGAGCGTATGCGAGCGTATGACTAACGTATGCTTAACGTATACTGTTCAGCACGACAGACCATGAAAAAGTGAGGATGAGATACTCAAGGGAGTAAGGGACCCATTTATATACTCAAACCCTCCATAAGTTCCCAAAACGCCGAATGCTCGCTAGCTGTACGGTACATACGCTAGCTGTACGGTAGCCCTGTCACACCATGGCGTATCGCCTGAACGTATGACAACGTATGCGAAATATCTAAAAATACGTTGGCGTACGTTGGTGTACGCTGATACAAGTTAGGGGTAAGTTGGGGATACGTCGTTTACGTTAAGAGCACGCTGTGATACGTTGTAAAAATTTGGAACACGTCGAGCCCGCGAAAAATTATTGAGCATGTTCAAAATTTCTCGACGTACTCCACGTGTGCTTAACTTACGTTCTGCATACGCTCCCGATAGATTCGTGGTACGTTAGACAAACGTTTACAGACGCTGACATACGTTAGACATACGTTAGACATACGCTGACATACGTTAGACATACGTTAGACATACGCTGACATACGTTAGAGGTACGTTACTCGTCGTAAGCTATAGGTTGGACCTATAGATTTACCCTTCTAGATATTGTAATAGTTATCATCTAGGCTGCGTTTACTTGAACTGGCAACACTTATCCCGCCGTGTACGAAACTCAATGTCTGCAGCGGCATAAGTCACGTGTTCGTTGTACGCCGAGGATACGCTGAGGATACGTCGAACACGGCAGACATACGCTTCGAATACGTTAAGCATACGTTGGTCATACGCTCGCCGATCGCATACGCTGTCGTACGCTGTCATAAGTTTGTTATAAGTTAGTGATACGCTATCAATACGTTAGTCATACGCTATGTATACGTTTAATACGCTATGGATACGCTATGGATACGTCCATTCCATCACCGATGTCGAATTTTCCTACGCAATTCGTTAGGAAAGTTGGACGTTCTTGGACTCTGACAATTTTCGAGCTATTTTTTGAATACGTCGGCATACGTTCAGGCCACGTTCAGGCCATACGCTATGGTGTGACAGGGCCTTTACAAAAGTATGATAGGAGTTTTCAAATCTGCCCGGAATTGCCCGAATGTGTAATTGAATGTGCAACTTTGTCAACTAAAGTGAGGATTTTCCTAATCACATGTTCATATTGAGCTTATCTTATGTCAACAGTATCTACAGTATTTACTGGCTTCACATTTAAGACGCCTGTTTGGGCATCTTGGTGTATTACCGACTTGAGTAATAAATGTCGAGCGGCAATGTATAAATCTGACTTTGATCAGAGGGCTGACCAGCTTCCAGGTCTAGTACTTTCTTGGTGTAAAACAACGCGGAATCACAGCAGCTCGTGGTATCCCGCTGTAAAGAAGCAATTCCAAGCATTGTATCGAAATGGGATGGTCACGTGACTCGTCATAAATCAAAATGACAGCAGTGGCGACGGACTTGTCGAACGCTGCTCTCGACCTTGTTAATCTATCTAGATTGCCCACCCGACTGCACATTCTTTGATTTTGGTTTTACCCATACGGACGTACGCCCTTTCCTATTGAGTATCCTCATTCCAAATACTGCCCTCCTATATCCACGTGCTTCAAGTATCAACTATACATGATTGAAGTATAGTCGCCCGATCGTAATTCCAAACTCAAAACCACGCAGCGATTATAGAGGGCGTTGGTCATTTAGGCTATTTTGGCCAATCCCCAATATATTTTGGTGATACTATATTTTGACCAATATTTTCTAAAATACACAAGCGCTTAGCATCTTGATACCTCAGGGATACTCAGGTTGATGTGAGGGAGTATTCTAGGCCTGTAGATACTTAAGCGCTCTACGATCTTACTCGATCCTGGCCAAACACCAATGGCGATTTAACCATGGTTTATCTATGGTGGTTCGTGGTCGGAACCAGCTGTCAATTACGTGCACAGCGGGATCCTGTGAGCTGCGTGGCGCAGAATTAACCTAGTACAAAATCCTCTATTGACGGATTAAAGGATTATACAGCTTAATTCCGTAATGGGGTCTTTTCACTAGTAACTTATGAATGTCTTAAACCAAGGATATACCTAAACTTCTTACACCAGACCGCCATGTAAGGTTTCAGAATGTGCTGTCTAAACTCCGTAAAGTTCCGATCCCTTTTTTTGGCTATGATTTTTTTTTTCAAATCAAGATATCTTGATATCAGAAGAATTCCCATATTTTTCTCATTATGTCTGTAAAATCTTATGGGCCAGAAATGTTCCATTTAGAAATTATAGCCTAAAATGTGGTGAATTACTGCCAAAGGTGGATAACCATCAGCCAGTTTGTGTACTACTCAATGGGCACATTTATTGTGACCTTGTGCTTTCGAATGTGACAATTTTAAGGATGACCTTCCATGTAAAATAGAAAACATTAAGTAGAAAATCGGGCCAGCAATCAGAACATCTACCTTTAATTCCCACCAATTCGATAATTGAATTTAGGTGTTTGAACATTATTCGTACCTGTAGAACAGTTCAATTCATCTTTATGTCCGGGACAATTGGCTCTACCATCGCACACTTTGTCGCCTTCAATGCACAGATACGACGCCTCACAATGTTGCTCTCCTTGTAAGCATTGTTCTATATACAAAACGAAAAAAGTGTTGTTTTAAATTCCACACAACACAGACAATAAATCATCATTTCCAATGGAAGAAAATAAACTAACATTGAAAACACTATCTGAGTGACAGTAAGCTTGCCCTCACCGGCAACATCCGTGTATAAAGACTACAATGGGTTTATTGGCACTTCCATAGTCCATCTGGAGTTGGATTCTTTGAAATAATCATATCCCCGTTGCATTGACCACTGATCGCATCACTATAATACCTCATCCCATTTGAAGTTGGAACTTAACAATTTCCACTCTGCTATTAGTTTACAATATAAAACAGATTTTTTTTTAGAAATCTTTCTCAATTTTCAAAGTCTTTCTGAAGGATTACTGAACCAATACCAGGAATTGTTGTACTTATTTCACCGCATTTCTCATGGTGATTCCAAATAATATGGTAATGAAATTCAATCATTTTGACATTTTTGAAATATTTTGTGAACTTTTGGAATGTCGTTTGCAGAGGCCTGCCGCGTGGAAAGTGTTAACGTCAGAGAGAGTATTCCAGGGAGCGCAAGCGCACAATTTATCATCTGGGCGGCGTGGTTCAAATGCGTCTACGTTTGTTATCACGAGAAATAGACTGCAAAGGATGATCACTGAAATACGCACTGACATCATGTTAGTAATTCATATAAAATGATGAAGAATTATATTACACAACGCATAATAAGACGCGTATATCTGACGGAAGATAATAGTTTCATGCGTTATTAATCGAGGAAGCAAAGCAAGGGCGGTGGAAGCAAACATGGGGAGGGGGCATTGAAACTACAATAGTTTATTCATTTCATTCAACAATAAAAACTTACCGGATGTGGTACTCAACTCAAGATGAAAATTTGAATTGTCTGGCACCAGCACGGAGCACACGGACTCAAATACAATCCACATGCTATCGCTATCGACGACATAGCGGGATGTTTCTCCGTAAGATTGCCAGCCTTGTAGCACATCCACAACGCTACTACCGTCCATTGGATCGTGTCTGACACCCATCTTGATGAAATCAAAGATGTCCGGTAGTTCTAGATTGACGACATCTACTCGGATACCGTAGCCTTGCGGTCCTACGATAAGCCATAAACAGGCTACGTTGCAAGCGTATGTCTGACGGTTGATACTAACGGGTTGAGAAGGTTTAAGATGGACATCTCTTGCTCCACATGTTTTTGTTCCTACAAAGTTATCAACAACACAAAAAGGAATATGGGCGCCCAAAACGCCGGGCCAAAACGACGTCAAATATTGTTTTTAATTTTACAGCGTTAGTAGTTTTTGAAAGCATTTTTGATATAAATTACGTCCCGGGTGTATGTCGTCGTTTTATGGGCTTTTATCTGGCGGGGTCAGATGTCAAGTGTCCACAAATCGTCGATCGCCAAGCACAGTAGAATTTTATGTTGACATAGTTATTGCATTGTAAATTTGAAAATAAACCCAAAACAGTATGATCTTTAAGATGAGAAAACTCTCATAACTAACCATCCCAATAATGTTAAAGTGTTCAGAACCAGGAGAAAATGAACTTTAAAGCGGCGGCTTTTGCATGTGTTTCTATGGATACGTGCATTTTATGTGCACCGTTGTTTTCCGAAAACGCTTATTATTTAATGATGGATCGCAAAAATAAATGTATAATTTAATACTCTGAGAATACTTGGCTATCTACATCAGAAGCAACTCCACAATTTTAGCAATCAGGCACTGGATTCTTGTTTATTCTACCGCGATTCTTTCATATAATTGACGCAAACCGTACACTTTTGTACATACTGAAATGTATTTAGACCGCATTTAAACAGCAGCCTAAACCATTAGGTATTAACTGGTAAATTGCAAAATAGTAATTATTATTGGTGTTAAACAATTTTTCTAATTCCTTCTCACCACAGTTTGATTCGTCTTCATATAAAACACATTCTGCCGTTCCGTTACACAGTGATTGCGTAGGGATACATCGTCCATCTTGACAACGATATTCATCCGTATTACACCCTGTAAAAACATGTATAAATAGCACAATCAATCAATCAATCAATCAATCAATCAATCAATCAATCAATCAATCAATCGATCAATCAATCAATCAATCAATCAATCAATCAATCAATCAATCAATCAATCAATCAATCAATCAATCAATCAATCAATCAATCAATCAATCAATCAATCAATCAATCAATCAATCAATCAATCAATCAATCAATCAATCAATCAATCAATCAATCAATCAATCAATCAATCAATCAATCAATCAATCAATCAATCACTCAATCAATCAATCAATCAATCAATCAATCAATCAATCAATCAATCAATCAATCAATCAATCAATCAATCAATCAATCAATCAATCAATCAATCAATCAATCAATCAATCTTATTCATACCAATACGCCTGGAGGGTATCACATTATATTCATTTTTGAATACAAATATTGTGCTTAAGATTTACGTGGTTCATAGATACAACTCTAGGCAATGGAGAGGAAACTCGGATTACTTGTAACGTTTCGCCCCTATATTTGGATATTCATCAGACTGGCAACCATTTCCTCTAGAACACTGTTGTATACCCTTTGCTGAATGGTAGAGAGCGTTGTAAGCATACTTGAACAAGATTTTCACAAATGTTCTAGAGCTTATATGCAACACCATCCTTGTTCAGAGTGTGTGGCCCCAAGCGCCTAATCTAAATGCATCGCAAAGCCGTCTTAGTGCGTTCTCCAGTCGTACGCACGCATCGCTATCCATTCGTGGTATTAATATTAATATTAAGCTCAGACCGACTCTTGAGGGCACTTTGTAGACTTGTCTACTAAGTGACAAGACGACAAGCAAGTAGATCGGTAGCGCAACACAGCTTTAAAACATTGGTTGACTGAAAAAAACCCATGAAATTGCATTAAAAATCCCCATTCATGTTTACCGGCAATACAGATGAACATGCAAGGGAATCTTACCATTACTCATTTTTAATGGCGTGCTGCAATACTACAACCACCTTTTAAAAAAATCACCCCGACTTTATTTGCATGGATATCCTATTTGGGATGTTATAGTCAATCAAAATTATATTATTATGCACACGATTCAAAGTCTACGTCAGTTTATTGCGGCGCGACGTGGTAGTGGCTTTACCTTTTATGGGCATTAAGGTGACGAAACCCTGTTCTACGAGCCCAACTGATCCAAGATTTGTAAAATTGATTTTTTTTAAATGCATCCCTTTGCCCGTAGCTTTAAAAGAAAGTTTCATTTATGTCGCCTAAGTGCGATTATTTTTTCTAACCTGAGCAACCAATTTCATCAGAGCCATCATCGCAAATAGCCTCGCCATCACATCGGAGCGTACTGTTTATGCAACGGATACCATACTTGCACATATAATGGTCAGACATACATGATACTGAAAAAAGGAAGAAACAAAAAATAAATCGGGTAACTTAACATTTATTTTTAGCCTACGAGTTGACATATTTTTATTAGTATACGGACACTGTATATAAACTCTATTTGCTTCTTGGCAAAAGTATAGTTTTACCTATTTTAAATTCACGATATGAGACAAATCAAATGTAGTTTATCCAGCATTATGTATTAGTATTTACCCGTATCGGTCTGGTCTAAACCAAGATACTCGAACATCATAAGTTCGAATCCCCTTTGTCGATAAGAACGCCTCAAAACGATCGTCTCGTAGGTAATCCATATTTCCGATTGGTAAAAAGCTATTGACTTCGGGTGTGCTCCCCCCGATCGTCGAAAACCAACGGAATCTCCGGGAAGATGACCGTACGCCATAGTAAGTATATCCAAGTGTATGTCGAACGCATTGAATATGACGAGAATTCGGAAACCTGCGCTAGCGGTAACGGTCCAAACGCATGTTATGCCTGCCGGTATTTCACTTCTGGTCTCGTAATATGGTCCGGTGAGCATATGCCGCCCTCCGTCGGTGATGTTGATTGATGTTTGTCCACATGGCACTGTCATGATTGAACACAAAAGAATTATGTAATAATGACTTCACTCGATTAAACTTAACTTGCACTATACTAAGCGTCATACTGCTATGGACATAACTCCAACAATTCGTGCGTATGTGCGTACGTGGGTAAACTCGGAAGTGCGTACCGGGCGATTTCAAAATTGATGGCACGTCCTGATTGGCCAATCGTGACGCGTATACATGCATAGTTGTTCGCTCATTTTGATGTGGAATCAACAGCAACAAAAGCGTGAATTGTGTCCATAGACTCAACTTGACTCATGACTTGACTCGAGTCACAGAAACGGATGCTCCGTTGGACTTGCAGAATACTTTATTTATGTAGCTAGATAAAATAAATATTCTTTGCTGAAAGGTATATCCACGAATCATGTTGATCAAGTTTTTGAAACATATGATGAATGTCAATACGCGGATTTAGGGTTTCCCTAGTGTTGGGCGGTATCGCGCTGATGTTGGTACGCTCTACTTCTGGTTTTACGCTAACGAGTGGGATTGCATTGAAATACGCTGATAACCAGCTAATACCGCTGATGAAAATTACAAAACTACGCCGTATTCGATAGTTTCAGCGAAAAAGAATAATTGTTTTACATTATTTAACAGTTTACCTCCATAGTTTAGGACTTCAAACTCTCCAATAGCTTGCTCCGTGCCAGAAAAAGACCGACATTTTGCCGTGCCCAATAGCTCTAAATGTGCGTATTAGGCTATACTAGTCTGGCATGTTTGCAACCAAGAGTTATTATAGTATTAACTCCTTGGTTTGACCGTGTTTGCGGTAACCTTTTTTAGGCCTAGGATAGGCTATAGAGAGCCAATCAAATCTGCTTATTTGATTTAAAAGGCCGAAATTCGGAGGAAAAGACAGTGTGAAAAATGGGGTTTTGGTGTTTTAATTAGCATGCAATTTACTCTGCAAATTTATAATATAAGCCTATTGTGGTACAATAATTGTGTATGTATAAAAACAACAACTATGTAATTATATACAGTGGCGTGCGCAGGATATTGTGAGTGGGAGGGGGAGGGGTAGGGGGGGGGGGGTACCTGACCATAAATGAAATTCCCCCGACTCAGATTCTTCTCAATTCCCCGACGTACCAAACAAAAAATAGTAAAAGGTAGCCCCATTTATTTTTGCAGTCACCTCGTGAATGTCACTAGTAAGTGGTGGGAGGGGGAAGGGGGGGGGGGGGGGGGGTGGAGGGGGTCAACATTTTTCAGACGGTCAAAACAAATTGCACAGTCCAACAGCACAGTCAACAACTAGTGCCCAATCCTCCGGTTTTTCATAAGTTCTCTATATCATTTTTCTTTATTTAGCCGACTGCTGCATAAATTTGTCGACTACATGTACAGATTTGCCGACTATTTAACTATTTGGGTCACCACCCCGCACAACACGTCCCCAGGCGCGGATCCAGAAAAGTTTAAGGGCGGGGGGCCCAAACAATAAAATTGATCAAAAACTATGCTCGTACAGGGGGTGTCTATGGTGGGATGTGCCCCCTCTCCCATCAGAAGTAGAACAAATTTCAATTTTGGAACTCATTTGGTGCGATCTGGTGTATACTTTTGACCAACATTCTATCGAAAAGCCACCTCTTCATTTCTAATAAATATTTTGTTTTTTATCAATGCACCAATGCACGAAAGAGGTTGAGCATAATTATACTGATATAGTCTTGATTTAAGTACAGATTGGTTCAAGCTCGAAAATGGGGGGGGGGGGGGGTCTGAGGTGTGATGTGCCCCCCCCCCCCCCCCCCCCCCCTCTTTAGAATTGGATTTTTGTCATTATTCGAACCCATTGGTGTGTACTTTTGACTAATATTTTATTGAAAAGCAATCACTTCATTTCCGATCAATATTGGCTTCTTAGGCCTGTGCCCGGAGAGAAGTTATACTAGCTCCAAAATATCAGTGGCGTATGTATCCCGACCGACCGTCAAATAAACTCCAAACGTTCTTATGTCCCTTGCATGCCCCGACTGGCACTAGTTTTCCCCGACTGGCAGTAATTTCCCCCGAATTCCCCCCCCCCCCCCCCCACACCCACAGAGATAAAGAAATAAAGCCTAAAATGAATAAAGAAATAATATGCCCCCGATATTTCATCACACAAATTAATTATGTTCAGTCCCATAAACATGATAAATAAATAATTAGACACAAAAAACAACGTAAATAAACCTCAAATACGTCATTTTAGGACTCTGATGAGATTTTACATTGCCTCTAGATTTAGTCTGTTATATCCAGTCCCCACTGGCATGACTGGCTCGGTAAATTACATGACGCCTAGACTGCCGAATTCTGAAACTTTTCGGCATTTTACGCGGAACTTTCAATGGATATATCAACTTAATGTGAATTTTTTAATTCTGCCGATCCCCAAGGATAGTTTAGGTATACGATCTTTATTTTTAATTGTGAAAGACTTCTGTACTTTTGAGGGGTGCATCGACCATAAAATCTTCTGAGTTTATTTTGACTGCTCGTCCCATTTCAATGCATTTTCCTATACGTAGCGTAAAACTAGAAGTCGGGCGTACCAACATCAGCGCGATACCGCCCAACACTAGGGAAACCCTAAATCCGCGTATTGCATCTTGCTTAAGATTTTTTTGTTACTCGAACCTGGGACTAACATATGTTAGTCCCAGCTCGAACTCCTGTTTGGATACGTTTTTGAACTTAGGCCTATTCAAAAACATAACCGCAAAGACAATAGCAATTCTTTTCCTATTGTAAGCGCTGTGAATACCAACACGCTTTTGATTGACTTATTAAAAAGGCGCATCCATACGGGTACCTTAGAAAAGTTGGAACAGATTTAATTTCACATAATTTGGGAAAATGCACATATCTCCCTTTTCGTTTTAGGTTATGGCTAATATTGCCATCTTGCTAGGCAAGACATCAAATATATTCATTTTTGCATAACTGGTTCCAAAATATAGGTGAAATCGGGACCTGAATATTCACCCTGTATGTGATCATGTGTAAACTTTTAGCGGGAAAGCAGGAATTTAGTGTCCTGTTATTGTTCTTACCGTGCTTACCCGAACAGGTCGCCTCATCTTCGCCTCCAGGGCAGTCGTTTCTGGAATCACAAACTTGTTGTCGATCTACGCAAGCGATAAGATGTTGTCCCACTTGGCACGCAAAGTCGGTACCTGAACATGAACTATCTAGAAATAAAATATAAAATTACGAATTTAAAGAAAATTAACATTATGCTCATTGTGATAAATAATATATCATAGTCAACGTATGGTCAAGATATTATAGGAAAATGACTTGTTTATTTCATACTTTTGATTTCAGATTTTTGAGTTATAAGATTATGAATAGACTGAATAGACTGGCCTAATAGCACCTGGACAGAAACATTTGAATGAAGGTCAATGTAATTAAACCCAATGCTCAGTAACAAAGTGTAGTAGTCAAGTTTACGCTTGATGCCCATCTTGTGTACAGTCCAAATCTTCCGAATTTCGTAGTGCAGAGTGAAGTCACGAATTACAGAAGTAGATAATACTAAATTAAACTCACCTAACCCATGAATCCAATCAAACTGAACATTAAATCCCCGTCCAGCGACAATTTCATCAGATTCAATCTTAATCCAGATACTTGAGGAGGAATTTATTATCACTGATTTATACGACGTGTGGTCCCCAGTTAACCTTAAATGTGAGACGATTAGATTAGATTAGATTAGATTATATAATAGTATATCAGATTAGATTAGATTAGATTAGATTAGATTAGATTAGATTAGATTAGATTATATTAGATTAGATTAGAATAGATTAGATTAGATTAGATTAGATTAGATTAGATTAGATTAGATTAGATTAGATTAGATTAGATTAGATTAGATTAGATTAGATTAGATTAGATTAGATTAGATTAGATTAGATTAGATTAGATTAGACTGCTAGTCGTTCAGAGTCGAAAGGGTATTGAACTCAGTGACGTATGGATTAGCGACGTAATTTGGAGTATGTTAGGGGAAGAAAATACCTCACTATCTACAGTATGAATTTATGTTAATGGATTTGAAGGGTTCCTCGGCATGTCGAGGGTCAAGGATGCTGATTTGAATCCTATCCTTCGGCACACCTTTTAACCCACTAGTTACCTTAAAAGCACTCCGGTATCATTTGTAATATTTGCTAAACCAATCGATACAAAGTCATAATTATCTTCCATATCCAGATCGATAAATGTAACGACAAGTCGAAAACCAGTCTTGGCACCGATGAGGGCAGCACACGCTAGGTTACTCGGGTACATAGCTGGGTAGAATGGGGAGGTTAGTATAAATGATTCTTGCGTGGTCAATGTGTAGTTCGTGAGCTGACATATGTCTGAAAAAATCAAAAGGTCATCAGGCTACATATAAGTTAATTCAGTCTACCTAATATCCAAATTTTAACTCACCATTAAATTTCGAGCCCGTCATTCTTAAAAAAAAAGAGAATCATTAGCTTTATAAAATCCAGAGAGAAGGTTGTTGCAACTACTCCTCTCTTAGATCGTAATGACATTGCTGTTGTGCTTAAAACGCGTACGCAAATTGTCAAATGACAAATGTATCCCGAAACTGCTTTAAAGCTTGCCTTAATCTCAATACAATGTTCATGAGTATTTGTACGATGTACGGGTTTTTTGTAAACACTTTCTACGCGGCTATTTTACCATATAAGCCCTACAAAGCAGATTTTCCAGAAACCTTGTCCAACTTTCAAAGATTGACTGAACCTATATATTTGTACTTATATTAATGTATTTCTCATGGTGATTCATGATCATGAAATTCAATAAATTTGACTTCTTTGAAACATTTTGTGACTTTTGGAATGTCGTCTGCAAACGACTGCCGCATGAAAAGTGTTAACATTATAAATAAGATATAACTTTACTCTAGAGCCTAGCGTATTCATATACCAGTTTCGCTTCAATTGAGTCTAAAATAAAATTATTTAGCTATTCTTGTCATCTAATACGAGTGAAGTAGTGAGTATAACCAGTTATAGGTCTGTATTATTATGTTGTTTCGAGAGAAATTAGACAAATCAATACACGTGCACTAATGTTAATGTGTGAATAATGGCACGACCCGCAGGGGGAGTGCTACTGTGAGCATATCAAACTTTTGCGCAAGTCCATTGATTTGTTTAATTTAACGAAACACATATTGGCTATTCTACTTGCTTATTATACTATTTACGGAATAAATCGTAATATAAATTTAACTTAGGTTTATTCCGTAACTGAATATAGATGTGGGTTCAGTCTCATATAGACTGCTTATCATTTTTAGGAGACCCGGTTGGAATGCCAATTATGTTAACAAGTTGGCTAACACACGCATTGAAAATCGGCAAACCCGCGATGCCTGAACAACGAATCAAAACAAAACGTTAGACACTTTCAATGCACTCCGCGTATTTCAGTTTCTTGCTTTCTGATTTTAATTTGGTTCGATACTATTAAGAGTACAATGTATATGAATATTTACTATTTATGCAATTACTACAAAGCAGCCCATCTATTACAACAAATACATTTGAGAAGTTCTTGCATAGAATTGTGAAGAAACAAAATATTTATGTTGAGAAAAGTTGATTCACAAGGTTTACACTAATTTAATTTGCGGTGTCAATAATGAATATTTCATGATACGTTTTAACCTGTGCTTAACAGATTGAAAGAATCAATTAAAGTTTACAATCGTGAGCAATCTAAATTGTAATTTACGCGCGACAACAGACAACAAGTATTACAACACAACAACAGTTGTAAAGATTGTCCAGTGCTTCATGTACAATATTTTCTTACGTAGATCCCACAGTTCAGTCAGTTGTCCGGTCACTCATTCAGCGTCATTTGACCCTGTTTGTAGTCCAGAGTAGCTTCGAGATTTCGCGTGACTACAGTCTTTTTGCGCGAACAACTGTTCGACCTCCTGTCAAAAGTGCCCGGATGTAGCAGAATTTGCCAAACATGACAGTGTAAGTGCATAGGGAAGAAAATTCTCTACATTTACATACCAACTTCGACTACTTTATCGCAAAAATATCGCAATGCTATGCCAGATCAAAAAAATGGGAAGACTTTTGTCGTCATTTTGCAGTAACTCGTATTAATTTAGCAGACAAATCTTTCTTCCGGTAGATCATTTAAATCTGACAAGCTGACGATGAAGAAAAGACAATGAGCTGTAAAATGATGCCAAATTCGTCGGGGACGTGAATACATGAAAGATCAAGAATGTCGATGGAAAATGGGTTCAAACTTTGCGAGATTTCATACATTTTCGAAATTTCAAAGAAGTCTTTTCATAATTACGTGCTGTTGATCAGGTTAGCATTTTGATGGGAGAAGCTATGCATACAGCTCGAAGAGTGTCGAACCACTGTTGGGTAGTAGGGCGTATAGCGTTCAGATACAAATATTGCCCGAGGAGGCCACGCGGCACACAGTGCATGGCAGAATTATATGGCGAACGGGAAAAAAAGATAGCTGAATAAATACAAGTTTGCATTTTTAGTTGACAATTCTTTCTTCCATATCAAATGATTTCACGTTCACTACATTTTTTGTAGGTATGGCTTCGATCTTTTACGTCATATGATTGAAATTACGGTGCGAACACCAAGCCGCGCGCAAATTGCGTGCAGATACCAACCTGCACGCAATTTGAGTGCGAACAATATGACATACACGCAAAAAACTGCGCGTACACAATTTGCATGCAGCCACGTATGTGGTTAGCCGCCACCGTGACTTTGTTACTGACACACGGATATATAAATTAGAAAACTAAATAATTGTTTCACGATATCGTACTATGCGGTATCTTCGGCACAGGAAAATGCACGTTATGCTCTACATCAATGTTACATTCATTCATTCATGTTTGCTTACTTACGTTATAGATACACACAAACAAATACATAAATAAATCCCAATTCATGTAATGACTTTTGCGTGTGCAAACCCACACTGAATGATGATTACTTATCAGTCACCCTTCAGTCACGGTCACCTAAAGATGATTGCCCTCCGCTGGAGGGAGTTTAATGCCTACAAATATACAAATGCCCATATACTTCAACATCTTTAAAATCACCAGTTATGAGCGTAAGTGATTTCAGATCTGAAACACAAACCGAATGAAAAGATAGTGTCTAGATCACAATACCATTATAGTTACCATAGTTTATCCGAGGTAGTGCATCAAATCGGCTATTCCTTTCACCATATACAAAAAAAAATTCTCCAAAAACAGTTCGCAACTTAATAAAGTCTCTCTCAAGATTTACTGAACTAGTACTAGGCATGTTTGTACTTATTTCATTGCATTTCTCATGGTGTTGCTAAATGTGGTAATGAAATTGAATAATTGTGACATTTTTGAAACATGTTGTGAACTTTTGGAATGTCGTCTGCAGACACCTGTCGCGTTTTAAAGTTCCTTCAACTTGCAAAACATGCAATCCACCACCTCCTCAGTAAACATCCAATGCCCCCACCCCAAGTCTCCACCTCTTATATAGGACCGGTCGGACACGTTGTCTCTAAATTTGCGTACAGATATACTTTTAAAAATGTTCAGAATAATTCCGAAATCTTCAAAAACATTTCAAGACATTTCAAATTTTTCAAAATCTCATATTCTAAAATACACATTCTAAATATACAATAGGTCGGTTGGGCGAGCAAGTAAAACAGTTTTTTACTGGCCATTATAACGATTTACAAAAATCAAAATCTAAGAATCAAGATAACTTACCAAACGTTTCAATGTCAGTCGCCTGTACACTAATAGTAATCACCAGCAACAATACGCAGACGATAGGCTCCTTCATTTTCCCGATTTAACGACACATCTCTATTGAAAAGTCGAGTATACTGTGATTTATATACAATTTTACAGTCATAGCGCAATTACGCTTAACACTTTCCATGCGGCTATTAGTTTTACCATTATATACAAAACAGATTTTGTAGAAACCTTATCGCAAGATCTGTGAACCAAATACTAATCATGGTCGTACATTGTAATGAATTTCTTACGGTGATTGCAAATAATATGGCGCTGAAATTGAATAATTTTGAAATCTTTAAACAGACGACTGCAGCATGGAAAGTGTTAATAGATGATCATTTTGATGATTAACAACAGTACTTTTCCGTATAGTATTGTTACCTAATATTAACTATTTAATTATATTTAAATCTGTATAGCCCAAGGGAAATGACCAAAGGAACGGCATTATCATTAAAATGAGAGGTTCCTACGTAATAAGCGGAAGAGGTCAGTGAACTTAGAATAACTTACATTTATTTTCAGAAGCAACTTGTGCTTGAATTTCTCATGGGGGGGGGGGGGGGGGGGGGGGGGGGGGGAGGGGGGGGGCGTTTTTTAGAAACGGTGACAATTTTTAGTACAATTTAGGACCCGATTCTTCTCTTTACATCAATACAGCTTTTCAGTTATTCAAATCTGGAAAGGTTCCCTCATTCTTGCTAAGGAAATGTTTGTTTCTAATCGGTTTAATTATGCAGAAGAGGATACGTTATCAATTGAATACGACAAATGGTTATTGAAGGCAGTGGCGGCGCTACAGGGGGGAAGTGGGGCATTCCCCCCCCCCCCCCAAAAAAAAAGAAACCAACAAAAAACAAAAAAACAAGTTGGTTAAAATTAGAAAATAATTAACAATTTTAGCATAAAAAGGCAATTTGTTTTCCGCGCTGCGCGGGCATATTTTTGCTAAATTAGGTTAAATTAGATCAAATGTTTACAATTTTAGCATAAAACAGCTATTTTTGTTTTATGTTGGGAAATAGAAAATGCCACATACATATTACATGGATCAATACACAGAAATATTATCTTTGGTTTAAAACAGTCGCCATCTAGAGGGGATTTGTGTACAATTTCAAGATCAAATATAATATGTCAATGTCCATGTTTTTTAGCACTGCTATCTAAATATAGTAGCATTTGGGGAATTGTTGGTGAATTTTCAGCAATTTTTCAAAATATTTCAAAATGAAAATTTTGTTTGAAAGTTTGGGCAAATTAGCTCGATCAGGCCTGTAGTACAGGGTTGTTTGTCGCCTAAATGCCTTCTTTTCATGATATCTATACTCAGATGGATCAGTTAGGGACCTTCTTGATACACCCCTATTATATATAAGACTCCGAGAGATTTGAAGAGATTGCAAGGAAAATAATTGTAAGAATATTGAATTTAGATGGATTACAACAATTCAATTAAGTTCTAGCACTACAATTATGTAATTCTGATATTCATCATCACGCTTTTAAAAATTGCAAGTATTTCATTTTAAATTTCCTGTATCTAGCATATTCCTTAGTATGAATTATGCACATTTAGAAGCCAATCAGCTACCCCGGGGCTATTGATGCAAGATAGTGGCGGATTGTTTTAAACAAAATACAAAAACAATGCATTTTGACACTTTCCTCACTAAATAGATAATTAAAAATGACGTATGTCGATGACGTCATGGTTATTGGTTTTGCGCAAGTACAGTGTATAACTATGCATTCATCGACACCGGGCCTTTCAATCGCCGTGAATTCTCTTTATTCCAAGTTTATGGCTATGGAAAATAAACATAATGCGCGGTATACAGTTAAATAATACAAATGCAATTTCTGTTTTTTCTATCCTGTTTCCCACAAAATGTCGTCCTCTGTTTTTGACAACACCACGCTGTTTTCCTAGACATGTGGTCTTCTACAGTTTTATAAAATTGCAGCATTATTGACTATGATTCGCAAAACAGAGCAAAGTTGTTGTTTTCTGAAACAAATTAAAATGTCGTCCTCTGGAGGTGAAATGTAGCATTGCTTGTGATTTTCTATTGTATTATTCATTTCATTTGCTAAACATTTTTGGGACATTGATAAAAACTAGGATTTGTACATTTTTACAATTGTATTACATGGATGAACTTACACCTTTAAGGATTCAGAAAAATCAGCCCTCTTTGTACAACAAAACGTGGATTCAAATATTCTGGTCTACGGCTATAGAAATGAATTTCGCACTAAAAGTTGGGGAGCAGGGGGTTTCGGTCCCAGTATAGTTGACACAGGTAGTTCATACACCAAAATGTTCTTTAAAAGGTCAGTAGAATTACAACCTAAGTGGACATCTTTGCCAACGTGGGTGGTTAATTAACCGTTGACCTTGATTTTGGGTAGAAGGTTACATGTGTTTCAATATGTTTTAAAGTCATATGTACTCCCCAGCTATAAACAGTCACAATATAAATATGCTGGGCATAAGGCTGCTTTATTCGTGATTTCATGAGTGGTAATAGCAAAGATGACCATCATCTTAAGTTAATTATATAA